>SJYX01014306.1:312422-330793 GCA_006410675.1 Oreotragus oreotragus
GGAGATGGTGATGGATAGGGAGGCCTGGCGTGCTGCGATTCATGGGGTCGCAGAGAGTCGGACATGACTGAGTGAAGGAATTGAACTGACTGATCACCACTGCTATTCAACATGGTATTGGAAATCCTAATCAGAGTGATTAAGCAAGAAAAAGAAATAAAAGACATGCAAGCTGAAAAGAAAGAAGCAAAAGTATCACTATTTGCAGATGAAATGATTTAATATGGAGAAAACCCTAAGGACTTCACCAAAAGTATTGGAAATGATAAATGAATACAGTAAAGTAGCAGGATATAACACCAATATACACAATCTGTTGAATTTATATATGATGAAAATGAGATAGTAGAAAGAGAAAGTTAGAGACAATCCCATGTACAACCACAACAAAAATGTCTTAGGAATCAATTTAACCAAGGAAATGAAAGACTTAAACTTTGAAAACTAAAGACATTGTTGAAATAAATTGAAAAAGACACAAATACATGGGAAGATATTCTGTGCTTATGAATTAAAAAAGAAAATATATGAACAAAGAAATCAACAACAATCATGTAAATACAGAGATAGTTAGGGTGGATGGTGAAATACGTGGGACCAATTGTATGGCGATGGATGGAAAATCAATTTTCGGCAGTGACCATATTGGAGGGTATATACTGTCTCTTATACACATCTAGATGTGTATAAGAGACAGGAGTATATGATGGGACACAAAACAAGTCTCAATAAATTTAACAAAACTGAAATCATATCAAACATCATTTCCTCTGAAAATGGAATGAAACTAGAAATTATAAGAAGAAAACTAGAAAAATCATAAATATGTGGATACTGAACATGATACTGAATAAACTCTGGATCAACGAAAATAAAATCAAGGGGGAAATTGGAAATTACCTGAAGACAAATGAAAATATGACATACCAAAATTAATGGAATACAGAAAAAGCAGTATTGAGAGGGGANAAAGTATAGTAATAATTGCTTACATTAAGAAAGAATAAATACAGCAAATAAACAATTCAGCCTCATGCCTCAAGGAACTGGAAAAGGAGGAAAAACTCCACTCAAAGTAAGAAGAAGGAATAAAATAATAAAGATTAGAACAAAAATAAATGACATATAGACTAGAAAAAGAATAGAAAGATCAATGAAACTAAGCTGGGTTTTTGGAAAGATAAACAAAATTCACAAGCTTTTATCTGAAACAACTAAGAAAAAGGAGAGAATACAAATAAAAGCAGAAATAAAAGAAGATTTTAAAACTGATACCATAAAATAAAAAGGATCACAAAAGACTGCTAGGAACAATTATATGCCAAGAAATTAGATAACCTATAACAAAGTAATACATTTCTAGAAACATATAATCTATCAATACTCAATAAAAAATAAATAGAAAATCTAAGCTCAGGATGAGATGACTTAACTAGTGAATTCCACTGAACACTAAAAGAAGTATACCAGTCTTTCTCAAACTCTTTCCAAAAATATAAAAGAAGAAGGAATACTTTTGAGCTCATTTTATGAGGCAAGTGTTACTCTGATAGGAATCTTTGTAAGTTGCAAAAGAGTGGAATGCTTAGAGTTTGAAAGTGAAGGATAAATATAGAAGAATTATAGGGCACAGCATTAGAAATTAGAAATGCTCCCAGAGAAACTAGTGTTTGTGTTTCTGTCGCCAATTACATGACCTCTGATTAGGTAAACGCTCACTGTTAAATGCTTGGTAATATATGAGCAAGAAGAAGAGAGTATCACTTTATTAGTGTTGGTTCTGGAGAGTCTATTATATTTTCTATGGATTTACTCTATCTATAACAGGTACTATTGAGAAAAAGAAAAGAGAAGAAAGTGTGTTTTTAGTGAGGGAGATAATTTTGATGAGGTTGGGAAATTAATCAGGATGCTGCTAGTGAAATATGGGGAGAAACTGAATACAGGCAGTATTGTGAATATAGAAATTAAAAAAATAGTCCTTGTAGTGTTCAGGAAGTAGAATTAAGAATGTTTTCTGATTAAGATAATACAGACGGTGAAGAAGAATGACTTAAGAATAGTCTCTAAAATTTCTTATTTACTTTAGAAGATAGATGGTACTATCACTAAAACCGAGAACATGGTGAATATGAATGGAGAACTGGAGAAGAGTTGGAAAAAAAAAAAAGAATAAAGAATTGGAGTTGAATGAAATGGGATAAAGATGATAATTCAGATTTGAATACATGAGTTTCTAGGTAGTTTTCTTCAGTGCACAACTGAACATACAGATTCAGGCTTTATTAGAAAAATATTTGCTATATGTATTGGAGTCTTCAATATACAGTTGGTAGTTGAGGCCTCATGTGGAGTTCTTCTTATATTTATAAAGTGAAAAGCAATGAAATGAAGGTAAGAAAAAGAAGAAAATAGCAATGAAAAAGATGGGAATGGAAACAGTGAAAGTTTGAAAGAAGAAATTTTAAGAAGGATGAGAAATCAGTATGGAGAACTAGGTCTTAGTGTAAAACAAAAGAACTAAAATAAGGAAAAGAGTCACAGGAAACATACAGGGGCAGAAGTGTTGGATAGACAACTGGTTACCTTGCCATTGATGACTTTTGCAGTATCCTTAAAGTGAAGTAGCTCAGTCATGTCCGACTCTTTGCAATCCCATGGACTGTAGCCTACCAGGCTCCTCCCTCCATGGGATTATTATATTTATAAAGTGAAAAGCAATGAAATGAAGGTAAGAAAAAGAAGAAAATAGCAATGAAAAAGATGGGAATGGAAACAATGAAAGTTTGAAAGAAGAAATTTTAAGAAGGATGAGAAATCAGTATGGAGAACTAGGTCTTAGTGTAAAACAAAAGAACTAAAATAAGGAAAAGAGTCACAGGAAACATACAGGGGCAGAAGTGTTGGATAGACAACTGGTTACCTTGCCATTGATGACTTTTGCAGTATCCTTAAAGTGAAGTAGCTCAGTCATGTCCGACTCTTTGCAATCCCATGGACTGTAGCCTACCAGGCTCCTCCCTCCATGGGATTCTCCAGGCAAGAGTACTGCAGTGGGTTGCCATTTCCTTCTCCAGGGGATCTTCCCGACCCAGGGATCGAAACTGGGTCTCCTTCATTCCAGGCAGACACTTAACCTCTGAGCCACCAGGGAAGCCAGTAGTTTCCTTAGAGTGGTATAACTGGAAACCTCCCCTCTGAGAATCATATGGGGAGGATAGTAAGCAAGTAAAGTCACTCAGTCGTGTCCGACTCTTTGTGACCCCGTGGACTGCAGCCCACCAGGCTCCTCAGTCCATGGGATTCTCCAAGCAAGAATACTGGAGTCATTTTTAGAAATCTAAAGCTTAAATTGAATCAGAATATAAAAGCATTTTGAAGAAAATATACATAATGTGGTCATTATATAGTGTACATGATTTTGTAAAAGAAATGTATATTTAGAAGGAGATTAGTGTTTGAAGGCAAGGTAATTTTTATATATTTTAATCTGTGAAAAATGTTTGATGGTACTGTAGCATTTGGATTTTTTAAAATTAATTTCTATTGGAATGTAGTTGTTTTACAATGTTGTGGCTTTTAGATCTTAAGCTTCACAGAATTGCTAGCTGAATTGAAATAGAAAGCCTAGGTTCTCTGATTTCCCTTTAAATGTTCAACAAACTATCACAAGGAAGTGGTTCTGCATGGTTTATAACAATTTTAAGAGATTTGCTGCTGTGCCATGAATACATCCAACTACAATAAATATGATTTTCAAAATTTCTGCCAAGAGAACTCACTAGTCATAGCAAATACTCTTTTTTTAGCAACACAAGAGATGACTTTACATGTGAACATCACCAAATGGTCAATACAGAAATCAAACTAATTACATTCTTTGTAGCCAAAGATGGAGAAGCTGTATGCAGTCAGCAAAAACAAGACCTGGAGCTGACTGTGACTCAAATCATCAGCTTCTCATAGCAAAATTCAGGCTTAAAATAAAGAAAACCAGGAAAAACACTAAGCTGGTCAGGTCTGACTTGAATCAAATCCCATGTGAATTTACGGTAGAGATAGCAAACAGATTCAAGGGACTAGATCTAGATAACAGTGTGCCTGAAGAACTGTGGACACATGTCCATAATGTTGTAAAGGAGATAGTGAACAAAACCATGTCAAAGAAAAAGAAAAGCAAGAAGTCAAAGTGGCTATCTGAGGAGGCTTTACGAATAGCAGAAGAACAAAGAGAAGCAAAAAGCAAGGGAGAGAGGAAAAAGTGCATCCAGTTAAATGCAGAGTTTCAAAGAATAGCTAGACGAGACAAGAAAGCCTTCTTCAGTGAACAGTGTTTAATAATAGAAGAAAACAACAAAAGGAGAAAGACTAGAGGTTTCTTCAGGAAAATTGGAAATGTCAAGGGAGCATTCCACCCAAAGAAGGGCACAGTAAAGGGTAAAAATGGTAGAGATATAGGAGAGGCTGATGAGATCAAGAAGAGATGGAAAGAATACACAGAAAAACTGTATAAAAAATATCTTAATGAACCAGATTACTACAATGGTGTATAGTCACCCAGAGCCAGACATTCTGGAGTATGAAGTCAAGTGTGCGTTAAGAAGCACTGCTGTTAATAAAGCTAGTGGATGTAATGAAATTCCAGCAGAACTATTCAAATCCCTAAAGGAGGATGCCATCAAGGCTTTGCATTCATTATGTCAGCAAATCTGGAAGACCTGGCAGTGGCTACAGGATCAGAAAAGATCAATCCTAGTCCCAATTCCCAAGAAGGGTAGTATCAAGGAATATGCTAACCATCAGACAGTTGCACTCATCTCCCAAGCTAGTAAGGTCATGCTTAAAATCTGGCATGCTAGGCTTCAGCATTATGTGAACCAAGAACTTTCAGATGTCCAAACTGGGTTTAGAAAAGAGAAACTAGAGATCAAATTGCCAGCATTCACTGGATTATAGAGAAAGCAGGGGGATTTCAGAAAAACATCTCTTTGTTTCATCAGCTATGCTAAAAGCCTTTGACTGTGTGGATCATGGCAAACTGTGGAAAGCTCTTAAAGAGATGGAAATACCAAACCATCTTACCTGTCTCCTGAGAAACCTGTATGGGGGTCAAAAAGCAACAGTTAGAACTCTGTATAGAACAACTTAGTGGTTCAAGAACGAGAAAGGAGTATGACAAGGCTGTCTGCTGTCACTCTGTTTAACCTATACACTGAGCACATCATGAGAAATGCTGGGCTGGATTAGTTACAAGCTGGAATCAAGATAGGTGAGAGAAACATCAACAACCTCAGATATGCAGGTGATACCACTCATGGCAGAAAGTGGAGAGGAACTAAAGAGGCTTTTGACAAGGGTGAAGGAGGAAAGTGAAAGAGCCAGCTTAAGACTAAATATTAAGAAAACTAAGATCATGGCATCTGGCTCCATTACTGCATGACATATAGAAGGAGAAAAGGTGGAAGGAGTGACAGATTTCCTCTTCTTGGACTCCAAAATCACTGCAGATGGTGACTGCAGCCATGAAATCAGAAGACAATTGCTTCTTCACAGGAAAGCAATGGCAAACCCAGACAATGTGTTGAAAAGCAGAGACGTTACTCTGCTGACAAAGGTCCATATAGTTGAGGTTATGGTCTTCCCAGTGGTCACATACAGTTGTGAGAGCTGGGCCGTAAAGAAAGCAGAACACCAAAGAACTGATGCCTTCGAACTGTGGTGCTGGAGAAGACTCCTGAAAGTCCCTTGGACAGCAAGATCAAACCAGTCAATCTTAAGGGAAGTCAATCCTGAATATTCACTGGTAGGACTGATGCTGAAGTTGAAGTTCCAGTATTTTGGTCATCTATTACAGCCGACTCATTGGAAAAGTCCTTGATGCTGGGAAACATCGAGGGCAGAAGGAAAAGAGGGCATCAGCAGATGAGACGGCTGGATAGTATCACTGATGCAATGAACCTGAACTTGGACAAACTCCGGAAGATGGTGAGGGACAAGGAGGCTTGGCTTGCTGTAGTCCCTGGGGTCACAAAGTGTCGGACATGACTGGGTGACTAAACAACAAGAATGACTTTCAAACTTTCTTGTTTGCTATTACCTGGACACATTAGTGGTTAGTGTAGATGGAAGTGGTTTGCCTAGATATAGATGGCTAATATGGGCTTCCCTGGTGGCTCGGCAGTAAAGAATCTGCCTGCAGTGCAGAAGACTCTCTGCAGTGCAGACTTGGGTTCAATCCCTGTGTTAGGATGATCTCCTGGAGAAGGAAATGGCAACCCAATCTATTCTTGCCTGAGAACTCCCATGGACAGTGGAGCCTGGCAGGCTGCAGTCCATGTGATCATAAAAGAGTCAGATGCAACTTAGAAACTAAACCAGATGGCTAATATAGATTTGAACATTTGATATATTCAAATAAACTGAACACACACAGAAAGAAAACAAATTGTAGCTATTTGTTACAAATAAAACTGAATTAAAAAGAGAGTTGAGTTTTCAGGGTTGAATTTATTTCACAGTGAGATATTTTTATTAAAGGGCAGAGTGGTTAATTAGAGTTCTCAATATTGTCTATTGAATTTTAGATGATTTCAGTACAGTGAAGACTGTGGCTAGTTCTTGTCTTCCTAACACCAGTCAACAGTATTGTGATTTAATCTTTGTCTATAATATTTAATTTGGTAATCAAAAAAAGCAGTCAGTAAGAATAAAGGATAGGAAAATTGGTCAAAAAACTGTTTAAAATATCAAACTCCTTAGAAACCAAACATATTGTTCTCTATGGTCCCATGGAGGCTTAAGAATAATAAATATTCATTAAATTAATTTAAATTTTTTTTCATCAATTCTTTTAATCCTAATATATATTTCAAAATTCTTGGAGTCCTTATGTTACCCTGGTGGTGGTTTAGTCACTAAATCATGTCTGACTCTTGCGACCCCATTGACTGTAGCCAGCCAGGCTCCTCTGTTCATGGGGATTCTCCAGGCAAGAATACTGGAGCGGGTTGCCATTTCCTTCTCCAGGGGATCTTCCCAACCCAGAAATCAAACCTGGGTCTCCTGCATTGCAGGCAGATTCTGTACCAACTGAGCTATGAGGGAAGCTCATAGTATGAAATTTAGCGTTAACCCAGAGGATAACTGGGACTTTTCCTCTAAATAATTCTTTTACAGCAAATAGATATTTTTAAGATGTTCAGCTGCTTTATAATTCATGTCTAATTGTAATTTTAAAATAATTTAAGAGGATATTTCCTCCCTAAAGACTGCTAAGTATAACCCCTTCTTTAAATCCACTGGTATTTTAACACAAACAATTAAAGAGTAATTGTGTTTTTCCCTTAGGCTAGATTAAGTAGAAATGAGAAAGATTAAAAAAGAAATTTCTCACTACATAGCTTGTAAGAAAAATAGAAAAAATTTCCCCTGGGAATTTGAATGTTGATGAACCACTTTCCCTCTTGACCATAAAAGACAATTATGAACCATAAGCAGGAAATATATAGAGATACAAACTGGGAGAGAGGAAGAATGAATATGAAGGATGAAAAATTAGGGCTCTTCAAAATCATTTCAATGTAGATTTCCCCATAATTTGTCAGTTTTTTAAAAATTTGTTTTCATTTATAACAGAAAATATATTTATTTAATAGCTAGTTCTATTTCTGTCAATATAAAACTTCAAATGTGAATGGACAATGTATAAAATTTTTTAAATTAAGGTTAAAATAAAACTGCAACTTATTGTTAATGTGTTTTAAAGGAAGAATTGGAGTGATATTTACTTAGCACTTCAAAATTAACAAAGATTTTACATTTCTATTTCAAAATTTAACCATGAGCAATCATATGTGTCACATGTAATCCACATATATTTTTTTAGGGTAAAAATCATACCAAATGTAGCAACAGAAAGAGAAAAAACTGAACAAAATACAACTGTATTCTTTACTCTTGAATATTATTTTTTGCATGACCAGTTACATAAAAGAATATGGTGTCAGATATATTACCTATGATTGAGTCAAATAAACCTATCCAATGTAAGATTAAAGTAAATGAAATTAAAATGAATAATTCTGAGCATATTTATAATGCTAATAACATTGGTATATAAAATAGTATGTAGTAATGATCATAGCATAAATAAACTTTTAATTATTAGTTACTTTTCTATGAAAACTATTGTTATAAATCAGGGAATGGGAGGAATTGATATAGGCAGAGTTAAATGATGAGAGTGAGTCTCAAATGCATCTGAGTTATACCAATGCTCGAATCTATCTGGTTAAATCAGTGCTCTGTTTACACATTGCTGACCATCTGCTTTGTCACCTAAAGTGATCCTGTTATGAAATGCAATCCAAAGAGATTTTATCTTCTGTTACCTCTGCATGTCAACACAATTTTAACCAGCTAAAAAAGGTAAATATTCATCACCAACAACCAGCTTAACTTTTAGAATATGTTAATGAAATTATATTTTAGATCCATGGCAGCATATTAAACACCTTTTATAATTAAAAGTAGTGATTTGTAAACTTGCTTCAACCTCTGCCAGAAAATGAAAGCTACTTTCTACGTAACATAGTAAATATGTTGTTAAATAATGACTAGTAAGTAAGCTCTAAAAGTGAGAATTTGGTGGGAAAGCATGTGAATCTGTGCATGTATTTATATTTATATAATATATGTATACTGAATATATATACAAATTATAGAGAGAGATGGTAAGGTTAAAGAATTCAAATAAAATACTTTTTTTGTAAGGTAGCAATGACACGTGGAAGAGAACCCAAAAAATCAAGGGAAGAGAACAAATTGAACTTTTATGCAAGAATAAGTGTTATTCAATACGGGCAAAAAGTCTGCACCTTTTCAGTAGATTAGCCTAAGGGAAAAACATACTTCTTTTTAATTTTCTGTATTAGAATATCCGTGGATTCAGAGATGATGTCATATTCATAGCAGTCTTTAGGGGGGAAATATCCTCTTAGATTATTAAAAAATTTTAATTGAATATGAATTACAAAACTACTGAATGTCTAAAACATATCTATTTGCTGTAAAAGAATTGTTTAGTGGATAAGACCCAGTTATCTAGGGGGGAGAGGAAGGAGACTCATGAGAGAGGGGATAATTATGACTGATTCTTATTGTATATTAAAAAACAATACATGTAAATCTATTTTCCTCCAATTAAAAAAGACATAGTTATCTTTCAGATTAATGCTAAATTTCATTTGCGAGTCCATAAAATGACTCCAAGAATTTTGAAATATATTAAGATTAAGAGTATTGATGAAAGAATTAAAAAATAATTGAATGGCTATTTATCATTGCTAACAACCTAGATAGCATATTCAAAAGCAGAGACATTACTTTGCCGACTAAGGTCTGCCTAGTCAAGGCTATGGTTTTTCTTGTGGTCATGTATGGATGTGAGAGTTGGACTGTGAAGAAGGCTGAGCACCGAAGAATTGATGTTTTTGAACTGTGGTGTTGGAGAAGACTCTTGAGAGTCCCTTGGACTGCAAGGAGATCCAACCAGTCCATTCTGAAGGAGATCAGCCCTGGGATTTCTTTGGAAGGAATGATGCTGAAGCTGAAACTCCAGTACTTTGGTCACCTCATGAGAAGAGTTGACGCATTGGAAAGACTCTGATGCTGGGAGGGATTAGGGGCAGGAGGAGAAGGGGATGACGGAGGATGAAATGGGTGGATGGTATCACCGACTGGATGGACGTGAGTCTGAGTGAACTCCGGGAGTTGGTGATGGACAGGGAGGCCTGGCGTGCTGCGATTCATGGGGTCGCAGAGTCGGACACGACTGTGACTGAACTGAACTGAACTGAAGCCTTACAGGATCACAGAGAACAAGAAAATGTTCAGTGTTCAAAGAGCTTAGAATTAAAAAAAAAAAGGTTTGACTACTTTTCCTATCCTTTTACTGATTTGCTTTTTTTGTTACCAAATTAGATATTGTAGGAAAAGACTAAATTACAGTACTTTTGACTGGGGCAGGAAGATAAGAACTAGCAGTGAAGTGAAGTGAAGTGAAGTGGCTCAGTCGTGTCGGACTCATTGCGACCCATGGACTGCAGCCCACCAGGCTCCTCTCTCCGTGGGATTCTCCAGGCAAGAGTACTGGAGTGGGGTGCCCTTTCTTTCTCCAGGGATCTTCCCCACCCAGGGATAAAACCCGGGTCTCCCACCTTGAAGGCAGACACTTTACTGTCTGAGCCACCAGGGAAGAGCTAGCAGTAGTTTTCATTATATTGCTTCCTTTTCGTTTCTCTTTAGTGTTCCAAAATTAAGATTAGTCCAGCTCCAGAGTAGTCTAGCCTAGCCCCACAATAGGAGGGTAATGAAGTTGGATTTTAGGGCAGAGAAATGGGCAGTTTTTCTTGCTATTAACTCTAACTTGCACACCAGGAAGATAAATGTACTTGCTATCCCTTTTATTGTCAATAGACCTTCAATATGAATGGTTGGTTTGGATTAAGCCATATGCACTAAACCTCATTGTAGCTGGCAGACCCATGTGGATCATGTTGGGCTTCCCTCGTGGCACATATGGTGAAGAATCTGCCTGCAATGCAGGAGACCAGATTCAACCCCTGCAGGAAGATCCCCTGGAGGAAGGAATGGCAACCCCTTCAACTTACCATCTGAGCAACCCCCTGGTGGCTCAGATGGTAAAGTGTCTTGCCTACAATGCGGGAGACCCGGGTTCTATCCCTGGGTTGGGAAGATCTCCTGGAGTAGGAAATGGCAACCCACTCCAGTATTCCTGCCTGGAAAATCCCATGGAAACAGGAGTCTGGTGGGCTACAGTCCATGGGGTTGCAAATAGTCGGACACGACTGAGCAACTTCACTTCACTCACTTCAAGTACTTTTGCCTGGAAAATCCCATGGACAGAGAAGCCTGACAGGTTATACTCCATCATGTTTCAAAGAGTCAGATACGAAAGAACAACTAGGCACAATTAGGAACATAGATCATGTTATATAATAATTTAATTATTCAGTAGATTTAAAAATCTCCCTTTAAATATAGCAAGTTCATCAGGAGGAAAAAAAACATTAGACATTAAAGTTTCTAAGTGTTTCTAAAGACATTAAAAAGTTTCTAAAGTGTCTGTTAGTGTAAGCCTCCAGCACAAAAGGAATTTCATACTATTGATCCTTTTCCTCTTTTTATTTTAAATTTTAAAAATTAGCCTAGAAAAATGTTTTAGTATAGGACTGCTTAAAACTGTTAATGACTGTTAGTCTGATGATTACTTATAAAGGAAAATTGACACTTTCCTTAAATAAATGACTTTATAGTGTCCTAGAGAATTTGCAAAAAAGCTAAATGGTTGTCTGAGGAGGCCTTACAAACAGCTATGAAAAGAAGAGAAGCGAAAGGTAAAGGAGAAAAGGAAAGATATACCCATTTGAATGCAGAGTTCCAAAGAATAGCAAGGAGAGATAAGAAAGTGTTCCTCAGTGATCAATGCAAAGAAATAGAGGGAAAAAAATAGAATGGGAAACATTAGAGCTCTCTTCAAGAAAATTAGAGATATCAAAAGAACTTTTCATGCAAAGATGGGCACAATAAAGGACAGAAATGGTATGAACCTAAAAGAGGCAGAAGATATGAAGAAGAGGTGGCAAGAATATACAGAAGAACTGTACAAAAAGATCTTCATTACCCAGATACCATGATGGTGTGATCACTCACCTAGAGCCAGACATCCTGGAATGCAAAGTGAAGTGGGCCTTAGGAAGCATCACTACGAACAAAGCTAGCGGAGGTGATGGAATTCCAGTGGAGCTATTTCAAATCCTAAAAGATGATGCTGTGATGTGCTGCACTCAATGTGCCAGCAAATTTGAAACCTCAGCAGTGCCCACAAGACTGGAAAAGGTCAGTTTTCATTCCAATCCCAAAGAAAGGCAATGCCAAAGAATGTTAAACTACCACATCATTGCACTCATCTCACATGTTAGCAAAGTAATGCTCAAAATTCTCCAAGCCAGGCTTCAGCAGTACATGAACTGTGAACTTCAGATGTTCAGGCTGGTTTTAGAAAAGGCAGANAAGCATTGCTTATTTCCTCTGAGCATATATGCTCTTATGTGTGTGTGTATTAAGATGTAAAGAAGATTGTTTGAGCTGAAGTTGGGAAGATGAGCAAGCATTTATTGAGTGGATATTAGGAGGATTATTCCAGACAAAGGGGACAGAATGAATAGAAATTTAGGGCTGTGAAAGTGTATGGTCCATTTAGAGAACTTCAAGTTCTTTAGCATGGATGGAGTACAGGGAGGCAGTGGGTCAAAGAAAAAGAAAAAGCTGGAGAGATAAGGAAGACAAAATTGCCTTGAGTCATTCAATGGAGCCTAAACTCTCTTGTGTTCAGAAGAAGAATATTTTACAGTTGACAGTTTTAATCAGGGGATTAGTGTAACATTATTTTATATTAAAGAGATCACTTTGGGAATAGTTTGGAGGGTGAATTGGAGGTTGTGAAAAACTAGAAGGGAGATCAGTTAGGGTATCATTGGAAAGTCTAAGTAAGTCTAACCATGGTTTGAACTAAGTACCAGTGCAAATAGAGAGGAAATGGCCAATATAAGAAGAGTTAAGGGAATAGAAGTTATGTAATTTTTCCTCTGATGTGAAGCTGTCTCTTATACACATCTAGATGTGTATAAGAGACAGGAATCAAGATTTCTGGGAGAACTATCAATAACCTCAGATATGCAGATGATACCACCTTTATGGCAGAAAGTGAAGAAGAACTAAAGAGTCTCTTGATGAAAGTGAAAGAGGAGAGTGAAAATGTTGGCTTAAAACTCAACATTCAGAAAATGAAGATCATGGCATCTGGTCCCATCACTTCATGGCAAATAGATGGGGGAACAATGGAAACAGTGATAAACTTTATTGTTTGGGGCTCCAAAATCACTTCAGGTGAAGACTGCAGCCATGAAATTTAAAAAATGCTTGCTCTTTGGAAGAAAAGTTATGACCAACCTAGGCAGCATATTAAATAGCAGAGATATTACTTTGCCAACAAAGGTTCATCTAGTCAAAGCTATGGTTTTTCCAGTAGTCATGTATGAATGTGAGTGTTGGGCTATAAAGAAAGCTGAGCACCGAAGAATTGATGCTTTCGAACTGTGGTGTTGGAGAAGACTCTTGAGAGTCCCTTGGACTGCAAGGAGATCAAACCAGTCCATCCGAAAGGTCAGTCCTGAATGTTCATTGGAAGGACTGATACTGAAGCTGAAACTCCAATAATTGGCCACCTGATGCAAAGAACTGACTCATTTGAAAAGACCCTGATGCTGGGAAAGATTGAATGTGGGAGGAGAAGGGGAGGACAGAGGATGAAATGGTTGGATGGCATCACCAACTCAATGGACATGAATTTGAGTAAACTCTGGGAGTTGGTGATGGACAGGGAGGCCTGGCATGCTGAAGTCCATGGGGTGACAAAGAGTCAGACATGACTGAGCAACTGAACTGACTGAAGGAAATCAAAGTGCATTATTTTTCTCATATATCTTTATATGGCATAAGTAAACAGAATTGGTTAGGAATAAGAAAACAAGGAACAGAATTATGTTGAAGTAGCTTGTCACAAGGTGGCACTGCTGTTTCAAATATGAAGCTATACCTATGCTTTCTCTTTTTTGGGGTGATCTTTTAAAATATTGAAACTACTTCATATACGTTAAGGAGCTTAGATCTAGATAAACTTTTAGAGTAACATCCACAATTAGTGTTGCCTATTGGCTATAATTTTCCTTTTTTTTTTTAATTCCATCTTGGTTTGTGAAGTTCCCAGTCCCTAACAGCTGACTTTGAATTTAGACATACCAATTTAATCCAATGCCCCTAGGGTACAAAAGCAAGCAGACAGACATACTCCAGGCCATAATACTTCTATGTTTGACTTTCATCTCTTTTTAACTTGTTAAGAAAATAATCAGTTTCATTAATGTCATTATTAGGGTGTGACAATCAACTTTTTTCCATAAAGTTAGTAATTACATTGTTTCTACAAAAGAGAAAAATTCAAATTTCTGAATTGTTATTTTGAAAAGAAGCCAGTGTAATAGAGCTTACTAGCAAAGTACATATCATATGCACAAAGTTGAAATAAAAACAATAAAATGCCCTTATGCACTCCTACATTCTCTGTGAAAAATACTCATTTAGACTTATTTTCACTGTACACACCATTTCTATAGTTATAGTTACAGCTACAGAGTATCATTTTTCACATGAAAGCAGCACTTTCAGAATAAAGTATTTGAGCTACAGAAGCCAAACGGTGAGAGGTGATGCTCATTAAGCAGGCTGGAAAGACTAATAAGAATAAACGTTTGCTAAAGGCAAACAGTCACCTTCACAAGTTTAAAGAGAAAGGAATAATGTTAAAAACAACCTTTCTGCCTGAAGTTACCAAGAGAGATAGAAGTTGTTTAAAAGTACAGTTTTATAAAGAATAGCACAACAGCTTTAAACTCAGCAAATTTTACGTTCTTAAGGAATAATTAAGTTACATCTCAGACTTTGAGTGAACCTGTTTGCCATAGATAAATAGAGTGTGTATTTGTCTCTGGATTTAATACTTGGTTTGCTCTTGCTAGCATGCATAGACAGGATGCCAGGCTTTAGGTATATTCTCTGAAGTTAGTTTGCAATAAGTCAATCCTCTGAATTTTCTCATTTTCACTTACTTGGAAATAAGAAGTAGAAAGAGGAAGAAGAAAAGAAAAGAAGACCAAACACCATAAATCACTCCAGTAAGAGATATTAATGTCATTTTATCAGAGGGCTCCTTCCTTGACTATTCACTCCTCCTTCCTCTTTACTTCCAGGGTGCTGACATGGCAGATTTAGACTTGTGTGTTGTCTGTCCCCCTCACTAGACTATCAATTCCATGGGAGCAGATTACTGATTTGCTCACTCTTGCTTTCTCAGGGTTTGAGACACTTAACACATAACACTTAACTCATTAAATATTTGTTCAATAAATGAGTAAATTTTCATACATTATGGATTTAGATATATAATTACTTTTTTCATCATAATAAACCTGTAGTAAATATTTATTAAACATGAATTTGGGATGCTATTTCTAGACAAAGCCTGAAACCTGGCTTTACCTAACTGATTAAATTTTTTGGATGTTTGGTATCATTTTCTGTAATGAATATGTAACTTAGAACATATAAAAAATATGTCAAAGTTTGAGGAGTTAGAATATTTGGACTGTGGTCACCAGGGGGACTTGCTGAGGGGCATTTACTTGGTAAAGTCATCATATTTTAGGTCTGACTTTAGTCTTGGACAAACATTGTCTTCTTATTCAGTCTTCTTACTGGTGATAATTTTTTCAGAATGATAATTTAACCAATTTAAACTTCTCAGATTGAGGCATGCCTGCCTCCTGGGAATAGCTGGCTGAGTGCCACATTTATAGTTCTCCATGGGGCTGAAAGCAGAAAGGTACAAATGAAGTGAGGCAAAGAGTTTGTTAAATGGCAGTTTTTTCTTTAGTTATGTTAATACTTTAGTCTTGCTAGGAGCTATTTAGTATTTTCTCTATTTATTGTAAGGCTTTTAATCAATATATTAACGGCTCTTTTTTTTTCTGAAAAGACATAATTTACTTTAAATGTATCCATCAATTGTAAGATGATCCAGATTTGAGGTGTTAAAATGTTTAAAGAGTTTCAAATAATGAAGGAAAAAATGATGTTCCTATCTTAGTTTATTTTACAAGGACATATATCTGCTCTGATTATACAGTATTTAAATTTCAGAGGGTAAAATTATTTTACTTTAAAGCCCTGTGTGGCATTTTACTTTCACTTCTATATACTAGGCTTATATTTGTCATTATTAATATATATTTATCTTNTAAAATGTTTAAAGAGTTTCAAATAATGAAGGAAAAAATGATGTTCCTATCTTAGTTTATTTTACAAGGGCATATATCTGCTCTGATTATACAGTATTTAAATTTCAGAGGGTAAAATTATTTTACTTTAAAGCCCTGTATGGCATTTTACTTTCACTTCTATATACTAGGCTTATATTTGTCATTGTTAATATATATTTATCTTTTAAAGTCGCCCCTCTTCATCTGCATCTTTTTTTGTGTGGAAGAAGTGAGAAAGAGAAGGAAGAACATATAGAAGTAAAATTATATTGAAATATGGAAAATTGCTGTTTCTTGAGATTATTGTTGGAACTTGAGCACCACAGTATGTAGTCTTAAATGATGATATTGTAATCCAACATATAAGGCATACAATTAAGCTTAGATAGAAGTAACTACATTTTCTCCCACATATCTCTCATAGTAAACTGACATAATCAATGTAACCAAGTATACTCTCAAAAGACTATCATTAGGCTAATAAAACCCAAACCAAACCTTACTAAATGGTGTAGATCCCCACCAAAAATATTACTAGAATAGACAATCTGAATATCTGACTTTGAAATAAATAAAATAGTCTAAGATAATGAAACATCCTCGTGTTAGGTAAAATTCTAACACAGCCCCCCAATCTCATCTTTCTCTGAACATGGATTTTGTAGATATGATGGGATAGTTACTTTCATGACTAGGTTATCTTATATGTCACTTCAGTCCTGTCCAACTCTGTGCAACCTCCTGGACTATATCCTGCCAGGCTCCTCTGTCCATGGGATTCTACATGCAAGAATACTGAAATGGGTTGTCATTTCCTCTTTCAGGGGATCTTTCAGACCCAGGGATCAAACTCACATCTTTTAAGTCTCCTGCATTGGCAGATGGATTCTTTACCACTAACATCACCTGGGAAGCCCTTATGGCACAAAAGCAAAGTTATCTGAGATCTGATCTATCAAGTGAGCCTTTAAGAAGAATTGAGTTCTTCCTGAAGAAATATTTTGATGTTAGAAAGGTTCTCTATTGCTGGATTTGAAGATGAAAGGAGCTGTGTGCAAAGAATGTGAGAACCCCCTAGGAGCTTAGAGGGGTCATTTGCTGATCCAGCAAGGAAACGGGGACCTCTGTCCCAGTACTGCAAGAAACTGAATCTGGCCACAGCCACATAAGCTTAAAAGAGAACCCTGAGCTCCAGGTGAACATGACGGTTGACTAAAACCTTAATTTTGGCTTTGATTTGAAATGCTGAGCAGAGAGCCCAACCTCACTGTTTTGAACTGTTCACATACCTAACTGTGGTGAACAGAATGGGCAATGTGTTAAGCCCATGGTTGAGTAATTTATTATGCAGCAACAGAAAACTAATACAATCATGAAGACCAGTCTGAATAACTAACTAACCTCTACCTTAATACCTGACACATATTAGCACATCACCACATGCAGCCACCTTTATGGGCTTTTCTCACTTAAAAAAAATTCTTTTCCATCTTAAAATAATGATAATAGTTAATGTTTACTGATTACTTTCAGCATGCAGTACAGATATATATGTGAATTATACCATTCAGTTTTCTCACTGACCCTATGTTGATGATACCATTTACTATTTCTTAAACTACCGCACAACTGCACTCATCTCAAATGTTAGTAAAGTAATGCTCAAAATTATCCAAGCCAGGCTTCAGCAGTATGTGAACTGTGAACTTCCAGATGTTCAAGCTAGTTTTAGAAAAGGCAGAGGAACCAGAGATCAAATTGCCAACATCCGCTGGATCATCGAAAAAACAAGAGAGTTCCAGAAAAACATCTACTTCTGCTTCATTGACTATGCCAAAGCCTTTGACTGTGTGGATCACAATAAACTGTGGAAAATTCTGAAAGAAATGGGAATACTAGACCACCTGACCTGCCTCCTGAGAAACCTATATGCAGTTCAGGAAGCAACAGTTAGAACTGGACATGGAACAACAGACTGGTTCCAAATGGGAAAAGGAGTATGTCAGGCTGTATACTGTCACCCTGCTTATTTAACTTATATGAAGAGTACATCATGAGACATGCTGGGCTGGAATAAGCACAAGCTGGAGTCAAGATTGCCGGGAGAAATATCAATCACCTCAGATATGCTGATGACACCACCCTTATGGCAAAAAGTGAAGAGGAACTAAAAAGCCTCTTGAGAAAAGTGAAAGAGGAGAGTGAAATAGTTGGCTTAAAGCTCAACATTCAGAAAACGAAGATCATGGCATCTGGTCCCATCACTACATGGCAAATAGATGGGGAAACAGTGGAAACAGTACCAGACTTTATTGTTTGGGGCTCCAAAATCACTGCATATGGTGACTGCAGCCATGAAATTAAAAGACGCTTACTCTTTGGGAGGAAAGTTATGACCAACCTAGATAGCATATT
>SJYX01014306.1:344871-357854 GCA_006410675.1 Oreotragus oreotragus
GCATGGGGGATGAAGAGGGCAAAAAGATAGCTAGAGAGTTTGGAATGGCAAAGTGGGATTTATTTCAAGGTTGCAAGGCTGAATCAGCATTTAAAAATCAAGCGCTGTAATACAACATAATAAAGGGGCCAAAAAAGAAAAATCAGATATAAATCAGTGCAGAAAAGCCAGTTGACAAAACTCAAAACCCGCTCATGATAAAAAATATTTTAGAAAATATGAATAAAAGGAAAAGCCTTCAAGTTGATTTAATGACAGTTCACAACTAATATGCTGAATTGTGAAAGACAGAAAATTTTACACTTAAAATCAGAAACAAGGCAAGGATGCCCACTCTCACTACTCTCATCCAACGTGGTGCTAAAGGTCGTAGCTATTTCAATAAAGCCAGAGAAGAAAAGGCATTATAGATCATAAAGGAAGAAATAAAATTGTTCTTATTTGCAGGTGACTATGTTTATTTACATAGGAGATTCCAAGGAATTTATCAAAACAGCTTCTATAAATAATGAATTCAGCAAGGCCATCAAAATTAAGATAAACATACAAAAATCAGTTATATTTCTATCTACTAACAGTGATGACTGGAAGGCTGATGACTGGAGTTTGAGTAAACTCCAGGAAACAGTGAAGGACAAAAAAGCCTGGCATGTTGCAGTTCATGGGGTCACAAACAGTCAGACATGACTTATGACTGAACAACAGCTAATAATGAATAAATGGTTAACAAAATTAAGAATACAATACTATTTACAGTTTTTTAACTTGCGTAAATGTTTAGAACATATATGGTGAAAGCTATACAAGGCTATTAAAATAAATAGAACAAATCTAAATAAAAGTACAAACTGTTCAAAAGTTGCAAGACTGAAAATAATAAGCATATCAGTCTCCCCAAATTGATAAATGGGTTCAATTCAATATCTATTAAAACTCCAGCAATATATTTTGTAAATATAATTGATATGATTCAAANATGGTGAAAGCTATACAAGGCTATTAAAATAAATAGAACAAATCTAAATAAAAGTACAAACTGTTCAAAAGTTGCAAGACTGAAAATAATAAGCATATCAGTCTCCCCAAATTGATAAATGGGTTCAATTCAATATCTATTAAAACTCCAGCAATATATTTTGTAAATATAATTGATATGATTCAAAAATTTATATAGAAAAGCTAAGGAACTAGAATTGTTAAACTTTCTTGATAAAGTATAAAATAGTACTCTTTAAAACTATCTGGCTTTAAGACTTATTGTGTAATACATTAATCAAGATTCTATGTACTGATGGAAAGATAAACTCATCTAGTATCAATTCAGTGCAGCAAAATAGAGAATTTAGAAATATGCCACACAAATATGCACAAATGATTTTTGACAAAAGTACAAAGATAATTGAATTAAGGAAAGAGAAACTTTTCCACAAATGGTGCTAAAGCAATTAAAAAAACACAGATGAAAGAAAGAAAAAGAAAGGAAGGGAAGGGAGAAAGAAGGAAAGAAAAAGGAAGGAAGAAAGAAAGGAATGTAGGTCGAAAAGAAGGAAGGGGGAAGAAAGAAAAGGAAGACAGAAAAGGGAAGGAAGGGAGAAAGAAAACAAAGAAAGATGTCTCAAGTCAGTCGTGTCCGACTCTTTGTGACCCCATGTATCGCAGCACGCCAGGCCTCCCTGTCCATCACCAACTCCCGGAGTTCACTCAGACTCACGACCATCGAGTCAGTGATGCCATCCAGCCATCTCATCCAAGACCTAAACAAAAAACTATAAAACTTTTAGGAAAGTATTAGGAGCATGTTTTCAGGCTCAGGGTTAGACATAGAGACTTTAAACATAATATCAAAAACACATTTTGTGAAAACAAAATTTGATAAATTGGGCTTCATTTTAATCAGAGTTTTGCTCTGGAAAGACCTTGTTAAGAGAATAGAAAAGGAACTACAGAATGAGAGAAAATATTTACAAACTACATATCCAATGAATGACTATTAAGTAAACTAAATACACATAAAACTCAAGAGTACAAAAAGAAAAGAAAAAAACCCTCCAATTGAAAAATGGGCAAAAGGCATGAAGAGAAATTTCACAAAAGAGGTTACACAGAAGGCAAATAAGCACACGGAGAGTTCAACATCATTATCCATTATGGAAACGCATATTAAAAGCACAAGTAGATATGTCCATATGTCTACAAAATGGTAAAAAAATAAAAAATAGTGACAGCACCAAATGCTGGTGATGATAAAGAAAAACTGGATTAGTCATGTATTGCTGATGAGAACATAAAATAGTACCACCATTCTTGAGAAAGTATTCTTGTTAGTTTATTATAAAACAAAAAAATGCAGCTACCATATAATCCAGCAATAGCACTTCTAGGCATTATCCTAGAGAAATGACATGTTCACACAACAGCTATACACAAATGTTTATATCAATTTTACTCCTAATGGCCAAAAACTAGAAACAACCCAGATTTTCCAACTAGTGAATAGTTAAATGAATTATACATCCATGCTATGGAATATTACTCACCTATAAGAAGGAATAATCTGTTGATACAGGTGATAGCCTGGATAAACTTTCACAGAATTATGCCAAGTGAAAAAAGCTACTTATGAGACTTTCTTTTTTAATTTTTTAATAGAAGGATAATTGCTTTGCAGAATTTTGCTGTTTTCTGTCAAACCTCAACATGAATCAGCCATAGGTATATGTATATCCCCTCCCTTTTGAAACTCCCTCCCATTCCCTCCCCATCCCACTCCTCTAGGTTGATACAGAGTCCCAGTTAGAGTTTCCTGAGACATACAGCAAATTCCCATTGGCTATCTATTTTACATATGGGGACTCCTATAATTAGAATGTTGGTGCATTTGATATTGTCCCAGAAGTCTCTGAGACTATTGTCAGTTCTTTTCATTCTTTTTACTTTATTCAGCTCTTTAGAAGTTATTTCCACCATTGTATCTTACAGCTCACTGATTTGTTCCTCTGCTTCATATATTCTGCTATTGATTCCTTCTAGAGTATTTTTAACTTCAGTAATTGTGTTTTTTGTCTCTGCATATTTATTCTTTAATTCTTCTAGGTCTTTGTTAATTGATTCTTGCATTTTCTCCATTCTGTTTTCAAGATTTTGATCTTTACTTTCATTATTCTGAATTCTTTTTCAGGTAGTTTGCCTATTTCCTCTTCATGTATTTGGACGTCTGGGTTTCTAGTTTGTTGCTTCATTTGTGCAATATTTCTCTGCCTTTTCATTAATTTTTAAATAAAAATTTTCATAATTTAAAAATCTCTGATAATAAGAAATTCCTCTCTTTGAAAATGAAACCTAATTTCTTTGTTCTACTTTTAGGGAGAAGCAATACAGAACTGGCAATATCTTGTAATTCTGTAACACTCGTTTGTTCTTGTCCTTGATGGGCTAAAAATGTCAAAACTAGTTTTATGTCTATTAAGGAATAACATTATTACTAAAGAGATTTGAATTTTTGTTTTTCCCTGTTGAGTAAAGGTGAGGAAAAGGTGATTCAAATGAATTAGAAATGAAGGACATTTTCTGTATGTTTATAGTATTCTATGTAATACAGAGAACATCACAGTGGAAGAGTTTTATTTAGTAAATAGGTCACTGGGAATATTGTATGCTTCCAGAATAAAACTGTAAGTCATCTGCATTTTTTCTATTAAATTTTATGTGTACAGCATATTACAAAATTCTATTTCTGTCACTAACATAATGTAGTTTGATAATTAGTCATTTTTTGAATAGCAAAGCTCAAGAAAAGCCCTTTTATAAAATCTCTTGGGAATTTATCATTTAAAATAGTTAGAGCCTTAAAAATATAAATTAGAATGAAACCATTGTATTTTTCAGAATTTTAAGACTCTTCAAATTGCATTTGCCAATAAATCAAAGTATTAAATCTGTTTCCACTTATTTATTTAATGTTTGAATTTCAAATTGTTTGTTTACTATCACAAGGCTAGTGAAAGTCAGAAATGGTCTTCAGACACTGCTTTTATTATTTCTTCAAAACTCTTTTGGATACTGTTTTTTGTATTATTTAACTTAGAATCAGTTCTGGATATTCTTGTTTTTTTTTTTATTAAAATTTAATGTATGTCCAAATTTTTCATAAGTTTCTTTTGTCTTAATACTGCAAATTGAGAAGCATTTTGAGGAAAATAATTTAATAACAAAAAGTGAATTATTCTCAAAGGAGCTCAGGAAAGATTGTCATTGGTTTAAAATTACAGGGAGTTTGTAAAAGGCTTAGTGGGGTTATGTTGGTAACTTTATTTGCTTATTAATTTATTTTCTATTTCCAGATGCAAGTTTATTCTATGGTGATGGAATCATATTGAAGAAAGATTGTTTTGAAAATAAAGTTAAAATAACTGGGTATTTGGTTCAGAGTTTATAAAAGCTCTGCAAGAAAGGACTTTATAGAGGTAAAATAGTTCAGAATTGCAAAATCTAAAAGTAAGCAAAAGAGAGTCTCCCAAGAGTGCTTACACATTCATTCCATGCCCCACAAACCTTTTCAAAAGATTGTGAAAGGGATTAGAGAAGCCCTGCAAAGCACAGGTGGCAACACTAAGGAAGTGAGGATAGCTGTGGAGCTCACTATTTACCTTGGAAACAGCTCCTCAGGTTTGAACTGATGGGCTAATCAAAAAGCAAAATTCAGTAGGATTTTCTGTCATTTTTTTAGCTCAAACAAAAAGCATTTTAAGATCAACTTTTTTTTAACCTTTGGATATGATCAGACAAGAATAGAGCTAAGGACATTGCAGGAGCTTAAGCAAAGTAAGTGAGTGGTTCTATTACTTTCCAGAATATTTAAATAGCATTAGATGCTTCCTGTCCATCCAAAGATGGCTCCTCTCCTAGCCCAAAGAAGGAATTACCAGCACTTTTCCAAGGCTTACCTTGGATTCAACTTACGTGTTTTAAAAGTTTTTTTAATGTGAAATAATTTGTGACTTAGAGATGAGATGCAAAAAGAGAACAAAGAATTCACCCGTGAACAATGTGAAATTTTCAACAACTTACCTTATTTGCCTGATCATTCTCGATTCTGTCTCTGTATACATGCATCAGTTCAGTTCAGTCCCTTAGTTGTGTCCTACTCTTTGTGACCCCACGAATCGCAGCACACCAGGCCTCCCTGTCCAACATCAACACCCGGAGTTCGCTCAAACTCATGTCCATCGAGTCGGTGATGCCATCCAGCCATCTCATCCTCTGTCGTCCCCTTCTCCTCTTGCCCCCAATCCCTCCAAGCATCAGAGTATTTTCCAATGAGTCAACTCTTCGCATGAGGTGGCCAAAGTACTGGAGTTTCAGCTTTAGCATCATTGCTTCCAAAGAACACCCAGGGCTGATCTCCTTTAGGATGGACTGGTTGGATCTCCTTGCAGTCCAAGGGACTCTCAAGAGTCTTCTCCAACACCACAGTTCAAAAGCATCAATTCTTCAGCATTCAGCTTTCTTCACAGTCCAACTCTCACATCCATACATGACTACTAGAAAAACCATAGCCTTGACGAGACGGACTTTTGTTGGCAAAGTAATGTCTCTGCTTTTCAATATGCTATCTAGGTTGGTCATAACTTTCCTTCCAAGGAGTAGGAGTCTTTTAATTTCATGACTGCAATCACTATCTGCAGTGATTTTGGAGCCCCAAACAATAAAGTCTGACACTATTTCCCCATCTATTTCCCATGAAGTGATGGGACCAGATGCCATGATCTTCATTTTCTGAATGTTGAGCTTTAAGTCAATCTTTTCACTCACCTCTTTCACTTTCATCAAGAGGCTTTTTAGTTCATGCCTATATATAATTTTGTATGTGTGTATGGTATGTGTGCTTTTTTCATCTGAACCAATTGAGAGGAAATTGCCATTTTAGCCATTATTCTTACATGCTTCAATATTTCTTGATCACATATACCATTGTATGTAATCACAGTTCATTAAAATCTGAAAATCAACACTGTTACAATACTGAAACGAGTTCACAGACTTCACATTTCAACAGTTATCTCAATAGCACACTAAATAGTAAAAAAAAAAAAAAAAAGAAATATTAAGGTTTTTTTTTCCCTATTCAGAATCTACTCCAGGATCACATACTGCATATAGTTGAGATGTCTCTTGGGTTTTTTCAATAGTTCCTTAGCCTTCTCTTGTCTTTGCTGCCTTCTAAGATTTTGAAGCGTACAAGGCAGTTCTTTTGTAGGGTTTCTTATTTGGGGTTAGCTGATATTTTCTCATGATTAAATTCAATTTTTGCATTTTGGCAAAGAGGTGATTGTGTGTTTTTTTACATCGTAACAACATGATATTGATTCCTTGCATTACTGATGCTGTTACGTTCTATCACTTGGGTAAGGTGATGTTTTGCTGAGATTCTCCTTTGTAAAATTACTAGTCTTCCCTTCATAAGGAGGAAGTATTTTGCCACATTTATACAAATTTAAATATCTTTGATCTTGATAAAATTTTACAAAATCATTTTTAGTATTCACCAATGATTCATTCTTACCTGAATAAATTCTCATTATAAAGATTTACCAGTTGTAATTTTTCTAACTCTTCTACAATTTTTAGCTGTAATAATTATGTAAGGAAGAGCTTTTCCTTTCCCTTCATTATATATATATGTACTACAGTCCATGGAGTTGCAAAGAGTTGGACACAACTGAATGACTGAACTGAACTGAACTATTTACTGATATCACCTTGGGCTAGAACTTAGGGGAAAAATTCAGAGTAAAACTCTGAGAAATGTCTACTAGGCTGGACAGTATAATTGTAAAAATATCTTGGTTGGACAGCTTTCTCTTTTGGACTTAATACAGAACATAATTACTTAATTCTTTTGTCAAATATTAGATTTAGAAAGAAATACAGTATTTCATATTGTATTTATACTAACAAGGTAAAATGGATAACTAAAGAGTTTTCTCTCTCTCAACCAACAAAATTAAAAAATAAACTATTTTCATTTATTTTAGCCAGATCAGTGATATCCAATAGAATTATAATATGAACTATATACATATTTCCAAATGTTAGTAGTAGTCATGTTAACAAATATATAAAAATTAAAATTTTAATAATATACTTATTTAACATAATATATTGAAATATTTTCATATCTGATCATTATAAAACCTATTAGCAATATACTTTACTTTTTTTTATTATTGTCTTTAAAATTCTATTTACCTTACTCTAACAGCACATCTCAGCTCATACCAGCCACATCTTATTTTAACTTTTCAAATAGTTGCATGTGCCTTGTGGCTACTGCATGGGAAAGTAGATCTAGAGAACTGAAACCAAATAATTTTTTTAAATCTAGAATGTATAGATACTGGCTTCACTTATCCACTTTACTTTGCATGTACAGAAGGTGTTATTTAAAAATAGAAAAAATAGAAAGCATAGTAAACAAACTATTTAAAACAAAATTATGTTTTAAATCAGTTTCTTAGAGGACTTCTATGACTATTGCCTTGCAACCATGAAATACTAGTTTTCAACATGCCTACACAGGGCTTCCCAGGTGGTGCTAGTGGTAAAGAATCTGCCTGCCAATGCAAGAGACAAAATGAAACATGGGTTTGATCCCTGGGTCAGGAAGATCCCATGGAAGAGGGCATGCAACCCCCTTCAGTATTCTTGCCTGGAGAACCCCATGGACAGAGGAGGCTGGAGGGCTACAGCCCATAGGATCTCAAAGAGTTGGACATGACTGATGTAACGTAGCATGAAAGCATACATACTATTTCCCACATCCTTGAGTAAAACGTACATACATACATGTACATATATACAGATACATAGACACATTCTAAAAATAAGGTAAACTGCCACATGAGAGAAAATGATTTGCTTACTACTTTGAGGTATTCAGAGATAGATAAGAAGCCTATAAAATATTCAAACAAGTCACATTTCTGAAATAGTCACTAAGGAGTTTCATCATATATAATGGTAATATTTTAATTTTAAAGAACAATGAACTTTTGTGTTATACAAAGCTCTTTCATTTCTCCTTTCACATTAGCTAGCATAAGTAATTACAGACAAGGTAATGTTATTCTCAATTTAGAGATGAGAATTCAGACATCTGTATGTATCACAAATTTAAAGCACTCAGATATATATTCAGCATATCCATTGATATGTTTGTTTTTTTCAGATTCAGATTGTCCAGATTCTGCAAGAAATTCCAGTCTTGTTTAACTGTCTCATGATCTTTATTTACATATTATTTAAAAAAATTATTTGTAATTAAAAGTAAATTTAAGGTCAACTAAATTTTTTGGAAAGTAACAATAGGTAACTCAAGGGTTTATATCAATGGCAGTCACCATAATATTTTATTAATAATATTAATAAAGACCAACTTTAAAAATGTAAAATGTTTTTATTTAAGCAAGTTTTCATCAAAAACCATAGAGTTTTACACTTCAGTATGTGTACCAAACATTCTCTGAATCACCTATTTGGATGGTCACATTATTTTACAGATTTTTGAAATGAAATTTTCCAAGGATTTTTTTTACTGAACTGATATGTTTTTCTGACAGAGTCTTATATTTTTCTGGGATGTATTATTCAGCTAGACAGACCAATAAACCAGAATAGTTCAAATAACTCTTTTGTTAAAATTGAATTTATATAAAATCAAGTGTCCATCTGATAATATAAGATCAAAGTAAATAGCTTTTAATATTTTTAATATCCTTAAAATGAAATTGATATAAATTCTAAAACATGCAATTGTTTTGGCTTTTTAGTAACATTTTCAACACTGAGTTATGTTACACTTAGAATTTTCAGACAAAAAAATTATAATAAATTTATAATGAGATTTCATAAGTTGATACAATTTAAACTGAAAATGATTAAAGTTGTTAGGCACTGTTTTTTTGGCAGGATTGCCAACACATTTTGTTAATTAACTAGCATTGTCTCACAACTGTCAGTATTGTGACGATCACCTATATTATGTAAATAGGTTTAAATTCAATTTTGAATCTAGCAGAAAAAAATTGCATGTCAAATATTCCATTTATTAATTAATTTCTTTATGTAGAAAAATTCTGCTTTGAGCATTAGGAATTACATTTGTACTCTCTTAAACCTTAGCAGAAAAAAACAAAAAGAACTTGCCTAATTTTACTTCTCTTTTTAAAAAAGTTTTTATTTATTTATTTCTTTTATTTGGCTGCATCAGGTGGTAATTGTGGTGTGTGATGTCATTGTTGTGTCATGCAGGATCCTTCCTTGAAATGTACGAGCTCAGTAGCTATGGCCCCCGAGATTAGTTGTCGTGTGACATGTGGGATCTCTGTTCCCCACCTAGGGATCAAACCCATGTCCCCTACACTGCAAGGCAGATTCTTAACCACTGGATCACCAGGGAAGTTCTGTTTTTCTTCTTTAATTATTAATAGTTTAGAGTAATATATTGGAAAATAACAAGACTTCATTTTAAGATTCTTTCTGTTTCAGTTATCCATTGCACAGTTATAAGCCACTCCAAAATCATAAGACCAAACACAAATTAATCATTTCTGACCACCTGTGTGTTGCCTGGACTCATCTGGGTAGTTTTACTGCTCCATCAGGAGTACAGGAGCTCCATGTGCTCCCGATATAATTCATGTGGCTGTGTTTAGCCGGTGTATATCTGGGCTGGAAGGTCCAAGTTGGTTTCTCATCCTTTAGGGCTTATCTCCATGTGATCTCTAATAATTCATCAATCTGCTCTGTACTACCTTTGTAGCTGAGTGACTAAATTCCTAGTCGGAGCATTCCAAAAGGACAAGCAACAATACACAAATGCTTATCAATCCTCTGCTTGCATCACATTTGCAAATGTCCCATTAAACAAAGCAAGTCACAGAACACCAAGCCTAGGTTCAGTGTGGGAGGGGACCACACAAGGGCTGGGACATTTGGGAGCTGAGGCTCACTTAACATTTTACCACAATTTCTCTCATCCCTGATGATCTGTTCCTTTCACATGCAAAATAAATTCAAGCTCTTCCCAATGCTCAAACATCTTATCGCATTATGTCATCAGACCTAACCCTGAAGTTCAAGGATATACTGCCGCTGCTGCTGCTGCTACTCAATCAAGTCCAACTCTGCGACCCCATGGACTGTAGCCCAGCAGGTTTGTCTGTCCATAGGATTTTCCAGGCAAGAATACTGGAGTGAGTAGCTATTTCTTTCTTCATGAGGTTTTCCTGACCCAGGGACTGAATCCAGGTCTCCCGCATTGCAGGCAGATTTTTTACCATCTGAGCCACAAGGGAAGTTCAAGAGCCCACATCTAAATAATGCTCAGTGTGATCCCTTAGGTGCAGTTACTTGGGTTCAGTTGTTGGGTGCAGAGACCTATAAACTGGAAAGGTAAATTACCAGCCAGCCCTCTATACACCTTCATAAAATGATGAGATAGAAAGAAGACAGCCATGGTAGACACGGGAAGTAGAAACACATAGAAATTCTGGAATCCAGTCAGGTACATGCTACAAGTTTCCCTGCTCCAGGGGCAGGGAAAGTTTCTGGATTAGGCCCACTTCTTCTGTTTGGAAATGGCTCCCTCTGCCCCCACCTCCTTTTTAGTAAACAATTACCTTTGCTTGTATGTTTCTCAGCTAGTTTCCTGCTGTAGAAAGTTGATAGCCCAAACTATAGAACTGTTTCTGTCCCTTTTAGTCTAAGCTGATATGTTTTCTACTAAAAATTTATGTGAAAATTGTGAGGACTGTCTACATAGTAATTAAAGTACATTCCATTAAACAAAAGACTCAGGGACATATTTTTCAAGACAGATCTCTTTCTACTTTGAAATATGGGTTGGTGTGCATTGAGAAAACATTCTTAAAATTCTTAGGAGTCTTTGGTCTGGCTAAGAAGGTCTGAGAAGAGACACATTGAGTATTTCTTAGGTTCTAGCAAAGGGTCTTACAGTCATAGCCTTGATTTGCTCTTTACTTTGAAGCCACATTTTATTATTAGTACCCTGGATTTCATTTTCACTTCTGGTCATTTCTTAATTGAAAACTTTTTATCCACTGAAGAAGCTGGGCATGAAAATCAATTTTATATTCTAACTCAGCCAGTTTTCTGTTAGAAATCATTTCATTAAGCTCTGCTTGAAACTAGTTTCTTCTTTCATTCATCTCTTTCCTATAAAACCTTATTTTAGGCAGATGCATTGTGCTGTGCTTAGTTGCTCAGTCAAGTCCGACTCTTTGTGACCCCATGGACTGCAGTCCACTAGGCTCCTCTGACCATGGGGATTCTCCAGCGAAGAATATTTCAGGGGGTTGCCATGCCCTCCTCCAGGGTATTGTCCCAAGCCAGGTATCAACCCAGGTTTCATACATTACAGGTGGATTCTTACCATCTGAGCCACCAGGGAAGCCAAATATACTAGAGTGGGTAGCCTGCCCCTTTTCCAGGGGTCTTCCAAACCCAGGAATTGAACCAGGGTCTCCTGCATTGCTGGCAGATTCTTTACCAGCTGAACTACTAGGGAAGTCTATCTTAGGCAACTATAGAAGCCAATTGGCACTTTCAACATCCTGTCTGAAAATCTCCTAAGCCAGAATCACAAGGTCATTAGGAGGATGTTTTATCTTAGAAGTTACCAAGCTCACTATTGTTATGTGATGTTGTTGTTCAGTTGCTGTCATGTCCGACTCTTTGTGATCTCATGAACTGCATGACGCCAGGCTTCCTGTTCTTCATTATCTAACTGAGTTTGCCCAAACTCATGTCCATTGAGTCAATGATGCCATCCAACCATTTCAGCCTCTGGTGCTCCCTTCTCCTTTTCCCCTCAATCTTTCCCAGCATCAAGGTCTTTTCCAATGAGCCAGCTCTTTGCATCAGGTGGCTAGAGTATTGAAGCTTCAGCATCAGCACCAGTCTTCCAAGGAACAGTTGGGGTTGACTTCCTTTACGATTGACTGCTTTGAACTCCTTGCTGTCCAAGAAACTCTCAAGAGGCTTCTCCAGTAGCACAATTCAAAGCCGGTGTTTCATCACTCAGCTTTCTTTATGGTTCAGCTCTCACATGCATACATGATTACTGGAAAAACCATAGCTTTGACTGTATGGATCTTTGTTAGCAAAGTGATGTCTCTGTTTTTTAATACAGAGCCTAGGTTTGTCATAGAGAATTAAAAAAAAAAAAATCTACTTCAACTTCTTCAACTATGCCAAACTTTTGTACCTGTGGATCACAACAAACTGTGGGAAATTCTCAAAGAGATGGAAATACCAGAACACCTTGCCTGCCTCCTCAGAAATCTGTATGAAAATCAGGAAGCAACAGTTAGAACCAAACATGGAACAGTAGACTGGTTCCAAATTGGGAAAGGAGAATGTTAATGTTGTATATTGTCACCCTGCTTATTTAACTTCTATGCAGAACATCAGGTGAAATGCCAGGCTAGATGAAGTACAAGCTGAAATCAAGATTGCTGGAAGAAATATCATATATTTGAAAATCAGGAAGCAACAGTTAGAACCAGATATGGAACAGTAGACTGGTTCCAAATTGGGAAAGGAGAATGTTAATGTTGTATATTGTCACCCTGCTTATTTAACTTCTATGCAGAACATCAGGTGAAATGCCAGGCTAGATGAAGTACAAGCTGAAATCAAGATTGCTGGAAGAAATATCAATAACTTCAGATATGCAGATGGCACCACTTTTATGGCAGAAAGCAAAGAGGAAGTAAAGAGCCTCTTGATGAAAGTGAAAGAGGAGAGTTTCAAAAGGCTGGCTTAAAATTCAATATTCAAAAAATGAAGATCATGACATCCAGTCTCATCATTTCAGTTCAGTTCAGTCACTCAGTTGTGTCCGACTTTTTGCAACCTCATGAATCACAGCACGCCAGGCCTCCCTGTCCATCACCAGCTCC
>SJYX01014307.1:0-16446 GCA_006410675.1 Oreotragus oreotragus
AAAAAAAAAAAACTCTGATGATGAAAGATACTTGTATCCCAAGGTTCACAGCAGTACTGTTTACAGTAGCCAAGACATGGGAGCAACCTAATTGTCTGTGAGGAGATGAATGGACAAAGAAGCTGTGATATATATATGTAGGAATATTACTCAATCATAAAAAGGAATGAAATAGTGCCATTTGTAACAACATGGACAGACCTAGAGATTATCATACTGAGTAAACTAAGCCAGACAAAGCAAAGACAAACATCATCAATATCACTTAAAAAAAAAAGATACAAATAAACTTACAAAACAGAAATAGACTCACAGACATGATTATCAAAAAGGAAAGGGAGAGGGGAGGGATAAATTAGGACTGCGTGCTTAACCTGTACTAAGCACTATATATAACGTAGGTAAAAATAAGGACCTACTGTATAGCACTGGGAACTATCTTCAGTATTTTGTAGTAATCTATAATGGCTCCGATGGTAAAAAATCTGCCTGCAATGCAGGAGACCTGGGTTCGAAACCCAGGTCAGGAAAATCCCCTGGAGGAGGAAATGGCAACCCACTCCAGTATTTTTGCCTGAAGAATCCCATGGACAGAGGAGCCTGGTGGGCTACAGTCCAAGGGGTCGCAAAGAGTCAGACACGACTGAGCGCTCAGTCTATAATGGAAAAGAACCTGAGAAAGATATATATGTACATATATATATGTACGTATAAGTATATACATATATATATATTTATGGGCTTCCCAGCTGGCTCAATGGTAGATATCCTGGAGGAGAAAATGGCAGTCCACTCTAGTATTCTTGCCTGGGAAATCCATGGACAGAGGAGCCTGGTGGGTTACAGTCCATGGGGTCACAAAGAGTTGGACATGACTTAATAACTAAATAACAACAATAGATACACACACACACACACATGCAATTGAATCATTGTGCTATGCACCTGAAACCAGCACAACATTGTAACTTTACCTCAATTATTTTTTAAAAAGTGACAAAATGACGTTTCTAGAAATAAAGAATTGTATTTAGTACCTAATAGGTACTCAATAAATGGCAGATGGCTTATAAATATTATTATTATATGGGGGAGGGTAGCTGAAGCTTAAAAAATTAGCTAATTCAGAGTCATTCAGGCCCTGAGGACATCACAGTCAGATAAGCATTTACAGTGTGCAACAGGGGGTCAACCAGTAGTCTGTTTCATCTGCATGCTATTCTGTATAGTTATGAATTCTTTCCTAAACAAACTCTTTCCTGTGGCCCACATTATAATCTCTACAAACCTTCCCTCCTACACGCTCCCCTACACACACTCACACATGCAAAAACACACATTTGATTACCTGTTGTTTTAGCTTCCCCGAAGGACCTCACAGAGTTAAATATAGCTCTGTCCTTCCCAATGAGCAAGCCTTTAAATGAGCTAAATTGCCTTGCTTTTTCACTCCCTACCCAAACTTGATCTCAAGCTTTATAAAAGAAAAAGACGGAGGGCCTTCTAGATCGAATGTTCAGCAATTGCTATGTTATCCATTGCTTGAGAGGTTTTGTGTACTGGTACTTAATCCTTGTTTCAGTTACAACCCCTGTAGGGAAATTTGATTCCTATACACGAGTTCTTCATTTATTTCTGAGCCAAGATAATTCTAGGATTACCACTTAGAAAATTAAGAGAACAGACTTCTGCATAGTTACCAGGCAAACAGTATTGAAGAAAGGGGGCATGTCGACTACCGTTCTGGTGACAAGGTTAGGGATAGGTATTGTGGTTAAATCCCACTTAGCAACAACATTACACTCATTAAGTGAACACTATATGTGAACAGAGAGACTTCCCCCTCCAATTCCTCCTCCCTATTTCTTTTCCTCCTCCTGAAGGCAAGCTCTCACAACACTAGGAACTCCTCGCCCAGGAAATCGTTCTCCAGAGTAAACCACAGGCCCAGTACCTCCAAAGCTAGAACACACTGAGGACACATGCCATTCTCCAAAAATCTACCAGCATACCCTATTCATAAGCTGTCTCTCTCTTATTTCTTCCCGTGACCTTTATGGCTTGGAACGTATTCCTTTGTGTTTACGCAAACACAAACTATTCTGCAAGCATCCTTCAAGAATTTAAAGATTCTATTAATCTGATGTCTTAATTGTTATTCAGAAGAGGAAACAGAAGTGCCTTTGTTTCCCGAATGACCACAGGCTTCTAAAAAGTGGCCCACAGAGTTAGAGTTTGCCTCTCAAATTGCAGGCAGCTCTGTATGCCCTGGAACTTTAGTGTAACATATTCCCAGCCTTTAAAGGAGGCAGGGAAAGAGCATAAAGTTGAGTAAAGTCAAAGGGAGCTGGACGAATCCAAACTGAAGTTTTTCTCCCATTCCTCCATTTATCTTGAAAACTGCTTTAAAATAGTGCTTAACAGTTGTGTATTTCCAGATGATAGATGTTAACTGGAGTAGCAAATAGGGAAACCACAGACATACACACACAAAACCACAGACACAAATACACACAATACTAAAAAACACACATTCAAAACAGGAAGAAAAAATCTTGCAACAATAAGGAATAAATAAAAATCAATGTAATTCAATGATATATGTTATGCACTTACTATTTATAAGGCATTGAGAATCCAGACATAGAAAGATTTAACCACTGTCTCCCAAGTGTTTGCTTTGATTTATTCCTCACTGGGAAAGAATAAAGTAATATCCTTACTAGGAAAGAATATAGAGATATCTACAATACAATCGAAATACAATAAATGCTCCAAAAGGAGGAGAACACATCCAACTTGACTGGGAGAGAGGCATACGGAACCAAAAATAGCTCCATGGAGAGGGTAGCATTTGAGTTGGGCTTTAAAAAGTGAAAGAAAGTGAAGTCACTCTATGTACTGCAGCCTACCACACTCCTGGGATTTTCCATGGGATTTTCCAGGCAAGAGTACTGGAGTGGGTTGCCATTTCCTTCTCCAGAGTATCATGACCCAGGGATCGAACCCAGGTCTCCCGCATTGTATGCAGATGCTTTATCATCTGAGCCACCAGGGAAGTCAGGCTTTAAGAGCTAGGCTTTAAGAACCTGGCAAAGCTTGATCTTAGAAAGATGGTCAAATATTCTGCTTGAAGAAATGAACATAAGCCATGAAGGTAGATATGGCAATAGACAGACATGAAGCATTTCTGGGAACTTGAGCAATATTTTGGATTGAGCATAGGATGTTTGTGAGTTTGATGGAAGGGAAAATGGGGGGAAAAAGTAGATTGTGCGTGTCTTGGAAAGAATAGTTTACACTTAGTTTGAGAGTCAACTAGTCACTGATAGTTTCTGAGCCCTGAAATACTATGATTAGAGATTATTTTCATGAAGAACAATACAGTGGTAGGGCTTCCCTAAAGAACCCACCTGCCAACGCGGGAGAGATAAAGAGACGTGGGTTCGATCCCTGGGTCAGGAAGATGCCCTGGAGGAGGGCACAGCAACCCACTCCAGCATTCTTGCCTGAAGAAACCCCTGGACAGAGGAGCCTAGTGGGCTACAATCCATAGTATCACCAAGAACTGGACACAACTGAAGTGACTTAGCACGCAGGCGAAAATATGTATTCATTCATTTCTTCATTCAACACACATTACCTGAACGCTTACCAATGCCAATCCCTGGGCCAATTTATCCCAGTTGGGAGGCAAAATTTATAGTATGTGAACCTTACATAAAAGAAACAAATAGATAACTGAAACAGAATCTATAGGACTTAAGAACTTACTGAGGACAAATGAGGAAAGTGGAGAAATAAGATGGACTTCAAGTTTGGGGACCAAAGACAATGATGGATATAGAGAAGGACAGAGGTAGAGAAGTTAGGAAGGGAGATGCTGAAGGGGCAGCTGGGCAGGTTCACAGCGGGGGAAGAAACCAGGTTGCTACAGGTGTCAATACCTCCTCGAACTGAACTATGGACTCCCCTGCAGGAGTATAACCAGTAGCTGGAATGGTTTGGTGGCAAGCCAGCAGAGGAAAGAGAATGGCCAGAAGTTAGAGAATGCCCATATCAAAAAAAAAAAAAAAAAAAGCCTTAAGAAGACCAAGGGAAAACTAGCTTAAATGTAACGGATATTCCTTAAGACAGTAAGAATTTTATTTTTTTTCGCTTTTAAACTATCTCTGATGAAAGTTTAAAAGCCTCAGAAATATCCATCTAAACAAGTTCAAAAATGTTACATACCCATCCAAGAGATGTAACTTCAGTTGATACAATACTGGGAACTGCCTAGAATTTATACCAGGTTTATTGTTGTCGAATTTTTTCTCCTAGAGGAGCTACCAAATTATAGTAGCCTTTGTGGAGGAGTGCTGCATATTGATTGCAAACAGGAAAAGATGAATTATTTTTTCTATCTGTAGTTCAGTCACTCACTGCTCAGAAGTTACAAGTGTCACACACATTGTACATAAATCTTCCGGACTGTCTCTAGATTTGTAAAGAAGCTGAGTTGACCGAATTATTTCTCTCCCTTGCTCTCACTTTAACATCTTGCAATTTACTAGGTTTTGAACCTTCTTGAAGCAGAAGTTTAAAATATATAGTGTTTGATAGAAATCCGTGGCCTTTGAGTCTTCCCCTCCTGGGAGACAGATGTAGAGTTCCAGGCAGAATTAATTTTGTTCAACGATGTTTGAAGTTGGCAGCGGAAGTGGTCTTTGGAATTTACCAAAACAGTCTGGGAGTTGAACAAGTCATAATCCAGGTGCCTCCCCTTCACCTCCACCAGCTACTTTTCCCCTGTCTCCTGCCGCCTTCCAGCTTATTTACTGAGTCAGTTAACAAAAGATAACCTCCCATTGTGCAACCATCAATAAATCAATCGTGTTAATACTATCTTGGAATGTCCCCTACTATTGACTTTCATATTGTTTACATTACACACTAGAGAAAGCCAGGGCCCTTGAGTCGGCGTTAATGGATTCTGGAGGAGCCATTAATACATAGAGCTCTCTTGACAAAATATTTCAGTTTCTCTGAGGTTCACCTGCTTTCTGAACATTGGCAAGGGCCCTCTCCTCCCTGCCGGCACGATTCTGCCACACGGAGTCTGACGAACACTTAGGAAGGCAAACATTTCTGAGCACTAATGGAACAGTCACTTAGGGCACACCTCCTTCTTTGTGATTTGAATAATCTATTTCCACCCACCCCAGCTCCCCACTGTCAACAACCCTCAACAATCTAGGGAATCAAATTAATCTTCAATTATGTGAAAGAATTTCAGGAACGAACACAGCTCAAGTTACCATGTAACTTGCTGTTGTGAAAAGATTCAGACTGCAAGCAGCCTGAATGCAGAGACTTCGGTGATTGCCTTTTTCTCCCTCAACAATATAAGGGAAATCTTGCCAGCCTGTGATCATCTCTACATGGGGAATCTCAAAACTTTTGAGAGCTAGTTTTAAAATGAATTTAAAAAAAAAAAAAAAAGCTTCCTGTCCCCCAACTCTATAAGACTAGGTTAAATTTAATAATTATAAAGGTGGATGTAATGTTTTAGTTTTGTTTGGAGGACTTCCTTTTTTTATGACACCAGAAATACTTAGAGAACAGGTTTTCTCATCACAGTGGGACTCTTCTTCCAAATGAAGGTACTTAAAGGCAGGAGCTACACAGAGATTTCAAAGGGGGCTGGGGATGGGGGTGGGAAGCCACCAGTCCCGAAACCTCTAAAGTTTCAGATTTCAGTGCTGGCTGCAGACCTGGGCAAAGTTCACTGCTCCCTTTTCATGACATGCTACATACTTTGCAAGTTCCCACTTGCTTCTTAGAGAGGAAAAAATGTGTTCTCTGAGTTCAGGTTGCTAAGGACAGGCTGAGCCCATTTAACCATGCATTCCTTTTCTAAAAGATAGGCTGCTTGCTGTTGGTTTCTCTTCCGCTGTAAATACCAGAGTTTTGATCCTCCCCACTCTAAGCAAATACTTCTGCGACAACTTTGAAGCCCTCGTCCATGGTGGGAAACTCAGTGATTTCACTCTGTCACTTTTGCTGCCTGAGTCAGAAGTCTTGAGAAAATGGAATCTTACTCTACTTTGCAGCACATCTTATCAGACACTTGTCATCATTTTTCTCTTGATAATGATGGGTATTTAAAATACACATGATTGTCAGATAATTTAAAAATCTCATTGTTATAACCCTTTCTTCTTCTTCTTCTTTTTTTTTTTCAGTTTCTTTTTATTTTTTTCTTTTACTTTGACCTCAGGATATATCTGTCTCCTTAAGGGTATTTTGAAGAGGGTGAAAGAAACAGACAGGACTTTGAAAGGGAAAACAGACGTCTAATTGACTGTCCCTTGCTGACCCACTGTGACCTGTACTGAATACCTTTAATGGACATGTGTGAACTCGGAGCCTCTACTGTGATAAACAAATTTTCGGCCTTCAACTTGTGTTTGCAGCAGCATTATTTATTCTCTTCAAACAGGGACTTTTTAAATGAATAAGTCATTAGCATAGGTATTTTAAAATGAGTAAGACACTAGCATAAATATCTTATGCAAGGGGGAGGTTAAGTTAGTTTTCCAATTCTGTAGATACATTTTTTAAAAAAAAAAAAAAAAGGAATTTGGGTCAATTATCAACTTAGTTCATGTCAGTGTATTATTTTCCATTATACTATAAAAACAGAATCCATTTGCATCCCACACAATAGTTACCAAACCCTAAAAACTCAGAAAGTCAGTCAGGAAGCAATAATCTCTACTCCTAAAATTAATAACCCTCATGACATTGCTTATGTGCAACCTTGGAACTTACTGCTCTGTAAACCATCTTAGGTCAAGGTGGAAAATAATGAGTCCATTCAAATCCTTGCTTGCTTCCAAAAAACACATTAGATGACTGAAAGTTTTTTTTAAGTGATGTGGAAGTAAGGCAGGTAAGGGAGATACCCCCATTCCTATTGTTGCTAAAAGGCCAGAAGCTTCACTCCACCAGGGAAGCCCACATGGCCCCTCTACCTCAACTTCTTGGAAATTGCCATGGTCCACAGCCTTCCCTCTTTCCTACTAGCTGGCATTGCTTCCTCTCTGTTTTCTTCCTTCTCTTCCATGTTGACATCTTCTTAAGTGCCTCATCTAACATCAGTGAGGTCTGCTTTGATATTGCTCTGTGCCTCAACCAGCTCTTCTTTCCATAACCATCTCTTCCTGTGCCATGATCCACTTAAATACTGTGGTTTCACTTTCTCATCGTAAGACTTTTTGGAATTACAGGAAGGCTGAGATCAATGCCACATTTTGAGATTCTAGTAGATGGCGCAACAAAGACACCCCCAAAATAAAGTTTAAAGAATAATTTTGGTTTTAATCTTTAATAGTGATTCAGGTTATCTGTGGGCTTCCCGGGTGGCTCAGCGGTAAGGAACCTGCCTGGGAATGCAGAAGACGTAAGTTCAATTCCTGGGTCACAAAGACCCCTGGGGAAGGAAATGCCCACCCACGCCAGTATTCTCGCCTGGGGAATCGCACGCACAGATGAGCCTGGCGGACTATTTTAGTCCACGGGGTTGCAAAGAGTCAGACATGGCTTAGCAACTAAACAACAATGTGTTACCTGCAAATGTTCAAGAGAACAGAGAATATTGTTCCAGTTACAAAGAGAAACTACGTCCACACTCTTCACTTAGGGCACAGATGTGGGGCTCATGTCCTTCTGGCCCCGCTGTCCAGCCCCTGCCGTGACCTAAAGCATTTATGTATCAGATCCTGCTCACCTGGCAAAGATGGTTGTTGCTTAGTTGCTCATTTGTGTCCAACTCTTTTGTGACCCCATGGACTGTAGCCCGTTAGGCACCTCTGTCCATGGGATTGTCCAGGCAAGAATCCTGGAGTCGGTCACCGTTTCCTCCTTCAGGGGATGTTCCCAACTCAGCAACTGAATCCACGTCTCCTGCACTGCAGGCAGATCCTTTCTGCCGAGGTACCAGGAAACTCCACTGGCAAAGATTAATGTGGTGAAATTCAAAGAGCACCAGACTGTAAGCCATAAGGATAGCGTGAGGTTCCACGCTCTCTGGACCTTGGTTTCCTCACCTGGAAAATGGAGACGTTGCCGTAAATGGTGCCCGAGTTTTCTTCCAGTACTCGTCTGTGTCTTTACACTGTGCTCAGCACTCCAAGCGGAGAAGGCAATGGCAGCCCACTCCAGGGTTCTTGCCTGGAAAATCCCGTGGATGGAGGAGCCTGGTGGGCTGCAGTCCGTGGGGTCGCTAAGAGTCGGACACAACTGAGCGACTTCCCTTTCACTTTTCACTTTCATGCATTGGAGAAGGACATGGCAACCCACTCCAGTGTTCCTGCCTGGAGAGTCCCAGGGACAGGGGAGCCTGGTGGGCTGCCGTTTTTGGGGTCGCACAGAGTCGGACACGACTGAAGCGACTTAGCAGCAGCAGCAGCAGCAGCAGCAGTGCTTCAAGACATCATTTCTAGCCCACTGGCAGAGAATAAACTGAAGTAAGCAGACGTCTCTCAAGATAAACAGGCTTGAAAACACAAATGTCAGAGGCCACAGTATAGGACAAGAGTTAGACCCAAGGGATGAGGAGGTGAACGTGAAGATCTACTTTCATGCCTCTTTCCTCTGCAGGCAGCAGCAGTCATGATGGGCTTGGGGCACAGTCACAGAGCATCCCGTTACACCGAGATTCAGTCATAAAACACTCTCACAGCCATCCTGCTATTCAGCATCACCTGATAGGTGACCACAGCTCACAGGAAGACTCACGTCCTTGCTTAGTGCTTTTGGTGTGACCCATTTCCCAAGGCAAAGCAAAGATCTTTCCTCTTCTCCCTTTCTCACACAGGGAACAAATTAAAGCAACCCGACTCCCACTCAGCACTTATACAAGTTTTCGTTAACAACGTGTCCTTGGAGGTAGACCCCAGATCCAAGATCAAGAGAGATCAGGTAGAAAGAAAACCTTTATTAGTATAGGCTAGCTGACATTAATGATTAAAATATTGTGCTGTTTCTTCTCAGATTTCAATAGCAGTCAAATCTCACATTTGAAGCCTCAGGCAATAAACTGAAGAGAGAACACTGATTGTTAGAACAGGAAAGCATCTAAGCATCTATTAGTTCAGTCTACCATGAAAAGTCAGAATCCCTTCAACGAAACTCACCCACATGCCTATGTAGCTTCTCTGTGATAAAAGCAATAACACAATGATAACTATAATGATAATAATGAAAGCACTTATTCCACACTTTCCATGTTGCCAGACACTGAGCATGTATATTGAACACTGACTGTAAATCAGCACTCTTCTTAGCACTAACTTATTGAATCTTTACAGTGTCTCTAATTTTATCCATTGAGTCTATAGAAAAGTGAAAGGGTTAAATAGCTTACATGGAGTCCCATAGCTAGCTATGAGCTGGGGAAGGGAACTAAACAGGCAAGCTCTGAGACCTGTCCCTTTAACCCTATGGTAGCAGTTGGGTCAGGGGAAGAACACAGTTTGTTTCAACACTACTCAATAGAAAGATCTTTAGTTTTCTAGGTCAAATGTGCCTCCTTTTTTCATGTGGCCCACTAGCCCTATACAGAATAATTACTATTCTTTCTTCAATTTAACACTCTTTTTTATCAGGGGTTGGAAAACTATGATTTGATTTGTTTATGGATCATGAGCTGAGAGTAGATTTCAAATTTTCAGGTGGTTAACAAAATCAAAAGAAGAGTAATATGTCATGATACATGAAAATTATCTGAAACTGAAGTCTCTATGTTCATAAATTAAGTTTTACTGGAACATAGCTATACTTGCTTCATTTTCGTCTGTGGTTACTTTCACTCTACAGCAAGGTTGGATTTGAGCACTTAGGACAAAGACCATCTGGCCCAGGAAAGTCTAGTCATTTACTAGCTGATCCATTAGAGGAAACATTTGCTAACCCCTGTTTTAAACAGTTGAAGGCAATTCTCATGTCCTTTCATAAATGTGTTCTTTTGATGGTAACTGTCTCAAATCCTCCTCTCTCACCCAACCTCACGTCACCCATGAGACTCTTCTGTAGAGTTTCTTGGGAACCACATAGATCATCCCTCTTAAAATAGTGTATTGTGTGTGTTAAGTCATTTCAGTCGTGTCTGACTCTTTGTGACCCTGTGGACTGAAACCCACCAGGCTCCTCTGTCCAAGGGATTGTCCTGGCAAGAATACTGGAGTGGGTTGCCATTCCCTTCTCCAGGAGATCTTCCCAACCCAGGGATTAAACCAAGGTCTCCTTCATTGCAGGCTGACTTTTCATCATCTAAGCTACCAGGGAAGCTGGTAGTACCCAGTGGTATATTCTTACCATGGAATATTACTCAGTGATTAAAAAAAAAGAATAAACTAGCCAGACTCCAACAACATGGAAGAATCTCCAAAGCATTATGCTGAATGCAAAAGCCTTTCTGAAACATTGTTATGGCATGATGGTATGGACATAAAGTTCTAACACAGGCAGAACTCACCTGTGGTGAAAAGAACATCAGAGCAATAGCTGTCTATAGGAAAATGGAGGAGGAATTAGCCAGGATGAGAAGTAAACTCTTGGAGATTTTAGAAATATTCCAAATCTTAACAATCATTTCGGTTACATAGTTGTATACATTTCATGACACTGTATCCACTCCAAAAAAAAAAAAAAAATCCTGTAAACAAATACTGAACTCTAATTGCTGATCTGGGTGGTGGAATGTGTAGGAGTGAAGAGTATCAATACCTGCAACTTACTCTGAAATGAGTCCAAAAATCAGCATGATTGGATAGAGGGATGGATGGATAGCAAGACAGAGGATGAAACAAGAAAAGTATCATGCTCACTGTGGACTCTAGATGGGAGTAGATGGGCATTTACTAGTTTTTCCAACTTTGATGGTCAAAATTTTTCATAGAAAATTTTATTCTTAAAAATGTTTGGGAGTTCGTGTAAAAAAATAAATAAATAAATTTAAAAAAAAAAGAATACTAATTAAAGATGACAAATTTCCACCCTTGGACATATCAATAAAAGAAAGAGAAAATCTATAATAATAAAGACATAATAGAAAGAAAAATTGATAAAAAAAATACTTTTTTCAAAATCAATTGGGAAGGAGGGGATAAAGTAATGCTTAGTATGAAACAAACTATTTAAAATCTTGCACAAAGTGACACTGTTATTTCCCTGCACCTGGAAACCATTTTAGTGTTAACTTTTATTTTCCTTGACTATATCTGTTTGAATCATGAAGTGCCCCTTCTTAGACATACTCAAGAGAGATCTTGATTATATATAACCACTTGGTACTAGTGATAAGGATGTAGTCAATGACAGAAGCTAACTTCACCGCAAGAGGCTGACTAATTTCTGCATTGTATAAACTCTGAATCTGTAGTTTATTATTAAAAAATGCATAAAATGAAAGACATAGAAACATCGCATGAGATGTTTCCATCAAATTCATTTTCAGAAAACAGTATACATTCCACAAGTGAGTTTACACTCTTGCCTCGTGGAGCTGTAGAAAGAAGAGGAATGCGTTTGATCATGGCTGAATTCCTGGCCTCTTTAACCTCACCAGTAGGCTGTCATGTATTTCTCATACTACGATTGACTATCATTTGACAAACAATATGCTTGCCACTGTTACAAACATCAGATGAGCATGTGTGCATGCTAAAAATTTGAAAAAGTTCTCAAAAGATGCAGCCTAATCTCTGGATTAACTGTTTCTTTAAAGGGCCTCTGCAATGTATAATCTGCAGTCTGATTCTGTTGCTTTTATGCAATGCCAATATTAGTAGCAATAACACAATCATGCTTCAACTATTTGGAGGTCAATTAGCTGGAAAATTCTGCTGTTTCTGAATGGAAGCTAAGAACCAAGGAAGTAAGAAAGAAAAATCCCAAAGGCAGTTAGACTGGCTGTGAGACCATCAGGGCGCCAAGCTCCTGTATTCACTCCTTGAAGAGTCTCTAAAGCCGACACTCAAAATCCTATGATCCTTCCACAGGGAAGATTCTAACAAGCTTGAATTTCCAGCTCACGCCTTAAGAGAGGTTGCCCAGAGGTGGGCATAGTGAAAGCAGCAAGAATGGGAAGAATTATCCGCCAGCATTCAAAACTCAATATGCACTATAACTGGGGAGGATAAATTTATGGGCCAAAAGGGTCCAGCTTAATATCACCAGTGAGGGGGACAGTTCCACAAGGTATTGAAGATGGTCCTTAAAAATTAAAAAAATAAAATAAAGAGGAAGGGCTGCTATTAGGCATCCTCAGGAAATGCTGGTCTCATCGTTAACACCACAGCGTTTCTGCTATGACTCCAGGGACCACTCAAAAGAGCATTATTTATTCACTCTTCCTTTTCCTATTCCCCCCTTTTTTTTTCCTTTTATTTTGGCTGGAGATTATAGATGTTATTTTCTTTTCTCTTCCTAATGATGTCCATCAATCTGCCTGAACCTCCCGGTCTAGGCGTGGCTCTGAACTTCTCCCACACGCTCCATCACACAGATGTTTCCTCTCTGGCCCCCAGGCTTCTATTCCCTTTGCATGGCAGTTTGTTGTATGCAAATTCCAGGCAACACTTCTAGTTTCTGAGGACAACTTCTAGCTCATCCACACGATCACTCCCCTCTCACTTCCGACTTTCTTTTCCCACCTTCTTCCTCTCCATATGGCCTGCCAAGCAGTCTACACTCAGTCACCACGTCGAAGCCCCACCTGCATTTCCTCTTCATCGCAAAGTTTTGCAGTTTTTTCGGCTTTTGCTCAAGTCGAACGAGTCAGCTGCATGTGCATCCTCAGTCACTCAGTCATATCTGGCTCTTCGAGACTCCACGAACTGTAGTCCGCCAGTCTCCTCCATCTATGGAATTTTCCAGGCAAGAATACTAGACTGGGTGCCATTTCCTCCTCCAGGGGATCTTCCCCACCCAGGGATGGAACCCTCATCTCTTGCATCTCCTGCATTGCCAGAGGGATTTTTTTTACCACTGCACCCCCTGGGAGCTGGGACCCACCTAAACACCCCCACTCCTGTGTGAGTCAACCCTCACCACTGGACTTCAACATGTGTCTTTCCTGAGGGAGCCCACCAACCTGCACGGGGTCAAGGGATACTGTTTTACACCCCTCCTCTGACCAGCCCCTGAGGGTGAGGCTCTGGGCCACCTTGACAGACACCATCTGATGTCCAGTTACTGTTAGATCTGTGTTCCTTCTTGACTCCTGCCTCTTGCTCACTCTTTTGCCCCATCATCTAATTTCTCTGAGCCCCAGGTTCCATCTATAAAAATGGTACTAACACTTGGGGTCAGATCTACCTTACAGGGTTGGGTAGAGCCGATGGGGTCGTGCTTGGGCAGTATCTTCATCAGCTGTAGGATGTGAAGACTTTCTGTCTTCATTCTGAATGCTTTTGTTCATACTGAAATCCTGAGAGTAGACCTTCCTTCTCTTTCACATTCTTAATTTCTCCTTGCTCTAACAGGGATTAGCTCACTTTCCACATACCGTCAGCAAACTCCCCAGCTGAGAATAAGTTAATTTCCACTTCTGCTTTTTTATTAGAACATGGACTTGTTAGTGGGGAGCCAGATAGGAAAGCGGTTAAGTGCAGCCTTGAATTTGGGGGCAGAAAGCCTAGCTTCATCACTTTATTAGAGGTAGACATTGGAAATATCCACTCAGGCTTGACCTCCTCAGTTTTCTCAACTCTAAAATGGGAATAGGGGACTTCTCTGGCTGTCCAGTGGTTAGAACTTCACCTCCCAATGCAGAAAATGTGGGTTCAATCCCTGGTTGGGGCGCTAGGAGTCCACATGCCTTGTGACCAAAAAACCAAAAATATGAAACAGAAGCAATAGTATCACAAACTATCAGCTAAAAATAGTCCACATCAAAAAAAAGAGAAAACTTTTGGGGGGGTTGGGGAGGGAATAATAGGAAGCATCCATTGCAGAAAGTGGTTGTAATAATTACAGGACATCCTGGTGGCCCAGTGGAGAAGGAAATGGCAGCCCACTCCAGTGTTCTTGGCCTGGAGAATCCCAGGGACGGGGAGCCTGATAGNGGGGTTGGGGAGGGAATAATAGGAAGCATCCATTGCAGAAAGTGGTTGTAATAATTACAGGACATCCTGGTGGCCCAGTGGAGAAGGAAATGGCAGCCCACTCCAGTGTTCTTGGCCTGGAGAATCCCAGGGACGGGGAGCCTGATAGGCTGCCGTCTATGGGGTCGCACAGAGTCGGACACGACTGAAGCGACTTAGAGGCAGCAGCAGTAGTAGCAGCTGGTGGCCCAGATGGTAAAGAATCTGCCTTCAGTCTGGGAAATCCAGGTTCAATCCCTGGGTTGGGAAGATCCCCCTAGAGAAGGAAATGGCAACCCAGTCCAGTATTCTTGCCTGCAGAATCCTATGGACAGAGGAGCCTGGCGGGCTATGGTCTATGGGGTCACAAAGAATCGGACAGGACTGAGTAACTTGCACTTTCAAAGGTGCTGAATCACAGCACCCGCAGTGCCTGGCATGAGGTAAGCTCTCCATGTTCGCCTCTCGCTTATCCGTGGTTACCCGTCTTTTCTGCCCCTTCCTCCTCTTCCTTCTTAGTTTCCTCCATCCTCCTTTTCCTTGCATTCCCACCTCCCCCCGTCACGCCCTGGCAGTGGTTAACTGGTGCTGCCTGCACACCCAGTGAACTATCCAGGGGAAAGTTCAGCCCTTGAAGTGTTCCGAGGTTCTGCGCCCCCTCTAGCTCTGGTCTCGGCGCCTCCCCACTCTGCCAGATTCCTTTCTGGCGTCCTCCCTGTGTTTTCACTGCCTTCCTGATTACAGCGTATGTCAGCGTGGCAGGATAATTTACTGATATATTAATTTGTGTTTTTGTCTCCGCGTTTGCCAGCTCTCCGCTCTAGAAAGGAAGCCAGGCCTTTCCGTGCCCCTGACTCAGGGGAGGTTTGTGTTAAGAGGCCAAAGCTGAGACACCTGGCTTTTGTTTCCCCAAAGCCCCACTTTCTGGGAGGAGAGCATGGCAGCTGGGAGGAGGAGAGAGACTCGGGTTTTTGAGAGCAAAGAGACAGGGGAGGAGGGTGGAGTCTGATGGATGGGGAGAGGATGAGCTTCCAGAAAGCCTGGGCTCCACCCACTTCGACCCCTGGGGATGTGCGGGCATGGGCGCTCAGTCGCTTCAGTCCTGTCCAACTCTTTGCGACCCCATGGGCTGTGGCCGGCCAGGCTCTTCCATCCACGGGATTCTCCAGGCAAGAATACTGGAGTGGGTTGCCATGCCCTCCTCCAGGGGATCTTCCGACCCAGAGATCGAACCCACGCTTCCTGCATTGCAGGCAGACTCTTTACCCACTGAGCCACCTGGGAAGCGCTCCCCTCCCCCGCAGGGAAGTGACTGGACCTCAAAGAAAATGGCTTTAAGGCATGTCTAAACAACCAGCTCCTAGACCTAGGTCACTGGGCTCAGCCAACATCCCACAACCCATCCCTGCACCGATGCCCCCATGAGCGGCAGACTCACAGAAGCAGTAAAGCTCATGCCCACCGGGACACAGTAACTGGAGGAGATGGGGACGGAGCAACACAGCAAACCACAGCATCTGCCATCTGCTGACCACGCAGACTGTGCCAGGCGCCGCGCTAGGGCCTTCACAAGTGTAAGAGCAGCTGCTCCCCAAGACAGCCCGATACTCCCCACACAAAGGAAGAGGCACAGAGAAGTCAAGCAACCTCTTCCAGATCACACAGCCAGGGTGTGGTGAAGCCAGGAGACCAATTCAGGTAGAAATGCTAAAAGAGGCCACTGGTTTGTTGTTGAATGTTAAGAAAGAAATGCAGCATGGGCCAAATAATGACACACCTGAAACCGAGCCTGTCCAACCCCCTGAGTCCCGAAAGGGGGCCTGGGAGCAGACCTGCTTCTTTCCCATTGAACAGCCTCTCTCTAAACATCACCAGCTCTGCGACTTCTGCTGAGTTCGACGGTGATGATGGAAATACTGTCTTAATTCAGAAGAAGCAGAAGCACCTATGCTCAGAGTGTGAAGAGTCAAGCACCGACGCCTGGAATTCGATTTCTTCCTCTCTTTATTTGGTTTCCTAACTTCTCTATGCAGAGAAGGCGATGGCACCCCACTCCAGTCCTCTTGCCTGGAAAACCCCATGGATGGAGGAGCCTGGTGGGCTGCAGTCCATGGGGTGACTAAGAGTCGGCCAAGACTGAGCGACTTCCCTTTCACTTTTCACTTTCATGCATTGGAGAAGGAAATGGCAACACACTCCAGTGTTCTTGCCTGGAGAATCCCGGGGACGGGGGAGCCTGGTGGGCTTCCGTCTATGGGGTCGCACAGAGTCGGACACGACTGAAGCGACTTAGCAGCAGCAGCAGCAGCAGCAG
>SJYX01014308.1:0-12136 GCA_006410675.1 Oreotragus oreotragus
GGTTTCCTGGTTAGGGAAGCTTGTGTTGGTGTTCTGGTGGGTGGAGCTTGATTTCTTCTCTCTGGAGGGCACTGAAGTGTCTGGTAATGAGTAATGAGATGTCAGTGGGTTTGGAGTGACTTTGGGTAGCCTGTATATTGAAGCTCAGGGCTGTGTTCCTGTGTTGCTGGAGAATTTGTGTGGTATGTCTTGCTCTGGAACTTGTTGGCCCTTGGGTGGTGCTTGGTTTCAGTGTAGGTATGGAGGCGTTTGATGAGCTCCTGTCAATTAATGTTCCCTGGCGTCAGGAGTTCTCTGGTGTTCTCAGGATTTGGACTTAAGCCTCCTGCTTCTGTTTTTCAGTCTTATTTTTATGTAGCCTCAAGACTTCTCCATCTATACAGGACTGTTGATAAAACATCTAGGTTAAAGATGAAAAGTTTCTCCACAGTGAGGGACACCCAGAGAGGTTCACAGAGTTACATGGAGATGAGAAGAGGGAGGAGAGAGATAGAGGTGACCCAGATGAGATGAGGTGGAATCAAAAGAGGAGAGAGCAAGCTAGCTAATAGTCACTTCCTTATGTGCGCTCCACAGTCTGGATCCCTCAGAGATGTTCATGGAGTTATATAGAGAAGAGAAGAGGGAGGAAGGAGACAGAGGTGGCCAGGAGGATAAAGGGAAAAATCAAAAGGAGAGAGACAGATCCAGTCAGTAATGAGTTCCCTAAGTATTCTCCACCATCCGGAACACACAAAGAGATTCACAGAGTTGGGTAGAGAAGAGAAGGGGGAGGGAAGAGATAGAGGCAACCTGGTGGAGAAAAAGGGGAGTCCAAAGGGGTAGAGAGTGGTCAAGCCAGTAATCTCGCTCCTAAGTAAAAATGGGTACTGAAGATGGGTTCTTAAAGGTACAAAAGTGATAACGAATACCAAAAAGCAAAGATTAAAAATCTAGAGTAGAGGTTGGGTTTTCAAAAATTCAATATTAAAAAAAAGAAAAAAAAAGTCACAAAAATTATAAAACATGTATATATGTTTGCTTTAAAAAATAGGGTCTCTCTCTTTTTTTGCAAAATAATAGTACTATTGCCTGGAAAATCCCACAGACAGAGGAGCGTGGTAGGCTACAGTCCATAGGGTCGCTAAGAGTCGCACATGACTGAGCATTGTCATTTTCACTTTTATACATTGGAGAATGAAATGGCAACCCACTCCAGTGTTCTTGCCTGGAGAACCCCAGGGATGGGGGAGCCTGGTGGGCTGCCATCCATGGGGTTGCACAGAGTCGGACACAACTGAAGTGACTTAGCAGCAGCAGCAGCAACAGCTGTAGGTTATAAAAATGAAAATTAAAGGAGTAATAGAGGACTTAAAATTTAAAAAAAAGAATGATATTAAAAAATAGTAAAAATATATAAAGGACTTTCTCTGGTGTTGTTGTGGGCATGTGGGGTCAGTTCATTTTTGGATAGTTCCTTGATCTGGCTTACATTTCTCAAGATCTACAGGCTCCTTCCTACGTAGTCAGTACAAACTACAGGGTTTTAAACTATTGCACCTGTCACTTCCAAGGAGGTTCCCTCTGTTTTAGCTTCTTCTGTTTCCTGGTCTCTTCAGTGTCTAATTTCCGCCTTGACACAAGGGGGCGGTGGTGGACACTTTTTTAGGCTCACTTGTTCAGTCGTGCTGTGGGGAGGGAGGGACACTGCAAACAAATAACACTGGCGTGTGCTCGCAGTGTCTCGGCCACACTGGGTTTCCCCCGCTCACGGCGTGTGTGCTTTCCCTGTCTACACTGCTTAGGCTCTAGGTTGCTCTGCCGGGAACTGTCTGAGGCCAGCCCTGGGTTGTATGCATTTCCCAGGTCTAAGCCGCTCAGGTTCAGGTACCCAGGTACGCCTCAACGCCTCAAAGGTGCAGACTCGGTTGGGCCTGCGTTTTGTGCCTTTCCCAGGTCAGAGCAGCTCAGGTGACCAGGTGTTTGGCAAGCGCGGTTGCTACGACTTATCGCCTCCCCCATCCCTGCCACTCGGTTTACTAGGTGTACAACCAGTGCACTTTCTCAGGCAGATGTTGACCGTCCAGAGTCCCAAGAAGTCTTAGTTAGCAAAGAAGCCTGCTTGCCCTTTGGTGGATAATGCCTCTCTGGGGCCACGATTGCCCCCTTCTGACTCTGGCTGCCTGTCACCGGAAGGGGATGGTTTGCAGCCTACTAGCTCTGCTCAGTCCTTTGTTCTGTGAGCGGGCCTGGTGGCATCTTAGGTTACGGCTTTTCGCGTGGTAGTTATCACATAGTCTGGTTTGTTATGTGGGATAGCTCATGTGACTGGTGATAGAAGCAAGATTCGATGCTGTAAAGAACAATATTGCATAGAAACCTGGAATGTCAGGTCCATGAATCAAGGCAAATTGGAAGTGGTCAAACAAGAGATGGCAAGGGTGAACATCGACATTCTAGGAATCAGTGAACTAAAATGGACTGGAATGGGTGAATTTAACTCAGATGACCATTATATCTACTACTGTGGGCAGGAATCCCTCAGAAGAACTGGAGTAGTCATCATGGTCAACAAAAGAGTCCGAAATGCAGTACTTGGATGCAATCTCAAAAACGACAGAATGATCTCTGTTTGTTTCCAAGGCAAACCATTCAATATCACAGTAATCCAAGTCTATGCTCCAACCAGTAATGCTGAAGAAGCTGAAGTTGAACAGTTTTATGAAGACCTACAAGACCTTTTAGAACTAACACCCAAAAAAGATGTCCTTTTCATTATAGGGGACTGGAATGCTAAAGTAGGAAGTCAAGAAACACCTGGAGTAACAGGCAAATTTGGCCTTGGAATGCGGAATGAAGCAGGGCAAAGACTAATAGAGTTTTGCCAAGAAAATGCACTGGTCATAGCAAACACCCTCTTCCAGCAACACAAGAGAAGACTCTACACATGGACATCACCAGATGGTCAACACNATATGTGTGTGTGTGTTAGTCGCTCAGTCGTGTCTGACTCTCTGTGACCCCATGGACTGCAGCCTGCCGGGCTCCTCTGTCCATGGGATTCTCCAGACAAGAACCCTGGAGTGGGCTGCCATTCCCTTCTCCAATGCGAATTTTAGTAGTTTAGTCGCTCAGTCGTGTCCAACTCTTGTGACCCCACAGACTGTAGCCTGTCAGGTTCTTCTGTCCATGGGATTCTACAGGCAAGTATACTGGAGTGGGGGGGTTGCCAATTCCTTCTCCAGCGTATTTATATAGAGGATGTCTGAAACAGCTGGGTAAAAAGGTCAAGTTGTGTAACATGTTTAGTTTTATCTCACTTAAAGAAAAAAGTATAATTCTCTCTATATAGGTTACAACAAATACAAATCAAACCACTTATAGCACCTACTGATTCCCACACGTCGAGAAGCTGGTGTTCACTTTTTTACTTCATACACTTTTGCACTGTTTATATGTGTGCTCTTGATGAAAGTGAAAGAGGAGAGTGAAAAAGTTGGCTTAAAGCTCAACATTCAGAAAATGAAGATCATAGCATCCGGTCCCATCACTTCATGGGAAATAGATGGGGAAACAGTGGAAACAGTGTCAGACTTTATTTTTTTGGGCTCCAAAATCACTGCAGATGGTGACTGCAGCCATGAAATTAGAGGACGCTTACTCCTTGGAAGAAAAGTTATGAACAACTTAGATAGTATATTCAAAAGAAGAGACATTACTTTGCCAACTAAGGTCCGCCTAGTCAAGGCTATGGTTTTTCCTGTGGTCATGTATGGATGTGAAATTTGGACTGTGAAGAAGGCTGAGTGCCGAAGAATTGTTGCTTTTGAACTGTGGTGCTGGAGAAGACTCTTGAGAGTCCCTTGGACTGCAAAGAGATCCAACCAGTCCATTCTGAAGGAGATCAGCCCTGGGGTTTCTTTGGAAGGAATGATGCTAAAGCTGAAACTCCAGTACTTTGGCCACCTCATGTGAAGAGCTGACTCATTGGAAAAGACTCTGATGCTGGGAGGGATTGGGGGCATGAGGAGAAGGGGATGACCGAGGATGAGATGGCTGGATGGCATCACCGACTCGATGGATGTGAGTCTGAGTGAACTCTGGGAGATGGTGATGAACAGGGAGGCCTGGCGTGCTGCGATTCATGGGGTCGCAAAGAGTCGGACACGACTGAGCGACTGAACTGAACTGAACTGGTTTGCTATCCCAATTTAGTTCCCTTGGATTGCCCTTGGGGCATTCAGGCCCAGTCCTTACTCTAAGCAATGCAGCCTGCGCCTCCCTGCCCAACCCCTGCTTGCTGGTGGCAGATGCAGGTGGCTGCGCTGCTTCTCCGCTGGGGGAGTTACCCTTGGGCACATAATCTATGGGGTTTAATTATTTATTTATTTTTCCTCCGGGTTATGTTGCCCTCTGTGGTTCCAAGGCTCACCACAGACTCAGCAGTGAGAGTGTTTCCTGGTGTTTGGAAACTTCTCTCTTTTTTAAGACTCCCTTCCCAGGACGGAGCTCCGTCCCTACCTCCTGTCTCTTATACACATCTAGATGTGTATAAGAGACAGATGTATGGATAGGTTCCAAGGCTCACCACAGACTCAGCAGTGAGAGTGTTTCCTGGTGTTTGGAAACTTCTCTCTTTTTTAAGACTCCCTTCCCAGGACGGAGCTCCGTCCCTACCTCTTTATCTTTTATATTTTTTCCTACCTCCTTTCGAAGACAACGGGCTGCTTTTCTGTGTGCCTGATGTCCTCTGCTGGCTTTCAGAGGTTGTTTTGTGGAATTTACTCAGCATTCAGATGTTCTTTTGATGAATTTGTGGGGGAGAAAGTGGTCTCCCTGCCCTATTCCTCCACCATCTTAGGACTGCCTGTCTTCTGTGTATTCTTGCCGCCTCTTCTTAGTATCTTCTGCTTCTTTTAGGTCCATACCATTTCTGTCCTTTATTGTGCCTATCTTTGCATGAAGTGGTCCATTGGTATCTAATTTTCTTGAGGAGCTCTCCAGTCTTTCCCATTCTATTGTTTTCCTCTATTTTTTGCATTGATCACTGAGGAAGGATTTTCTATCTTTCCTTGCTATTCTTTGGAACTCTGCATCCAAATGGGTATATCTTTCCTTTTCTTCTTTGCCTTTCACTTCTCTTCTTTTCACAGGTATTTGTAAGGCCTCCTCAGACAACCATTTTTCCTTTTTGCATTTCTTTTTCTTGGGGATGGTCTTGATTACTGCCTCCTGTACAATGTCACAAACCTCTGTTCATAGTACTTCAGGCACTCTATCAGATCTAGTCCCTTAAATCTATTTCTCACTTCCACTGTATAATTGTAAGGGATTTTATTTAGGTCATACCCAAATGGTCTAGTGGTTTTCCCTACTTTCTTCAATTTAAGTCTGAATTTTGCAATAAGTAGTTCATGATCTGAGCCACAGTCACCTCCTGGTCTTGTTTTTGCTGACTGTATAGAGCTTCTCCATCTTTGGCTGCAAAGAATATAATCAGTCTAATTTTGGTATTGATTATCTGGTGATGACCGTGTGTAAAGTCTTCTTTTGTGTTGTTTGAAGTGGGTGTTTGCTATGACCAGTGTGCTCTCTTGGAGAAACTCTGTTACCTTCATTCTTTACTCCAAGGCCAAATTTGCCTGTTACTCCAGGCAAATTTTTAGCTTTATTGAATTTTATGTTAATTTATATAATTTAAATTTAATTTATATAATTGACAAGTAAAGTTGCAAGATTTTTAGTGATTATTGATATACATTGTGAAAGTATTTCCCCCATCAAATTAATTAACAAATCCATCACCTCATATATTTACCATTTGTGTGTGCGTGAGAACATTTAAGTTTTCCACTCTTAGCAAATTTCAGTTATAAAACAGTGTTCTCAACTCTAGTTACCATGTTATACATTAGATCCTCAGACCTTATTCATCTGCAAGCTGAAAGTTTGCACCCTTTAACCCAAGGATTCCCAACCTGCAGGATCTAATGCCTGATGATTTGAGGTGGAGCTGATGTAATAACAATAGAAATAAATTGCATAATAAATATAATATGTTGAATCATCCTCAAACCATCCTGCAGTCCATAGAAAAACTGCCTTCCATGAAACTGGTCCCTGGTGCCAAAAAGGTTGAGGACCACTGCTTTAACCAACCTCTCCCTATTTCCTCTACCCTCACAGCCCATAGAAACCACTTACTAGTCTTTTTCTAAGTTTCTTGATTTGTCTTTTAGATGTCACATATAAATGATACTATGTAGTATCAGTCCGTTTTATTTCACTTAGTATAATGCCCTCCAGCTTCATCACATTGTTGCAAATAACTGGATTTCCTTCTTTTTAAGGCTGAATAATATTCCATTGCATATATCTCACATTTCCCTTGACTTATCCATCCATTAATGGATATTTAGGTTGTTTCTGTGTCTTGGCTATTGGGAATAATGCTGCAGTGAACATGAGAGTACAGATATCTCTTCAAGATAATGATTTCATTTCCTTTGAATATAAACTTGGAGGTAGAATTGGTGGGTCATATGGTAGTACTGTTTTTAATTTCTTGAGAAACCTCCACATCATTTTCCATAGTGTGTCTACAAGTTTACACTTCCACTAACAACATACAAGTGTTCCCTTTTCTCCACATCCTCACCATCACCTGTTATCTCCTGTCTTTTTAATAATAGACATCCTAACAGGTATGAAGTGATATCTCGTTGTGGTTTTGACTTACATTTCCCTAAGACTAGTGGAGCTGAGCACGTTTTCATGTACCCATATGCCATTTATAAGTCTTCTTTGGAAAAATGTCTGTTCCGGGATTTTGTCTATCTTTTTAGGTTTCTGCTATTGAATTATTCCTACTCTCTAGTCTCTCTATTCCTAGTCTCTACTTCTTCAGCATGACTGAGTTTCCACAATGACCTGCTGACCTATATACATGCACCTTGATTTTTTTGAGTCAAACACTCAATCAACTCTCTATATTCCTTCCTCAAATAGAAGGCAGGGATACACAGAATGAAAACCCTAAGGACAGTGGATTATCTCTCCTTAAGGAAGGGGAGCATAACTTCCCACTCCCTCAGTGAGGGCTGTGTAAAGGGTCTTCTTTCCAGAGAATATAGAATGGCAAGGGAGGAAAAAAAGTAATTTAATGTTGGAGAAACCTTGCAAACATTATCGCAAGCCATGTGATCGAGGTGAACATTAATAGAGCTAAGTCATGTAGACAGCCTCAATACAATGTAATGAAGACAGCTCATTACCTGTGTGGCCTTCTTCCCCGAAATACCTAACCCTAGTCATGAAAAAAAATCAGACAAATCCTAATTCAGGGACATCCTATAAAACTCCTAACCAATGTTTCCCCCAAACTGTCAAAGCCATCAAAAACAAGAAAAGTCTTAGAAATCGTCACAGTTCAGAGGAGCCTGAGGAGATGTGACAGCTAAGTTTAATGTGGTGTCCTGGATGGAATCCTGGACCAGAAAAAAGGACAGTGGGGACAGACTGCTGCTGCTGCTGCTAAGTCGCTCCAGTCGTGTCCGACTCTGTGCGACCCCATAGACAGCAACCCACCAGGCTCCCCCGTCCCTGGGATTTTCCAGGTAAGAACACTGGAGTGGGTTTGCCATTACCTTCTCCAATGCATTAAAGTAAAAAGTGAAAGTGAAGTCGCTCAGTCGTGTCCGACTCTTAGCGACCCCATGGGCTGCAGCCTACCAGGCTCCTCCATCCATGGGATTTTCCAGGCAAGAGTACTGGAGCGGGTGCCATTGCCTTCTCCAGGGGACAGACTAAGAAAATCTAAATACAGAATAGAGTTTAGTTAATAATAATGTATCAATACTGGTTCATTAACTGTGACAAACATACCATATGAATACAAAACAGTAATACTAAGGGAAACCGGGCATGGGGTGTATAACAACATTATGTACTTACCCGGCAATTTTTCTCTAAGTTTCAGTTCACTCAGTTCAGTTCAGTCACTCAGTCGTGTCCTATTCTTTGCGACCCCATGAATCGCGGCATGCCAGGCCTTCCTGTCTATCACCAATTCCCAGAGTTCACCCAAACTCTTGTCCATCAAGTCGGTGATGCCATCCAGCCATCTCATCCTCTGTCATCCCCTTCTCCTCCTGCCCCCAGTCCCTCCCAGAATCAGGGTCTTTTCCAAAGAGTCAACTCTTTGCATCAGGTGGCCAAAGTATTGGAGTTTCAGCTTTAGCATCATTCCTTCCAAAGAACATCCAGGACTGATCTCCTTTAGGATGGACTGGTTGGCTCTCCTTGCAGTCCAAGGGACTCTCAAGAGTCTTCTCCAGCACCACAGTTCAAAAGCATCAATTCTTCGGCGCTCAGCTTTCTTCACAGTCCAACTCTCACATCCATACACGACCACTAGGAAAACCATAGCCTTGACTTCTCTAAGTTTTATACTATTCTAAAATTAAAAGCTGGTTAAAAGCAGAAACAAAAAAATCAAAAGGCACAAAACCTCCTTGTATGTGTAAATACATTTGATGTACTTGTATGGGTTCAGAGGAAAAGGAGTGTTTTTACTTTTTAAATAACAAACTGTTGTACTGTGCTGAGTCATGTTCAACTCTTAGTGACCCCATGGGCTGTAGCCCACCAACCTCCTCTGTCCATGGGGATTCTCCAGCCAAGAATACTAGAGTGGGTTGCCATGCCCTCCTCCAGGGGATCTTCCCAACCCAGGGATGGAACCCAGGTCTCCAGGATTGCAGGCAGATTTTTTACCATCTGAGCCACCAGGGAGCCCAAATAACAAATGTGCACACTAAAAAAAAATTTCAAATATTACTAGAAGTTTAAAAATGAAAACTAAGAAAGTAAAAAAATTAAAAACTCTGTAGTAAAGAAGTGAGATACAAAAAAAATGCATTTTTTCTTTTTTTAAAAAAGTTTGTATCCATGGAAACTACTTGATGCTATTTTAGAAAATTTGTGAACTGTAGTAAAGTATAAAAGTCACCTGTTATCTCAGTTTAAAGGTGAGAAAAAAATCACCTATACGCATGAGAATGAAATTTCAAAAATAAACTATATTTTTAGTTTTTTCTCTAAAAAAATAAGGTTTTTCCATAATATAAGATGCTATTTTAGAAAAAAATGTTAATGCAGAAATGTAGGAGGAAAAAACATTACCTAAATTCATAAGAAAATGGATTCTTTTATTGTAAAAATTGTTTTATTTTATTCCTGATTGGAAAATAATGCAGAAAATACTGAAAAGTATATAGTATGAAGAATAAAATTACTGATATTCTCATGAGCTTCTGAGAAACTTTCTTTTCCCCCCATATTTGAGTGTACATGGCTAAGAAGGTGTGTCAAACTACACATTTACACATTGTGATGTGGGAGAATGATCATATGTGTGCATATGATCAAATGTTAGGTAAAGAAAGCACAATGCAATAATGTATTACAGTCAAAACCTCCACTAAGTAGATGAGGTTATATATCTTGAAATTATATTGACTACTTTATACTATGCTTGATTTACTAATCTAAATGCTTCCACTTATACATGTCATAAAATATTGTTCACTATAAAAATAAAGTTAAAGGGGGCTCCTTGCAAAGTGTATGTGTGTGCTACGTTACGTCAGTGGTGTCCTACTCTTTGCAATGCTATGGACGTGTAGCCTGCCAAGGGATTTCCCAGGTAAGAATTCTGGAGTAGATTGCCATGCCCTTCCCCAGGGAATCTTCCCAACCCATGGATTAAGCTCAAGTCTCTTAAGTCTCCTGCACTGGCAGGCAAGTTCTTTACCACTAGCTCCACTATATGGAGGACTGAAAACAAAATGCTACTTTTACCCCTTTCCTCTAATCTTTGATCCCTGAGGCAGGGCACCCTCAGGGTCCAGACATCTCTCTCCTCAACTGGTAAAAGGCTGAGGGGTTGGGTGGAACCCTAAGACATCAACCAAGAAAGACCAATCTCCACTGGCGCAAACACTCAGTCCTTTTCTACAGAGAAGGGTCAACTCCCCAAGCTCCACTCATAGCAGAATGGATGCTGGCTTTCATTGGCACCTGACTTCTAAGACCCACACAGAAAAATAGGAGTTTGATTTATATTATTAGCTCAGCTGCTTTACTTTACTTAAGGAGGTAAAGTGTACTGCTGCTACTGCTAAGTGCTGCTAAGTCACTTCAGTCGTGCCCGACTCTGTGTGACCCCATAGACGGCAGCCTACCAGGCTCCCCCATCCCTGGGATTCTCCAGGCAAGAATACTGGAGTGGGTTGCCATTTCCTTCTCCAATGCATGAAAGAGAAAAGTGAAAGTGAAGTCGCTCAGTCTGTCCAACTGTTAGCGACCCCATGGACTGCAGCCCACCAGGCTCCTCCGTCCATTGGATTTTCCAGGCAAGAGTACTGGGGTGGGGTGCCATTGCCTTCCATACTCAAAATATTTTATGTGACCAGGTTATGATGACCAGTACAAAATTATCTCTGACTCATTTTTTTCAAAACAGCACATTCTAAACCAAGCAAATTCATTCTGACTTTTCATTTTTATCCTTAAAAAATAGTAACCTTTTTTAGAAAATCCCTCCTTAGTTACAATTTTCTAGGACTCCTTTCCTTTGTTTGTGTTGTTTCATGAGTGTCTCATTTCTGAATGGATTGCTTTATATATTCCAGAAATTCTTCAACATCTCTTCTGACATTTCTTCTCTTCCTGTGGTCATTCCTATGACGAGTTTGTTTGTACCACATATTTCCTCTGTCACTTCAAAGGTAATTTGGAGAGACAAAGAGGTCAGTGCAGGTGCCATCTGCTGATTTGGGAGTAGTTGCTCCTCATTCAGAGAGAACTCTGGCAGCAGTGACAAGAATGAATGTAAGACTGGAGACCAGGAAATAGACTACTGTGGTCATCTGGCTGATGAGAAATGGTGAAAGCCAGAATCAGACTCACACCACTGTGACAGAAAGGAAGGAATATATTGATCCCCTCTTTCTGAGGAACTGTACTGTGTTGGTGAAAAGACAAACACAACCTGACTTTCCCAGGCTTTATTAACCTATTAGAGGCCATACAAAGAGCATGCAAAGAGTAATATCTCAAATTTTGCTGATTTTCCAACCTGCTTAAACAGGACCCCAGTCCTTGATAACATCCCCCTTTGTTATTTGAGAAGTTGCCAAGAGGTGGCTCACAATGCATTTATCCTGCCAGACTCCACTGCTCCAGTGAACACCTCTAGGGATCAAGTCCTTATAGAACCACACAGTATCTTAAAATAACACCCAAGCTATAATCAGGCTGAATCCCTTGACAAATATACCTTTCTTATTGGGTCAAGCTCAGTATCTCTTTTTTCTCCAACTGAATTCTCAAAAGAACTTCAGTTCTCATGTAAATAGACCTCAGGTATGATCATAACCACTCCCCAGTCTCCACAGGATTTACGTGTACATAACTGAATCCCATTTGAATTCAAACTGTGACCTCCCTGCTCACCACTCCCATTATCCCTCAAGTAAACATTCAAAATGATAAAGTAGAAATTTGTGAAATTCTTAAAGTATATACATATTCACAGATAAGATTACTATAGTTAAGGAGAAAATCTCTGAAATAAAGGAGAATCATAGTGGATCCTTGAAGGTCCTTGAGTGACTGGAGACCCAGAGTGGATAAAAAGCAAGAGGGGTTCCAGGAAAACTGACCAGCAAGAAGAGAGCTGCAAGGCAGGACAATGTTCACACATTCAGTGAATATGTGCAAGGTGCTATGACAAAACTTGGGGACACATACAGATGATTAAGGTAGGACTCTGCCCTCTGGTAGCTTAAAATCTAGCTTAGATAATAAGATCTCTATATAGTCTATCAGTTCAGTTTAGTTCAGTCGCTCAGTCGTGTCTGACTCTTTGCGACCGCATGAATTGCAGCACGCCAGGCCTCCCTGTTCTTCACCATCTCCCGAAGTTCACTCAGACTCACATCCATCGAGTCAGTGATGCCATCCAGCCATCTCATCCTCTGTCGTCCCCTTCTCCTCCTGCCCCCAATCCCTCCTAGCATCAGAGTCTTTTCCAATGAGTCAACTCTTTTCATGAGGTGGCCAAAATACTGGAGTTTCAGCTTTAGCATCATTC
>SJYX01014310.1:0-72185 GCA_006410675.1 Oreotragus oreotragus
TTTTTTTTTTTTTTTTAACATATACACACAGGGATTTGCAAAAGTAATACAAGTCTTATGTATATTTATCCTAGTTTTCTCCATTGTTACATCTTAACTAAGTATAGTACAATATCAAACAGCAAGTTTTTATAACAATGTGTTCTTATAGTATTGTTTGTCATATATGTTAATTAGTGTAACTACTATCATAAAATCTATCTCCTGAAGACCTCTCGCCTGCTACACCCTTAGAGTTACACCTTCCTTTTTTGTCAGTGTTCCAACCTTTGAAATCTACTAATCTGTGTTCTGTCTTTGCAACTTTACCATTTAAAGAATATTATAAAAATAGAATCATACAGAATGTGATCTTTTGAGATTGTCTTTTTACATTCAGCATAATGTGCTTCCGTTAGATTTAAGCTACTGCATAAATCAGTGTCACACTTTTTATTACTGAGTTGTATTCCATGGCATGGACGTAACACAGTAAAACATTGACTTATTGAGGGACATGCTAGGTGTTTCCCGGTTTGAGTTATTACAAATAAAGCTGTTCTAAATAATCATGTACAGGTGTTATATGACCATAATTTTCATTTCCTGGGAGGAATACTGAGAATAAAATATATATTTTCTGGCAAATATATGGTTTTTTGCATATAGACCACCAAACTATCTTTCCCAGAGTGACTGTGCCATTTTAACCGTTTTATATTCCCACCAACCATGTACAGGAGTTGTAAAAGATATCCAGTTTTCTACATCCCAGCCTTATCAGTACTGAGTAGGGTCACATTTGACTCCACCTTCTACTTCTCTCTTTGTCTGTTATCCAATGAGTATGTTGCAATTTCTTATTGCATTCTTAATTTGCAGCTCCTTAATCATTTGTGATGTTGAAAATCTTTTCAGGTGCCTAGCATACAGACACATTCATGTCCTTGGCATACAAGCATACCTATATACTCTCTTTGGATTTTCTTTATCTATTAAATTTTGAGATTTATATATTATAAATACAAGTGTTTTGTCAGATATACAGTTTGTAGGTACTTTCTCTGGGTCTGCAACTTGGTTTTTTGGCCTCTTAACAGTCTTTGCAGACCAAAAGATTTTTTCTTTTTTGATAAAACCAAATGGATCATTTTTCTTTTTATGGAGTATGATTTTGGTATCTAGCTAAAGAACTCTTTCCTAGCTCCAGTTTATATCAAATATTTTGGCAGCAATACATTTTAAGGTTTTTTGCAAGTGTGAAGCTCAGTGGAGTTATTTTATGTTTTGTTTTTTATTTTTGTTTTCCTACAAATACCCAATTATTGAAACAATGATTTTGAAAAGGTTGTCTTTTCTCCACTGTATTATGTTTGTACCTGTATCATAAATCTTTTTTTCTATATTCCTATGAAGATACTTCTAAGTTTCCTTTTTCTATGTGTCTGCTGCTGCTGCTGCTGCTGCTGTCACTTCAGTCGTGTCTGACTCTGTGCGACCCCATAGACGGCAGCCCACCAGGCTCCCCCGTCCCTGGGATTCTCCANCTGTATCATAAATCTTTTTTTCTATATTCCTATGAAGATACTTCTAAGTTTCCTTTTTCTATGTGTCTGCTGCTGCTGCTGCTGCTGCTGTCACTTCAGTCGTGTCTGACTCTGTGCGACCCCATAGACGGCAGCCCACCAGGCTCCCCCGTCCCTGGGATTCTCCAGGCAAGAACACTGGAGTAGGTTGCCATTTCCTTCTCCAATGCATGAAAGTGAAAAGTCAAAGTGAAGTCACTCAGTTGTGTCTGACTCTTCGCGACCCCATGGACTGCAGCCTTCCAGGCTTCCCGGTCCATGGGATTTTCCAGGCAAGAGTACTGGAGTGGGGTGCCATTGCCTTCTCCCATCTACGTGTCTAGCCCTGGATAAACAGCTGTTAAATTGATTTATTCAAAACTCAAACATAACTAACAGGTTACAATGATCCCCACGGAAATGGACATTCAAGACAAACTACTAAACCTTTGCAAAAACAGGGGTTTTGTGGTCTTTTGACTCACTGAATCCATGTTCCAATCTTCCTAAGCTTTCATAACAGCTGAGGTTGCGTAGGTAGTAGCTGGTTTTCCTGAAAACCAGTATCACACCATCAATTAAGGGGGTTGGAACTGTTTGAAAAGGCCTATTCGAGAACACTGACACTGGTTAAACTCTCTCACATCTCCTTAGGAAATCCCCATTTGCAGAATATTGTTATTTTAATTTTATTGGACTATGCTTGCTGTACAATGTCATGGTAGTTTCTGCTCTACAGCAAAATGCATCAGTATAAATTGCCATCATCCGCTGGATCATCGAAAAAGCAAGAGAGTTCCAGAAAAACATCTATTTCTGATTTATTGACGATGCCAAAGCCTTTGACCGTATGGATCACAATAAACTGTGGAAAATTCTGAAAGAGATGGGAATACCAGACCATGTGACCTGCCTCTTGAGAAACCTGTATGCAGGTCAGGAAGCAACAGTTAGAACTGGACATGGAACAACAGACCGGTTCCAAACAGGAAAAGGAGTACATCAAGGCTGTATATTTTCACCCTACTTATTTGACTTCTCTGCAGAGTACATCATGAGAAATGCTGGGCTGGAGGAAGTACAAGGTGGAATCAAGACTGCTGGGAGAAATATCAATAACCACAGATATGCAGATGACACCACCCTTATGGCAGAAAGTGAAGAAGAACTAAAGAGTCTTTTGATGAAAGTGAAAAAAGAGAGTGAAAAATTTGGCTGAAAGCTCAACATTCAGAAAACTAAGATCATGGCATCCATTCCCATCACTTCATGGCAAATAGATAGGGAAACAGTGGAAACAGTGACTGACTATTTTTCTGTGCTCCAAAATCACTGCAGATGGTAATTGCAGCCATGAAATTTAAAGATGCTTACGCTTCAGAAGGAAAATTATGACCAACCTAAACAGCATACTTAAAAGCTGAGACATTACTTTGCCTACAAAGGTCTGTCTAGTCAAGGCTACGGGTTTTCCTGTGGTCATGTATAGATGTGAGAATAGGACTATAAAGAAAGCTGAGCACCAAAGAACTGATGCTTTTGAACTGTGGTGTTGGAGAAGACTCTTGAGAGTNGGATGTCTAGTCAAGGCTACGGGTTTTCCTGTGGTCATGTATAGATGTGAGAATAGGACTATAAAGAAAGCTGAGCACCAAAGAACTGATGCTTTTGAACTGTGGTGTTGGAGAAGACTCTTGAGAGTCCCTTGGACTGCAAGGAGATCCAACCAGTCCATCCTAAAGGAGATCAGTCCTGGGTGTTCATTGGAAGGACTGATGCTGGAGCTGAAACTCCAATACTTTGGCCACCTGATGTGAAGAGCTGACTCATTGGAAAAGACCCTGATGCTGGGAAAGATTGAGGGCAGGAGGAGAAGGGGATGACAGAGGATGAGATGGTTGGATGGCATCACCAATTCGATGGACATGGGTTTGGGTGGACTCTGGGAGTTGGCGATAGACAGGGAGGCCTGGCATGGTGCAGTTCATGGGGTTGCAAAGAATCAGACACGACTGAGCGACTGAACTGAACTGAAGTGATACATACACATAACACCTCATGTTTTGGATTTCCTTCCCATTTAGGTCCCCACGGAACACTGAGTCGAGTCCCTGTGCTATACAGATAGGTTCTCATTATTTACCTATTTTATATGTAGTACCAATAGTGTATAAATGTCAGTCCCAACCTCTCACTTCATTCTACCCTCCCTTCCCCCCCGTATCCATTAGTTTGTCCTCTACATCTGTGTGTCTTTTTCTGATTCTCAAATAAGTTTATCTGTACCATTTTTTCTAGATTCCACACATAAGCAATATTATACAATATTTGTTTTTCTCTTTCTGACTTCACTTTTTTGAATATAAATTTATTTATTTTAATTGGATGCTAATTACTTTACAATATTGTATTGGTTTTGCCATACATTAACATGAATCTGCCACGGATGTATGCATGTTCCCCATCCTGCACCCCCCTCCCACTGCCCTCCCCATACCATCCCTCTGGGTCATCCCTTTGTATGACAGTCTCTAGGTCCATCCACATCTCTGCATATGGTCTGATTATTTTCCTTTTTATGACTTAGTAATATTCTTATATATATATATATGTATGAAATCTTCTTTATCCATTCAACTGTTAATGGACATTTAGGTTGCTTCGTGTTTTGGCTATTGTAAATAGTGCTGGAATGAATACTGAAGTATATGTATCTTTTAAAATGATGGTTTTCTCTCTGTATGTGCCCTGAAGTGGATTGTTAGATCATATGGTAGTTCTAGTTTTAGATTTTTAAGGAACCTCCATACTGTTCTTCATGGTGGCTGTACCAATTGAAATTCCCACTAACAGTAAACAGTATTAGGAAGGTTTCCTTTTCTCCACGTCCTCTCCAGCATTTATTGTTTGTAGATTTTTTTGATGATGGCAATTCTGATGGGTTTGAAGTGATACCTCACTGTAGTTTTTATTTGCATTTCTCTAATAATGAGTAACACTGAGCATCTTTTCATGTGCTTGTTGGCCATTTGTATTTCTTTCAATAAATGTTTATTTAGGTCTTCTGCTCATTTTTTCTTTTTTCTTTTTTTTAACTGAAAGAGTTGTTTATTTGTTTGTTTTTCCCTGCAAGAAAAATCCCTATCTCTAGGGTATTTGTAACAAACAATTTGATATAATTCTTTAACATTGCAGCTACCTGAAACTGCACTACAGTTGAAACATACAAGTCCTTGGAAAAAATTAAAATTAATACCTAGTAATGAATTGTGCATAAGGAGCTTAGAATTGCTCTGGAATGTTCATGAGAAACTTAAAGACTGCGTGGGTCTGTGATGGCACACAATCCAGAAAACACAGGAGGAAGCGGTATTCACTCACCACTGGCCGACCCTGATGCAGAGCTGTAATCTTCTTAAGCATTGAAAGCATCCCCAATAAAAAATACAGCTCCTCAGCAAAGAATAGAAGGCCTATTGGTTCAGGTGATTTAAAGAAATCTCTGATTAACCATTAGCTGACTAATAAGATATTTGAGGAGAAAAGCCCATGGCCACATGCTACAGTAAATGTACTGTATAGGGTTAATCCAGAACAATCACTAAATCAACAAATAGCTAAAACAAGAAAAACCAATAATGAGAATAATAACAAAAATCTGGCCAGAGGGAGAATAGAGTATTTGATTTCCAGAGTTCTCACATTACGTCATCAACGATATCCAGTTTTCAACCAGACATTATAAAGTACACAGAGAAACAGTCAAATATGTTGCATACGCAGAATCAGACTAGTGCAAAATATCTGTCTCTTAGCGCATACAGAGACTTTAAAATAGCTAATAAAATTATGTCCAAGTAACTAAAGGATAATATACACGGAACCAAAGTATGAACATCATACATTGTAAAAGAGAGGATGAACAAAAAGATATAAATTATATTAAAACAAAATGCAAAGTCTGGAGCTGAAAAACACAATAACCAAATGGAAAATTTACTAAAGACCAAAGCAAAAGTTTAAGAAGAATCAACAAGCTTGGATATAACTCCATTGAGATTATCCAGTTTGAGAATCAGAATAAAAATAAGATAAAGTTACTGAACCATAGAGACCCGTGAAAGCGTGAAGTGTGAAGCAGCTCAGTCGTGTCAGCTTCTTTGTGACTCCATGGATTGCAGCTTGCCAGGCTGCTCTGTCTGTAAAATTCTGCAGGCAAGAATATAGGAGTGGGCACCCATTCCCTTCTCCAGGGGCTCTTGCCCACCCAGGGATCGAACCTGGGTGTCCTACATTGCAGGCAGATTCTTTACCATCTGCCATTAAATATGTTAAACTAAGTGTAACAGTGGCCCCAGATGGAGGGGGAGAAAAAGAGAGTAGAAATTTGTTTGAAGAGATAATAACTGAAATGTCCCAAACTTGATGAAATTGTTAATCTATATGTCTAAGTTACTCGACAAACCCCAAGCATAATATACTAAAAAAGATCGACAATGACTTCTGGCCTCAGTTCCTCATGTAAGGAACGTGACAGTCATGATTCCATCCTAGTAACAAGTAAAAGCTGAACAGACTGAAAATTCGGCTTTTACACAGGTCTGTATAGTCAAAGCTATGGTGTTTCCAGTGGTCATGTATGGATGCGAGAGTTGGACTGTGAAGAAAGCTGAGCGCCGAAGAATTGATGCTTTCAAAGTGTGGTGTTGGAGCANAACAAGTAAAAGCTGAACAGACTGAAAATTCGGCTTTTACACAGGTCTGTATAGTCAAAGCTATGGTGTTTCCAGTGGTCATGTATGGATGCGAGAGTTGGACTGTGAAGAAAGCTGAGCGCCGAAGAATTGATGCTTTCAAAGTGTGGTGTTGGAGCAGACTCTTGAGAGTCCCTTGGACTGCAAGGAGATCCAACCAGTCCAAAGGAAATCAACCCTGAATATTCACTGGAAGGACTGACGGCTGAAACTGAAGCTCCAACACTTTGGCCACCTAAGGCAAAGAGTTTACTCATTAGAAAAGACCCTGATGCTGGGAGAGATTGGAGGTGGGAGGAGAAGGGGAGGGCAGAGGCTGAGATGGTTGGATGGCATCACTGACTTAATGGACATGAGTTTGAGTAAACTCCTGGAGTTGATGATGGACAGGGAGGCCTGGTGTGCTGCAGCCCATGGGGTTGCAAAGAGTTGGACAGAAATGAGCAACTAAACAACACAGGACAAACCACTGCCCCAAGACTGGAGAGAGGGACCGGCCAATACAGAAAGCCTTGGTTTACCGGAGCAGAGACTCACCCAGAAACCAACATCGGAACCTGTGCCAGAGTAGGAAAATCTGAATGGCTATTGATAACTTGCTGAAGTATCAGTGTGTAGAAATATGAGAGTTCAAAAGGGACCCACACTGTTGCGAGATTTATCTCCAGGAATCTGACCAAATTCCCATTGTAAGTACCGAAGAAAACTCCCTCTTATTTCTGGCAGGGGAAGGAGAAAAGGAACAATTCTGAAATATGCCAGAGAACTCTGTTCTTAAAAAGGCTTACCCTCAGGGGAAACGGTCTATCATGCCTGGGTATTATCAGAGCCAAAATGATCTGGGGATGGAAAGTACTTAATTCCAGCCTGTACCACCTAGAGGGGAGAAAAACGGCGAGAGACACTTGAGAAGTTCATTTAAGCACATGTGCTTTTGAACTTTACAGGTTCACAAGTCCAGAGGCACAGCCTCACTAAAAGTCTGAGACCTAATCATAGGACTGTAATAACACCCCCTCTCCTCACACCTCGCTGACACATCACTAAAGGCCTATTTACAGCATTTTCTTCTAACCAGTACAGCTGTTCTCAGTATAGCAAGAAATAAAAGAGTTCCAAAGCGGAGCAGAAGTGAAAAGCAAGCAAACAAAAACACCCATAATCCGAAGGGACAGAGCAAGCTTTGGAACCAAACACGGCTGTGACGTTGAAAGTATCAGACCAGGGACTTCAAAACAGCTATGATAATTATGCTAAGGACACTAATGGATAAAGCAGAGAACATGAAAGAAGAGACAGACAAGGTAAGCAAAAAGATGGAAATCACAGAGAAAGAGCCAGAAGGGAGTCTAGATATAAAAACACTGCAATAGCAATTAAGGATATCTTTGATGGGCTTAAAAGTAGACTGAGCATGGCTGAGGAAATCATCTCTGAGGTAGAAGATGAATCAAAGAATCCTCAAAAACTGAGGAGATTTAAAGAGAAAAACAGAATATTCAAGAACTGTATGGCAACTACAAAGGGCCTCGTACGCAGGTAATGGGAAAACCAGAGGTGATGAAAAAGGAAAAGGAACAGAAAAAATATTTGAAGCAATAAATGTCTGAGAACTTCCCCCAATTAATGTCAGACACAGTAAGTTCAGAAACATCAAAAAGGGTGAATGCCAAAACACCTACACCTAGGGATATCATTTTCAAAAGACAGGATATCAAAATTTTTATTGCTAAGTGAAAAACGCAGGCTACATACTATGTGATTCCAAATATATGGCCTTCTAGAATAGGCAAAACTACGGATATGATAAAAGGATCAGCGAGTCCAGGGCTGGTGATGCGAAGGGTAAACAGGCAAAGCAAAGAGGATGTTAGGGCAGTTAAGATATAATAATGGACTGCCATTAGACATTTGTTCAGACGTGTAAAATGTACAACACCCGGAATGAACCCTAAACTAAACTAAGGTGTTTAACTATGATATGCCAGTGCAGATTCACCTTTGGCTTTTTTTCCCTAAAGATAAAAGGGACCATCGTGACCCACGTGTGATGCTTACTATGAGTGAGTGAAGTCGCTCAGTTGCGTCCGACTCTTTGCGACCCCGTGGACTGTAGCCTACCAGGCTCCTCCATCCACGGAATTCTCCAGGCAGGAGTACTGGAATGGGTTGCCATTTCCTTCTCCAGGGGATCTTCCCCACCCAGGGATTGAACCCGGGTCTCCTGCATTGCAGGCAGACGCTTTAGCATCTGAGCCACCAGGGAAGTCCCGATGCTTATTATGGGGGAGGCTAGACATATCTGTGGGGATAGAGAGGTATTGGGAAATCTCTGTACCTACCTCTCAATTTTACTATAAACACAAAACTACTCAAAAAAGCCAAAGAGAGGGCCGCATTAAACACAAACACAGCGTGGACAAACTGCCTGAAACCAAGCAAAAGAGCATCAGGAGGACAACGAGGAGACGATTCCTTATCACACACAAGAAGCCCTTAAAAATTAAAAACTCTTTTTCAGAAACCATGAGGTGCGATGTGACAAATTAAACACGCTGAAAGAGGAAGACTGTCAGCAAAACTCTGTGCACAGTGTCCTTCAAAAACGAAGGCTAAACTAAGCCACTGTCAGATAAAGCAAGACGAGAGAATTAGTTGCTAGCAGATTTAGGCCTGCGTGCTGCGATTCAGGGGGTCGCAAAGAGTCGGACACGACTGAGCGACTGGACTGAACCGAACTGAACTGAGACTTACACTAGTAGAGATTCCAGCAAGCAGAAATTTTAGGAAATCTTCCTAAGTGAAACAGATGAAAGCTAAAGGACAACTCAATTCTCACAAAGACATAAAGAGCACTGGTAAAAGTAACTATTAGGTAACGCTGACAAAGAAAAATGTATTTTTTGAACGTATGCTCCAAATGTAAGGCCTAAAACTCTAAAATTAGAAGAAAATATATGAGTAACTTTGTTACCTTGCATTAAGCAAGGGTTTCTTAGATGTGATAAGAAAGACATACACGTCAAAAGAAAAAAAAAAAGTAAAGTGGATGTAAAATCTTTTGTGCTTCTAACTATACCATCAAGAAACTGAAAGCCAGCCCCTAGTATAGAGAAAACCTTTGCAAAATCTTATAATTGATAAGGTGCTTATATCCAAAATATGTAAACGACACTTGCAATTTAATAATAAAAACATACATATTCCTATTAAAGTAGGTAACATATTTGAATGGACTTTTATCCAAAGTATATACAAAAATGGCCAATACGCATGTGAAGAAAAAAAGGTCAACACAAGGTAATTGCAAATGAAAACCATCAGATACCACTTCATGTTACTAAAGTGACTACAGTAGAAAAGACAGTAAAATACGTTAGAAATTGGAACATTTATACATTAATGATGACAATGTAAAGTGGTGCTACAGAAAACAGTTTTGGTTGTTCCTCAGAATTACTACCGGAGAAGGCGATGGCACCCCACTCCAGTACTCCTGCCTGGAAAATCCCATGGACGGAGGAGCCTGGTGGGCTGCAGTCCATGGGGTCGCTGAGTCGGACACGACTGACGACACTTCACTTTCACTTTTCACTTTCATGCACTGGAGAAGGAAATGGCAACCGGCTCCAGTGTTCTTGCCTGGAGGATCCCAGGGACGGGGGAGCCTGGTGGGCTGGCGTCTATGGGGTCGCACAGGGTCGGACACGACTGAAGCCACTCGGCAGCAGCAGCAGCAGCAGCAGCAGAATTACTAGACGATCCAGAAATTCCACTTCTAGGGTTATGCCCAAGAGAAATGAAAATTGGTATTCAAAAAATAAACTAACAAAGAAACCTGTACATGTGCATAGCAGCAGTATTCTGAATGGTCAAACAGAGGAAACAATCCACATCTCCAACAGCTGACAAATAAGTTAATAAAATGTGATATATTTATGCAGTTGAATATCATTTGGCTATCCAAAGGAAGCATTAATACATGGTACAGCATGGATAAACCTCAAAAATGTTATCAGTGAAAGAAACAAGTGACAGAAGGCCACTTGTTCATGTTTCCATTTATGTGAAATGGCCAAAGCAGGCAGATAAACAGCGGCAGAAAGTACACATGGGTTTGCGTAGGGTGAGGAGGTGGGATGGTTAGAGAATGGCTCCTAACATGTATAGCACCTTCCCATGGAGTGATGAAAACTTTCTAAAACTGCATTCTGTCAACGACTGCACAACTCTGTGAACATACTAAAAACTTTAAAAGAATTAATTTTTAGCATGTTACCTAAACCTCAATAAAATTACATACATACTTTTCTTTATGATCACTTCCCGGGGTCACTAGAGTTAGTTGGACTCTGTGTTGTTAGAACATATCCTCTATGTTGCTATTCTAGCATTTTTTTATACTGAATCTAAATTATTTATATAACTGTCTCCTTCTTGTAAGATTCCATCATCCTGTAAAGTGCCCTTCAGTCAATTTTTCAGGTGTCTCTGTACTTTTATCTTAAGCACTGTACTTGGAAATTAAAATGATAAAGGACTAGTCAAAAATGTTATCAGTGAAAGAAACAAGTGACAGAAGGCCACTTGTTCATGTTTCCATTTATGTGAAATGGCCAAAGCAGGCAGATAAACAGCGGCAGAAAGTACACATGGGTTTGCGTAGGGTGAGGAGGTGGGATGGTTAGAGAATGGCTCCTAACGTGTATAGCACCTTCCCATGGAGTGATGAAAACTTTCTAAAACTGCATTCTGTCAACGACTGCACAACTCTGTGAACATACTAAAAACTTTAAAAGAATTAATTTTTAGCATGTTACCTAAACCTCAATAAAATTACATACATACTTTTCTTTATGATCACTTCCCGGGGTCACTAGAGTTAGTTGGACTCTGTGTTGTTAGAACATATCCTCTATGTTGCTATTCTAGCATTTTTTTATACTGAATCTAAATTATTTATATAACTGTCTCCTTCTTGTAAGATTCCATCATCCTGTAAAGTGCCCTTCAGTCAATTTTTCAGGTGTCTCTGTACTTTTATCTTAAGCACTGTACTTGGAAATTAAAATGATAAAGGACTAGATTCTTCAGCATTTCTCTAAAAAGTCATATTGTTTTCTCACTTTTCTCCATGAATATCTATTCTGACATAGTATCTGTAGAACAAAATCGTCTGAAGACCTTAAAGAGCCACATGATACTCATTATTCTAGAATATTAAACCTAATCTATGTCTGTGTATTGCACATGTAGGCTGTTTCCAGAAATGTCCTAGCGTTAATGCTAAGTCATTTCAGTCACATCGGACTCTTTTGTGACCCCAAGGACTATAGCCTGCCAGGTTCCTCTGTCCTTGGAATCCTCCAGGCAAAAATACTGGAGTAGGTTGCCATTTCCTTCTCCAGAGGATCTTCCCCTCCCAGGGACTGAATCCAGGTCTTCTGCATTGCAAGCAGATTCTTTACCATCTGAGCCACCAGGGAAGCCCAGAAATGCTCTACAGGTAATTACTGAAATCTGAAAAAAGTTGAACAAATGAAAAGTAAGTATCTTAAGTGAGAAAAGTGTACACTATATGATAGAAACTTTAACTATGTGGACCCTCTGTCCTTGGAATTCTCTAGGTGAGAATACTGGAGAGGGTAGCCATTCCCTTCTCCAGGGGATCTTGCCAACCTAGTGATCAAATCCTAGTTTTCTGCATTGCAAGTAGATTCTTTACCATCTGAGCCAGCAGAGAAGCCCCATTGATCCAGGAGTGATTTTTAATCTAATTCAATAAAAAGTAATAATTAGGACTAAAGAGAGCAATAGCCACAGGTCTCCAGTGATAATTTAATTTCCTATGGTGACTAGCACATCTCTTTAAGAATAAACCTTTACAAGTTTATATTTCTTCTCAAATAAATGTGTGGAGCCTCTAGAATAAAGTGTAACTTTGAGGGATTATTCTGCTTTCTATACTTCTATACAGAAGTATCAAAGATCAATAATCTGTGTTGGTATCGATATTTCCTTTAAGTGTCGGAGAATCTCAGTAACTTTTGGGTCCTAAATAATCAATCTCCATGTTTTCTTTGCCTGTGGTTTACAAAGATTGTGTAAGACAAAGTCGTTTTTATGATTAGGTCATGACCTGACTATATACCACAGTGGAATGGACTCTGCAGTTAGCCACTCCTTGCAAATGATCCAGAGATAAGTATATTTCTGTAAACAAATATTTTCCTCTTACCTCAGTTTTTTTGTTACCACAGAATGCTGGAAGATAATTTATTTTTGTTTGTAATGTATTAACTCCCCATTCCTTGGATATTTCCTTAGTTTAATAATTTTGATCTTCATGTCTAAATATCTAAACAAATTTGCTCTGTGTTCCTTAAACTGCTCCTCTTGTTTGTACCTGTTTCCTAGACAGTTATTTATTTGCACCAATGTCAGAAAACTTGAACTCAATTGCCATTTTTACCTTTACTGTCTCCTCCCATGTATATTTCTATATCTACTTGTTATTAAATCTGTAATACTGCCCAGAATTGTCCTAGTTTTACCTTGTATGTGTTAAATTTTCTCCTATTAATACTAAGCACTTTTTTCCTCTGCTATTTCACTTCTCTAGTTTATGATCTTCCAAAACTCACTTCTCTATGTTAGAGACCGTAAAGCAACAGGAATCTTTTTTATCATTTTACTTGAGGAAAGTAATTGTTAGCACTTTTTAAAAGACACAATGAACAAAGAGTATATTTTGTTCAATAGATCTTGAAAGCAAGGTAAGGAATTTGTTGTAAGAATGAAGAGGAAAAGAGAAGACATAGGATAAGGAAAGCAAAGGAAATAAGCTGGAAAAATACAACTTGGTGAGAACAGGATACTTGAATAACAGAAAAAAGGAGGAATGCACAGCGCAGTGTATAAGGGAACAAAGTCAAGGCATGAAAAGGCAGAGCAGACACTATATAATTGTACAAGGGGTAGGAAAAAAAAAGTCCAAAAATCAGTAAGAACAGGAAGTGAATAGAGACATGGGAAAGTTTGGAAAAAGAGATTCTGCCTTTAAAACACATAGTGAAGGCTTTGATTGTTCATTCTGTGAACTCATCAAGAGAGTGTCTCCAAAGCCTTTGGGTACAAAACGCCTTTAGTAGATGGAGTGGAACCAAGCAGCTCCGTGTCTGGAGAATGGGCTGCCCGCACTCTCTGCTTCGGCCCCAGGAGCCAGCACACAGCACACTATTCATAAGTGCCCCCCGTGTCCCCTGCCTCTGAGAAATTCAATGTCTCAGCTTTAGTTCAGAATGAAAAGCCATTATAAATTTTTGTCTCCATGCATATGGATAAGCGTTGGTAATAATGTGTGTTGAAAAAAAAAAAGACACTACATAGTAGAACCTAATAGAAACTTTCACATGGCATTGTTTCCACCATGCATAATTCATAGAGAAGAAACGAGAAAGGAGGCAGACACTGACTTCCTTAAGGTTTTGTTTTAGACTTTTTTCTGACTTTTAATTTATTCACTTGGAGAAAAAGAACTGTTCCTCTTGTGCTTTATTGATATTGTTTTGCAGTGAAATTTAAGTGTCATCCAGGTTTTCTTGCTTAATCTAAAATCATATTTTATATGTTAATTCTACCCTTCATTGTTGTTGTATAATTTGTTTTTAAACATCATCTTTCCGAAAACTTGATTCAGAATACAAGAAACATTATCCTTCAGTGATTCTACAATATAACGAAGCATATTCACAACACAATATTTTTCTTAAATCCATGGATATTATCATCATATGTATTTTCAAAGTTTCATGGAATGTCTTCATGTAACTGAATTAAATATAGTTTAATTAAATTAAGCAAATTAAATTACTCATTACCAGTAATAACTTTAAGCTTTAGAACACATTTGAATTGGAAAAGAATTTGAATACCTGGCTTAACAGCTCCAATGTAGTGTGAAATTAATTTGCATTATACATATCTTATCTCTTTTCAATAAATGTGTAGATGGAAAACAGAGTTAGAAAGATAAGAGACTCTGAAAACCACTCTTAAAATTTATTGATTAGAAAGGGCATTTTCCATGGAGAAAAAGTGAACTAAAACATGATTACTTATTGAAGAAAAGATGTTCAATTATATAATAACATTAACTAATGAGTCATTAAATATCTAAAAATATTACTTTCTTAGAAGTCATGTATATTCTACTGTGACCCCCATATAAGCAGGAGAACAATTGTTACTAATCCTAATAAACTCAATCTGAGGGGGTTAAGTAATTTGTTAAAGGTGGCAAAGAATGAATGACAGACAATAAAGCAGGAATTATAACCTTATTGTTTGATCCATTTCACCTGATATTTTTGCTACTGTGAATTTGTAACATCAAGATGACTTTTTATCTTATTTTTTAGCAAGTAAATATTGATTGATTGCAGGGTGAAATAGATGCCACAAACGTCTTAAGAACTGTTAAATTTCCTGTAGAATAAATACACGTAAAATATGTAAATGTTTATCTTAATTGTATGAATGTGGGCAGTGTAGTGTTCAGTAATACATATAGTTTTTTTCTTCCTTGATGCTAGCAACTGGAGTATGGCTCTCTCCACAGATATATCAAGAATACAAATTCTAAAGATAACACACAGGCTTATCTGTCCTAGGGTGCTGTCATTTTATCCTAATTGACCAGCTAGTCTAAAATCTCCAGTAGATGTTATCTATAAGCTATGAAAGATCAAATATTTAAAAAGATAATGAACTAAAAATGCTGCCTTCAGAAAGTCTAATACAGTTTATTTCAGGAAAATGAGGCATTTAAGTCTTTGATAGATGCTTTTACCATGGAGAATATTGAAAAATGAGATTATTTTTAAATAGAGGAAAATTGAAACTTCTTAATAAAAAGAGAGGAAGAAACTAACATGCGCTTGCAAACAAGTGCACACACACACAGCAACCATAAAGGGACATGGAAAGGCGTGGGCATAACAGGTTTTCATGAGAAATGTGAGAGGGTAACACCAGAGGTCCCCAGGCAGCAGGAGGAAATAGACTGTAAGTGGCAGCAGTCTTTTTTTTTTTTCTTTCCTTCTCTACACAGAATTAAAAGGGGCTTCTTTTAATTCTGTGTTGATGACATCTGGTTCTGCCTTGAGCTAACCAATGCATTTTTCCTATGAAAGTGTCTTCCTTTAAGCTATGTTGATGAAACTATATATTTGCTTTGGAATCGGCCTTTCTTCATAATGGTTCCACCGAAGACAAACTTTTTTCTTTTCTCAAACCTTGGGCTGGTGCTGGTTCAACAAACTGGTATTCATGGCAATTGTTTTATGACCAGGGGATGGCACACCATGAGCTGTTCTATCGCAGAAAAGCATATTGTGGGAGAGGGGCCTGGTGAAACTCCCTCAGCCTTGAGGAGTCTCTCTTACCTGCTTGATAGCTTTCTAACAGACATAAGGCAGCTTGCTAAACACCAGCAGACCTCCCTGGTGGCTCAGACAGTAAAGCGCCTGCCTACAACGCGGGAGACCCAGGTTTGACCCCAGGTTCAGGGAGATCTCCTGGACACGGAAACGGCACCCCACTCCAGCATTCTTGCCTGGAAAATCCCATAGACGGAGGAGCCTGGCAGGCTACAGTCCATGGGGTCACAGAGAGTCGGACATGACTGAGAGACTTCACTTTCAAAAACTAGCAAGGGGGCACTCTTTCTGTCCCTTTCTGATGTCTGTATGTCAGAAGCTTTCCCTATCTCTATTATACTTTAATAAAACTTTGCTATACAAAAAGCTCCAAGTAGTAGAGCCTCATCTCTGACCCCGGATCAAAATCCTCTCCTCTGGAGGTCATGAATCCCAGTGTAACAAATGGCTCACAGCAGCAACCTTTCAAATGTGTCACAAAATCAGAACATGTGGACATATTTAATAGAGCCAGCTTTCCCCCCACAAATTAAAAATCACTCAATAAAATAATGTCCCTTACTAAAAGACCCCTTAGAGATATTAAACGCATGCTTATGGCATCAGTAAAGCATTGGAATGCAAAATTGACAGAAATTGGGCTTTGATACATTATCTACATTGTTCCATCTACAATATATGACAAATTGATCAATTTCAGAATACATATAACAGTTTTGTGCTTTGTAATACAGAGATGAGATGAGAAAAAAGGACCATCATTGCCTCCTTAGTTTTTAAGGGCTTTAAGGGTCTTATTATATTTGCAACAGTGTTCTATTTATAGCTGTGGATGAAATACTCATCCTAAATTTTAGAAAAATTATTTATATAAATTGTATTAAATGTTAGAAGAGATGCATTAAGATAATTAAATATATTACCTGATCTGATTTAGCTATGTAAATATAATGTGCCTTCAAGTCATTTTACATATGCATAATTAGTCTTAAAACTACAGAGGGCTAATAAATTTTACTTTTAATAATGTTGCACACCATTTATTTTAATTTCATCACCTTTTATATTGCCAGAGTAAAACCTCATGTTAATATAGCACATGAAGCTACTGAAAATTATCCCAGACATCTAAAGTTAAAGCTACTCTTAAAGAATGAAACTACCCTATATCAATATGTTAGTGATAAAGTTAGCAATTTGGCTAAAAAAGTGGGAGGGGATCATAGTTCACTCATTTAATAAACATTAAACACCAAGTCTTTGCTGGCACATTTCCAAGCATATAGCAGAGATGAAGATCCAATATCAGCTAAAGGAAACATGATACCCTTTAGGATCTTTTGAGTCATAAAGATTCTGTTTGAATCATGATTTCAACTAAAGAAACTCATATTTTAGTATGTATATGAAAGCTATTACATGATAGAGCACCTTATCAAAGTAAGAAGATTTGCACATGATTAATAAAAGTCTGACATTCTAGTAAGACCAAATTGGGTGTGTGTCCAGCAGTGTCCAATTTAGAAAGTGGCTAGGCTCATGAGAATAAGTCTCTAGGCTATATACCAGACTTAACAGTATAAAGGAGATGAATGCACTCAGTGCTCATGGCTTGGGGGCAATAGTCATAAGGATAATACAGCTTACCTCCAAACTTGCTATGAGGTTCTTGCATGAAGCCATATTCTGATTTTAATTTTACTTCCTATACAGCTTTGCCTAGAGAGAGGGTTGTGAGCCTAAGTATCATGGTATATGGCCTACTTTAATACACTGGAATTCTGATTTTGATGCTTTCGTTTCTGCAAGCTTGTTTAATGTAATTTTTCTCCCAAGTGATTAATCCACTATTACACAAATGATGACAAATAAGATTTCTAAATCTACATTGAGAAAAACCTTGGCTTTTCCAGGCAATGCTAAACTACAGGGTTTTAAAAATGCCCAGATTGATTCCAACTCACTGTACAAAGTTTCTATACACTGTAAAACTAAATCCACTTTCACATTCACAACAACCGGAAATAAAAAATTAGAAACACTAGAATATTAGACGATACCTAACACTGGAAAAGACTCTTATGCTGGGAGGCACTGGGGGTAGGAGGGAAAGGGGACGACAGAGGATGAGATGGCTGGATGGCATCACCGACTCGATGGACGTGAGTTTGANCAGTCCTGGGTGTTCATTGGAAGGACAGATGCTAAAGCTGAAACTCCAATACTTTGTCTACCTCATGTGAAGAGCTGACTCATTGGAAAAGACTCTGATGCTGGGAGAGATTGGGGGCAGGAGGAGAAGGGGATGACAGAGGATGAGATGGCTGGATGGCATCACCGACTCGATGGACATGAGTTTGGGTAAACTCCAGGAGTTGGTGATGGACAGGGAGGCCTGGCATGCTGCGATTCATGAGGTCACAAAGAGCTGGACACGACTGAGCGACTGATCTGAACTAAACTGAACTGAACCCTCTGGAAAGAAAAGAAAAGAACTAACTAATCAGCTGCCTCACTCTGGGCTCTCTTACCATATACTATCTCTCACTTAACCATTCCCCAAATCCTACAGCATAGAATTGATCTCTACAAGGGAAATCTATGGGGGTTGCCAACAATTTGGAAATTAGAGAATAAATAGCAGAGTTATTAATAGCACTGCAAATACCAGGTCAGAGCTGGGATGTTGAAAGATAACTGGGAAAAAATGGAATGGCTTGTAAGCCAAGGTATTAATAACTGGTGACATTAACATAATTCAAGTTAAGCTGAGGAGCACTCGGTCATTCCTGGAAGTGGAGAGTCACAGGGTAGTAATGAGCAGGGGAGATGGAATCCAGGTCTAAGGGTCAGTCTGTCCAACCTCTGTGGCAAAAGTTAGCCCCTTTATGAAAATGAAGGCCAGAGGCCACTAGAGTCCAAGGCCATGGACACTTGCTTTGCATAACTACCTAATCATACTCTGTATTTTCATCAAAGAACCTTCCAATTATAATTTATTTTCCAGTGTTACTTGCCAACAAGAAGAGAAGGTGCCATTTGGGTCACTGCAAGTATTTTGGCCATTATGTGAGGTGTGACTCCCATTTTCACTCAATACATTGACACTGTGGTCTTTTACATAAGCCTTTATAAGTTTGGTTAATGTGAGTCTGCCCCAAGAGATGATGCACAATCTTGGTGAAATGATTCAACCAGAAAGCTAAAGGTTATACCTTAAGCCATAAAAATTGTGCCTCAACGCTAATCACCTTGTGAAACATCTTAGCAGCCTGCCGATAGCTTCCACTCAGTCTTTCTAGGCACAATCCCATTTGAAAACTCTGCACGCTCACCCACTTATTTTCCTTGAGCCTGAGTTTCCCCTTCTGCAAAACAGGAATATGCTCGCCACAAATTAAATCAGACAATGTGTCATGTCTGACTCTTTGTGACCTCACGGACTGTAGCCCACCAGGCTCCTCTGTCCAGGGAATTCTCCAGGCAAGAATACTGGAGTGGGTAGCCATTTCCTTCTTCAAGGAATCTTCCAAACCCAGGTCTTCTTGCACTGAAGGAAGACTCTTTACTGTCTGAATCACCAGGGAAGCCCCAATGTAAATAAAGTAGATAGCAAGGGCCACGAACATATGAACTCGACTGCAGGAACTCAGTTAGTGTTAATCCCCTTTTCTTCTGGCCCCATGAAGGCATTTTTCTGGAAGCTGAAATTAGGGAACACACTCTCCCAAGACTCTCATTCCTCTACATCAAAAGTGCTCCACTTTCTAAGGAAGGCGTCTTCATTCAATCCAAAGTTTCCAATTGTCAGAACTTCTCCCATATCTGGAATTCCCCCTAAAGAAATATAGGACATATCGGTGTACAGTTAGTGACTAGCAGCGCTTATGAGTTTAACAAATGTGCGAGAGGCAGAAGCAGTGTGAGTCCTGAGACCAAGGAGACTGATTCATAGTAAAGACAGGGACATCAAGGAAACTGCCAGTGGGTCTGCAGGGTCTGGAAGAGATCCACTGGCTCCAGACAGAGGATTTCACACAGTAAAGTGCTGGAGGCATGTGGTCTAGCGACCATGATAGTTGGGAATACCCTGGGATCAGAGACGCTCCCAGGGCCATAGAAGGCATTCCTGTCCTCTTGGTCATCAACTCAATAATAAAATGGGTTATTGCTGCTCTGGACAGATTTGGAGGTGAGGAGATGGTGAAAAGCAAGGAAAACCTCCCAGGCCACTTCCTCCCAGGGTGCATGCTTTGACGTCCAAGTTGGCCAGGTTGACGGAATAGCAACCCTTGAAGCATGCTGTCTGTGACACGGATGAACTCCTCCTTCACTTCTTGAATGTTTCAAGATGTATCTTTATAGCAACAAACTAAAATGAAGATTAATGGGCAGAGGGAAACCCAGAGCCAAATCTAACCCCAACAGGAACCAAGCAGCAGAGCACGGAGGAGCCGCCCTGAGAGTTCAGCTGGGAGGCTGCCCAGATGATCAGTCAGCAATGGAAAGAATCCACCTCCCCTGGCAGGAACTGCCTCCCTCTCACCTCCCGAGAAAGAGATAAAAAAAAAAAAGACACTACATAGTAGAACCTAATAGAAACTTTCACATGGCATTGTTTCCACCATGCATAATTCATAGAGAAGAAACGAGAAAGGAGGCAGACACTGACTTCCTTAAGGTTTTGTTTTAGACTTTTTTCTGACTTTTAATTTATTCACTTGGAGAAAAAGAACTGTTCCTCTTGTGCTTTATTGATATTGTTTTGCAGTGAAATTTAAGTGTCATCCAGGTTTTCTTGCTTAATCTAAAATCATATTTTATATGTTAATTCTACCCTTCATTGTTGTTGTATAATTTGTTTTTAAACATCATCTTTCCGAAAACTTGATTCAGAATACAAGAAACATTATCCTTCAGTGATTCTACAATATAACGAAGCATATTCACAACACAATATTTTTCTTAAATCCATGGATATTATCATCATATGTATTTTCAAAGTTTCATGGAATGTCTTCATGTAACTGAATTAAATATAGTTTAATTAAATTAAGCAAATTAAATTACTCATTACCAGTAATAACTTTAAGCTTTAGAACACATTTGAATTGGAAAAGAATTTGAATACCTGGCTTAACAGCTCCAATGTAGTGTGAAATTAATTTGCATTATACATATCTTATCTCTTTTCAATAAATGTGTAGATGGAAAACAGAGTTAGAAAGATAAGAGACTCTGAAAACCACTCTTAAAATTTATTGATTAGAAAGGGCATTTTCCATGGAGAAAAAGTGAACTAAAACATGATTACTTATTGAAGAAAAGATGTTCAATTATATAATAACATTAACTAATGAGTCATTAAATATCTAAAAATATTACTTTCTTAGAAGTCATGTATATTCTACTGTGACCCCCATATAAGCAGGAGAACAATTGTTACTAATCCTAATAAACTCAATCTGAGGGGGTTAAGTAATTTGTTAAAGGTGGCAAAGAATGAATGACAGACAATAAAGCAGGAATTATAACCTTATTGTTTGATCCATTTCACCTGATATTTTTGCTACTGTGAATTTGTAACATCAAGATGACTTTTTATCTTATTTTTTAGCAAGTAAATATTGATTGATTGCAGGGTGAAATAGATGCCACAAACGTCTTAAGAACTGTTAAATTTCCTGTAGAATAAATACACGTAAAATATGTAAATGTTTATCTTAATTGTATGAATGTGGGCAGTGTAGTGTTCAGTAATACATATAGTTTTTTTCTTCCTTGATGCTAGCAACTGGAGTATGGCTCTCTCCACAGATATATCAAGAATACAAATTCTAAAGATAACACACAGGCTTATCTGTCCTAGGGTGCTGTCATTTTATCCTAATTGACCAGCTAGTCTAAAATCTCCAGTAGATGTTATCTATAAGCTATGAAAGATCAAATATTTAAAAAGATAATGAACTAAAAATGCTGCCTTCAGAAAGTCTAATACAGTTTATTTCAGGAAAATGAGGCATTTAAAAGTCTTTGATAGATGCTTTTACCATGGAGAATATTGAAAAATGAGATTATTTTTAAATAGAGGAAAATTGAAACTTCTTAATAAAAAGAGAGGAAGAAACTAACATGCGCTTGCAAACAAGTGCACACACACACAGCAACCATAAAGGGACATGGAAAGGCGTGGGCATAACAGGTTTTCATGAGAAATGTGAGAGGGTAACACCAGAGGTCCCCAGGCAGCAGGAGGAAATAGACTGTAAGTGGCAGCAGTCTTTTTTTTTTTTCTTTCCTTCTCTACACAGAATTAAAAGGGGCTTCTTTTAATTCTGTGTTGATGACATCTGGTTCTGCCTTGAGCTAACCAATGCATTTTTCCTATGAAAGTGTCTTCCTTTAAGCTATGTTGATGAAACTATATATTTGCTTTGGAATCGGCCTTTCTTCATAATGGTTCCACCGAAGACAAACTTTTTTCTTTTCTCAAACCTTGGGCTGGTGCTGGTTCAACAAACTGGTATTCATGGCAATTGTTTTATGACCAGGGGATGGCACACCATGAGCTGTTCTATCGCAGAAAAGCATATTGTGGGAGAGGGGCCTGGTGAAACTCCCTCAGCCTTGAGGAGTCTCTCTTACCTGCTTGATAGCTTTCTAACAGACATAAGGCAGCTTGCTAAACACCAGCAGACCTCCCTGGTGGCTCAGACAGTAAAGCGCCTGCCTACAACGCGGGAGACCCAGGTTTGACCCCAGGTTCAGGGAGATCTCCTGGACACGGAAACGGCACCCCACTCCAGCATTCTTGCCTGGAAAATCCCATAGACGGAGGAGCCTGGCAGGCTACAGTCCATGGGGTCACAGAGAGTCGGACATGACTGAGAGACTTCACTTTCAAAAACTAGCAAGGGGGCACTCTTTCTGTCCCTTTCTGATGTCTGTATGTCAGAAGCTTTCCCTATCTCTATTATACTTTAATAAAACTTTGCTATACAAAAAGCTCCAAGTAGTAGAGCCTCATCTCTGACCCCGGATCAAAATCCTCTCCTCTGGAGGTCATGAATCCCAGTGTAACAAATGGCTCACAGCAGCAACCTTTCAAATGTGTCACAAAATCAGAACATGTGGACATATTTAATAGAGCCAGCTTTCCCCCCACAAATTAAAAATCACTCAATAAAATAATGTCCCTTACTAAAAGACCCCTTAGAGATATTAAACGCATGCTTATGGCATCAGTAAAGCATTGGAATGCAAAATTGACAGAAATTGGGCTTTGATACATTATCTACATTGTTCCATCTACAATATATGACAAATTGATCAATTTCAGAATACATATAACAGTTTTGTGCTTTGTAATACAGAGATGAGATGAGAAAAAAGGACCATCATTGCCTCCTTAGTTTTTAAGGGCTTTAAGGGTCTTATTATATTTGCAACAGTGTTCTATTTATAGCTGTGGATGAAATACTCATCCTAAATTTTAGAAAAATTATTTATATAAATTGTATTAAATGTTAGAAGAGATGCATTAAGATAATTAAATATATTACCTGATCTGATTTAGCTATGTAAATATAATGTGCCTTCAAGTCATTTTACATATGCATAATTAGTCTTAAAACTACAGAGGGCTAATAAATTTTACTTTTAATAATGTTGCACACCATTTATTTTAATTTCATCACCTTTTATATTGCCAGAGTAAAACCTCATGTTAATATAGCACATGAAGCTACTGAAAATTATCCCAGACATCTAAAGTTAAAGCTACTCTTAAAGAATGAAACTACCCTATATCAATATGTTAGTGATAAAGTTAGCAATTTGGCTAAAAAAGTGGGAGGGGATCATAGTTCACTCATTTAATAAACATTAAACACCAAGTCTTTGCTGGCACATTTCCAAGCATATAGCAGAGATGAAGATCCAATATCAGCTAAAGGAAACATGATACCCTTTAGGATCTTTTGAGTCATAAAGATTCTGTTTGAATCATGATTTCAACTAAAGAAACTCATATTTTAGTATGTATATGAAAGCTATTACATGATAGAGCACCTTATCAAAGTAAGAAGATTTGCACATGATTAATAAAAGTCTGACATTCTAGTAAGACCAAATTGGGTGTGTGTCCAGCAGTGTCCAATTTAGAAAGTGGCTAGGCTCATGAGAATAAGTCTCTAGGCTATATACCAGACTTAACAGTATAAAGGAGATGAATGCACTCAGTGCTCATGGCTTGGGGGCAATAGTCATAAGGATAATACAGCTTACCTCCAAACTTGCTATGAGGTTCTTGCATGAAGCCATATTCTGATTTTAATTTTACTTCCTATACAGCTTTGCCTAGAGAGAGGGTTGTGAGCCTAAGTATCATGGTATATGGCCTACTTTAATACACTGGAATTCTGATTTTGATGCTTTCGTTTCTGCAAGCTTGTTTAATGTAATTTTTCTCCCAAGTGATTAATCCACTATTACACAAATGATGACAAATAAGATTTCTAAATCTACATTGAGAAAAACCTTGGCTTTTCCAGGCAATGCTAAACTACAGGGTTTTAAAAATGCCCAGATTGATTCCAACTCACTGTACAAAGTTTCTATACACTGTAAAACTAAATCCACTTTCACATTCACAACAACCGGAAATAAAAAATTAGAAACACTAGAATATTAGACGATACCTAACATTGGAAAAGACTCTTATGCTGGGAGGCACTGGGGGTAGGAGGGAAAGGGGACGACAGAGGATGAGATGGCTGGATGGCATCACCGACTCGATGGACGTGAGTTTGAATGAACTCCAGGAGATGGTGATGGACAGGGAGGCCTGGCGTGCTGCGATTCATGGGGTCACAAAGAGTCGGACATGACTGAGCAACTGAACTGAACTTACTCTTTTATTGACAGAGCCCCAAAGAAGTGCAGCACCAAAGAATGCTCAAACTACTGTGCGACTGTGCTCATTTCACATGCTAGCCAACTCTTGGAGGCTGACTCTTTCCCATCCAGACCCTGATGCTGGGAAAGACGGAAGGCAGGAGGAGAAGCGGGCAACAGAGGATGAGATGGTTGGATGGTATCATTCACTAAATAGGCATGAGTTTGAGGGAAGTCCAAGAGATAGTAACGGACAGGGAAGCCTTGCGTGCTGCAGTCCATGGGGTTCAGAGAGGTGGACATGACTGAGAAACTGAAAAACCAGAGGCAAAGAGAAAAAACAGCCTGCATGGTGTGTCAGTAGAAAACAGACAGAAGAGGCAGGAGGTTGCCTGCGGGCTTTGTCATGCCATCCAAATCTCACTTGAGTGCTTGTAAGTGGCAGAATTTATTGCATATCTAGGACTCTAACTGCACTGGATTCTGGGGAACATGGTCTATAGCTTTCAGACTCCACAGAGGATAACTGTAAGAGAAAAAAGGTAGAAGGCAGTCTGAGCTATGTCGTATGACACAGTAATTTTTGTTAATGTGCCAGAGAATTATTTTTTCCATGTGGAGACTTTAAGATTTGTGAGGATGTTTATGGTGGAATTGTCTGTGAAAGCAGTAAGTTAGAATGTATCTAGGTCCCATCAGTGGAAGAAAAGAAAGCAATATATGCTGGATACATAATATAGACAACTATGCAATAGCAGGACTTCCCTGAGAGTTCAGTTGGTAAAGAATCTGCCTGCAGTGCAGGAGACCTGGGTTTGATTCCTGGGTGGGTAAGATCTACTGGAAAAAGGATAGGCTACCCACTCCAGTATTCTTGGGCTTTCTTGTGGCTCAGCTGGTATTCTCCTGCAATGTGGGGACCTGGGTTCAAACCCTGGTTTAGGAAGATCCCCTGGAGAAGAGAGAGGCTACCCACTTCAGTATTCTGGCCTGGAGAATTCCATGGGCTGTAGAGTCCATGGGCTTGCAAAGAGTCGTGACTGAATGAATTTCACTTTCTTTCATGTTCATGCAGTAGTACGGAACAACAAATTAGATATAAATACCTGAAGAAAGACAGACAGAAAATATTGCTGAGATGAAGAAAGGACTTCATGAGATATCTTTCAAAAATAGCATTTATAGAAATCTGAAAAACTATAAGTAGTCTGTACTTTATGATATTCATGATTTAATAACATACTTGTACATATATTAAAGTGTATATTTATCAAATATATTAGTGTTGACCCATGTAGGAATAATACTTATTTTATTTTTATTTTTTAATATAAATTTATTTATTTTAATTGGAGGCTAATTACTTTACAATATTATATTGGTTTTTCATCAACATGAATCTTCCACGGGTGTACATGTGTTCCCCATCCTGAACCCCCTCTCCCACCTCCCTCCCTGTACCATCCCTCTGGGTCATCCCAGTGCACCAGCCCCAAGCATCCTGTATCATGCATTGAACCTGGACTGGCAATTCATTTCATATATGATATTATACATGTTTCAATGCCATTCTCCCCAATCATCCCACCTTCTCCCTCTCCCACAGAGTCCAAAAGAGTGGTTTATATATATATAATACTTATTTTTAAATGTCAATATGGAAACCATAGAGAGAGGGGATTTTGGTACATATCATTCCTGTCTCCTCCTCTGTGATAGAGATGTTTCTTAAACTATGCAATCCAGAACAGTCCACCCTCTGCCAATGTAGCATCCATGCTCACCACCCCCTACTTTTAGTCACATCTAATCTTTCAAGAGAAGGCAGCACTATTTCCAATATCATTCATCTATTCTTAGTAAAACAAAAGGCCACCTTTTCTTTCCCAAAATGCATCATTATTGATCTCTGAGTTCTAAATCATAGTCCCTCTTCATATTTGAACACAAATAGATTAACTTGGTATTAAATAGGAAGGAATATGGAAAGAAAAATGCATTTGATTATTTATAAATACTTGTTAAGCAAGCAAGACAATATTCACGGCTATTACAGTACTCGGTTCTGCAATACGTGATTGTGTTTAGATTTATACTTTCCCCTTTTCAGCATCCACGTCCTCATGGCTCTCAGCATCTGTGTTTATCATTATCATTTATCTACTGATGTATCCAGAAGGATCTGGATCAGTAGGCGCTGCCTTGACTGGGTCCTGAAGTGTCTACACAAATATTATCCTACCTGTTTGCAGACAGGGCATTCTCTGGGGGTGTCTTTTAATACTTTTCCTATCAAATTAAAATCAACATAAAATAGTCTAGCCATGCTATCACTGACTGAACTCTTTATATGATTCTAGTCTCCAAGGAGGCTAACTTGCTACTGCCCTTTGGGATATTTTGTCATATAAAACGTTCGGCACTGATCTTTACTAATGGCAGTTTTTGCTGTTTTCCTTTATTTGTTAAACTTACTGATAATTGCAGTCAGGGTACCCTTGATGAGAATAAGAGCATTCTGATGTGATCACATATAACATTCAGCTTTGCTGCAATGACAACTTAGTCATAAGCCAGTGATGGATGGTGGGGGGAGATACGGATATCTACAGAGATGTTATTTTCTGCTTATTAAAGCTTTCCCTGCAATAAATTTCTTTTGGTGAATGTTTACATGAGACATGAGTATAATTATACTCTGCTTTTCAAGAGGCCATATACATATGTTTAACTTGGATCTCCGTTTTTTCAATTATACTCCTTCAAGTCCCTGACCAGTCAGTCAAGCTACCATCAACCACTTACAAATCAACATAGAACCATATCTCTGAACCCTTATCTCAGCAAAATGAATGACCAGCTGCAATGCCTTAATTTCTTTTCACCGGGAATATATTCTTTCCCTACTAAGGAGTTATGCTGCATCAGCTATCATCTCTTGAATGCTGCCAAAACATAATACCATGTGGAATTACCCAAAAACAACTCCAAGTATTATCTTTCCAAATCCACTGGACATAGGCAGTTGCCCACATGGCCATGGGAGGGGGCGGGGGTGTGGAAGTGAAAGTGAGTGAGTAAAATTTGTGCCCTGCCTCATGCAAAATACTTGTGACTCTCGTATCTGTTCTAAAGGCATTTTAGTTACTTCAGCATGATATTATATTCCTTTTTGCATGTCCAAGTTTACGATTTTGTGAGTCAGACAATGAGAAGAGCATCTCGGGGTATACAACACCATGACATCTACTGGTGAAGGACTGATTCTCTTTGGGAACTGTTATCAAAAAGAGAAGAGTTTTATGGGGAAGAGGGCATAGATTATTCCTAAACTCAAAGAAAGCACATGTTAATTTTCCCGTTGGAGCATCTAGACATCTCATACATAATTTCTATCAGTCACGAACACTTCAAGCACCACTGGATTTGCAAGACCATATAACCAAGTGACAGAGAATCTTATGGCAATGTGGACTTTGATCAGCTCCATTTCTTTCTTCTATAATAAGGTTGCTCAGCAAATGAATCAGAGTACACACTCAAATGTGTGGTACAAGTTGCTTCTAGAATCCAAATGCCGAGTATCATTTCCTGTTTTTATTTTTAGAGTACAAATTGCAACATATTTGTCTTAAACTGTCATGTAATATGAACATGATGTGGACCACTGGACAATTTAAAATTTGGTTGATGTGATAGACCCTTAAACCTTGGGAGATTATGTTGCCTATACTCCGGGACACATAAATAGTAGCAAGACTTCTAAGATACTTTATTTTTCTTGCTCATCAAGTCCATTCAGCATGAGGTCATAAATGCAGTGAATCAGAGTCAGACTTGGAGTAATGTGAAGTAATCCAAGTCTTTTGGGCCTTCCCAGGTGGCTCAGCACTAAAGAATTCACCTGCAATGCAGAAGACGGAGGAGATGCAGGCTCGAGCTCTCGGTCAGGAAGATCCCCTAGAGAAGAGCAAGGCAGCCCACTGCAGCATTTCCACCTGGGAAGGCCTATGGACAGAGGAGCCTGGGGGACTACAGTCCATGGGTCACAAAAGAGTCAGACACAACTTAGTGACCAAAAAAAACACACCCCAAATTAGATTATGATAGATGTAGGGAAGTAACATCACTCTGCCCTAAGATGAAAGAAAAACCACAGAAAAGCCAGCATACTCAAGACTCACAGAAGCATACCAAGTACTATTAGAGGTATTAATTTGCTCCTGTCAAGAAACCACATCTGGGATACAGATGCAATTGGAAGGTGTTTCTGAAAAGCTACTATAATTGTTCAGCATATGTATTTCTTGTGCTCTGACCAAATAGCTGTTTGAGAATGTGAAAGTTAATACCCACCCTTTCATCTTTTAGGTCCTTGCTTGTGATATCACTCTCTGTAGGTCATCCAGGATGTGGTATTATTTTTGGTGTACTGTTTTGGTAGAAAGAGGGAGTTTTAGAGAATTGAGCTTAGCCTTTTTCATCCCCCTAATCCACACCTCATTTATCATGGAACTAATGTGGGGATTATGACAGTTGTAGAATTTATTTGTTCATATTGTACATCTAAGAACTGGATAAGAACCACAGAGTAAGTTATATGACCTACCAGGCACACTATAAAATTGAGCAAGACAAAATCTCAATTTATCATATCACTACCAATAGCCCCTACTCTTACTAGTGGGCCACAGCAGTATTTTGGTTCCAAAGAATTGATTTCAGTTCAGTCAGTGCCAAACAGTCTCTGAAAATTTTTGGATCCTTCCTTTCCCCAAACAAATTCACTGTGGATAACAGGTTCAGACTCCCTAGAGGAAGGTCGGAAGTGTTATTCTGTGTAGTTGTGACAGTATTTCAGGGTCATTGCTTAAGTGGTCCCTGTCTCTGTCTATCATGGCAATCTGAGTTAGAATAGGCTCGGGTCTGGGAATTGAAGTACAGGTCCATGACTGCCTCACTCCAGTGTCAAACAGGCCACTACTAACTTCAAATCTAATCATAACAGAAAGCCAATTATAGATTTTAATTTTTGAAGATTGTTTTCCCTTAAATAAATTCTGGTAGCTAGAGATGCATATCAGTCTGTGTTTATTGAAAAGACTTCCTACTAATTAGAAATGCTATGTTAATACATGATAATAGGTATTTCATGTCACTGAGAAAGCTGGGAGTGAACATTAGAAAGAAATCTTACATTTGTTAGTGAAAATCTCAGTGCTAAGACGTTCTGACAAAAATAACAGTATACAGAAAAGCAGTCTGCGGCAGCAAAGCCGGCGATGCACAAGAGTTCAACCTGAAGAAGCAAGCATCTTGCATCATCCCGTAAGCATGGCTGCCGCAAGTTCTGGAAAGTAATGGGCTTTTCTTGGAAGATTTCAAGCGCGAACCATAAGAGGAGGGAGTTATGGGAAAGGCAGCTCCCAGCGCTTCCATCGCTGTGCGCATGCACGTGTGCTCAGCTGGAAAGCGGTGTCTGACTCTCTGTGACCCCATGTACTGTAGCCCTCAAGCTCCTTGTTCACGGAATTTTAGTCTTTGCTGAGCCACCTGGGAAACTCCTCCATAACTGTGAGAAGCCCTTAAAGTTGGCAGTGCTGATACTGGGCTATATATATATATATACGTATCTTTTTCTTACAAATGGTCACCTCTTAAAATTACCAATGGATATTGAATTCCTCTAGAATATGCATTTTAAGAGAAGAGGGACCTTTTATTGATTTACTTTATAAAAAGAGTGCCTAATATAGAGTAGTTTGGAGATAAACAGATAGGTAGTTAGGTACGTGGACAGAACCATGCACGTAAAAATTTATCTGTATAAAATTCTGACTGTTTGAATATATTTCTTTACATGGAGTTTAAATTTATCTTTGTAATACTCTATTGTTTCATTTCTAGATCTAAGCCTTGGCAACCTATAAGGTAAATCCAGTTACTTTTCATGATGTCATCCTTTTAAATATTTAAAGACAACCTTCCTGGATCTAGTTCACTGCAGGCTAAATATCCCAGTTTCTTGGAAGCATATCTCACATGGTATGACTCCAAATCACCATTCTAATCATTTTTTCCTTTAAATAAGCCAAAGTTTGCCAATATCGCTCTTAAATCCTCATAAATCAGTGTCCAGAACTAAATGGGTTAGTTCCAAATTGTTTCAAGAACTAAAGGGATTAGTTCCAAACTGTTTCAAGGAGAGTATTATTATTCACTCTCTCTCTCTCTCTTTATATATATATATATATATATATATATATGTATATCTCCACAGAAAGAGGTTAAACAGCTTAACCTCTTAAACAACTATGTGAAGTGTACTTGTTTAATACTGAATATACTGTCATGTAAAACCCACATGCATTATAGAAATGTTGCACCTAAGCCACGCAAACCTCTTTCTGCAGATTTGCTTTAATATCTCAAATTTATAATAATTAATTAATCCTTATTAAAAGCAAGACAGTGAGTTTTGAGCTAAATGGTCTTCACAACCCATTATAGCATTCAGATTTCCTTAGCCACCTAGATTCTAGGTCTTGACAATGAGAGAAGTCAATTATTAGCATTTTACCATTGATAACAAATCAAACGGTGGCTGACTGTGTGTTCTGAAGAATAATTGTGCTCCACGCAAACCTCTTTCTGCAGATTTGCTTTAATATCTCAAATTTATAATAATTAATTAATCCTTATTAAAAGCAAGACAGTGAGTTTTGAGCTAAATGGTCTTCACAACCCATTATAGCATTCAGATTTCCTTAGCCACCTAGATTCTAGGTCTTGACAATGAGAGAAGTCAATTATTAGCATTTTACCATTGATAACAAATCAAACGGTGGCTGACTGTGTGTTCTGAAGAATAATTGTGCAGAATATGGTTCCCTCAACAGTAGAAGAAGCTCAGGGAAAATGAAATTAAAGTCAACATAAGAGAAAAGAATGTTCAAAACAAGCAATGAGGCTTTATCAGATGAAGTTATGAAAAGAAAAAGAGAAAAAGATCTTGTATATTAAATTTACTGATGCTAGAACTAGCAATTATTTCAACTAAAATAATAGTTTGGGACTGTAAAGTGCTTTGTTTTGGGAATCTTGTTGTGAAAAAAATTCATAGTTTAAGCTAAGTAGTTTTGTGATAAAATATCTACTTAATGTACAACCACTTTATAAATCTTATATATCTTAATAAATTATGGACAGTGTTTCAGACAACATTTATTTTCTATTGTTTTAAAAGATTTTTTTAAGCACACCTAAATGTACTTGCTATAGTAAAAGTTTTCTTTTAGTCAACAGAAAGCACGATCTTGAATATCCTCTGAGAATATTGCAATGGACAATAAAGTATTTGGTGAATATACTCATCACATGGCAATACACACATGTCTCATATATGGCTCTTTGGTGCAGCATGAAGATAAAAAGCCAAGAAAGTTATGAGAAAGAGAAGGCCTGAGTGTAGGGCTGAAAGAAACGTTCAAAGACTGCAGGCTGGTGATTTATTGTTTTAATAACACTTGATGATTTGTCAAACCCTTTTAAAGGACACCTCTTTTCTTTTATAGAATATGGCTGGTTGCAACCATAGCAGCTCACGCTTCCAAAATGCACAGAATTCCCAATAATGCCCTAGACCTAATGGCAGTTTTCCAGAGAAAGAGTTTTACTTTCTATGGCCTATTTATATCCTGATGGTCATAACTCAACAGAATAACTGATTTATAAACACCACTGTTAGTTCCCGTGTAAACTTCTCAAAGATTGTATGATAACTGACTGAAGTAAAGCTTTCCTAGAAGCAGCAAATATGATTGCAATGACATTTGCATCCTAAGAGATGAACCGGTTGTGTTAAAAATAGCATTCTTCTATAATTAGCACTCTTATTACATGTCTTATTGCATATTTTTATGCTGTATATATTATACAGTATTTTTCAAATAAATTATCATATTCCTTTCTATAAAGTATTGTTAAAAAGTAAAATCTCTATTACTTAAATGTTCTGCATGATTGTCCTGTCTTATAGTTTCTGTTTTTCTCATTATGTCCCTAATACAAGAGAAGCACAATAAATATTTTTTTAAATGTTGCATAAATGAAAAAAGAACTACTAAGGAAAGTTGGTAAAAATCCACCTGCAATCCAGGAGAATCCGGTTTGATTCCTGGGTCAGGAAGATCCCCTGGAGAAGGGATAATCTACCCACTCCTGTATTATTGGGCTTCCCTTGTGACTTTCCTTGTGGCTCAGCTGGTAAAGAATCTGCCTGCAAGCTGAAAGACCTGGGTTCGATCCCTGGGTTGGAAGATCCCCCAGAGAAGGGAAAGGCTCCAGTACAGTATTCTGGCCTGGAGAATTCCATGGACAGTCCATGGGGTCTCAAAGAGTCTGACAGGACTGAGCAACTTTCACTTTCAAGGAAAGTTTGAATGATGCATTATAATTCTCTGCATTAATGTGTTGCAACTGCAAATTTTATATCTAAATATGTCAAAACATAAATAAAAAGATGATGCACTATTGCATATTACAATAATTAATTTTATTAATTGTATAAAAATGAATATACTTTTGGAAAACTGGGAGCTTCCCTGGTGGTACAGATGGTAAAGATTCTGACTGTAGTACAGAAGACTCAGTTTCAATCCTTGGGTCTGGAAGATCCCCTGGAGAAGGGAATGGCAACCCACTCCAATATTTTTGCCTGGAAAATTTCATGGACAAAGGAGCATGGCAGGCTACAGTCCAAGGGGTCCTAAAAAGTTGGACATGACAGCAACTAACACTTTCCCTTTTACTTTTTAGCCTGTCTGGGTACTACCAGAGCATAACTAGCTGAAAGGAAGGAAATAACCAGCTCTAGCTGGCTCCAGCTCTAGCTCTCCTGGTGAGAGAAGGGAAATACCTAACTGCACCTCATTCTAGCCATCCTGTTCCACCTAAAAGGGGAGAAAAAAAAATTGTGAAAATCTTGTTAAGCTCACAAGTCCAGAGGCATACCTAATTTTCAGACTATAGAATATTTCCCCTTGCCCACATCTCACTTATCATATTTTTAAGGACTATTTACAACAGTAGTTTTTACCCAGTACATCATGTCTAGTTTCAAGAAAAATTTACAAGGCATACCGAAAGACAAAAAGTAAAATTTAAAGAAATAGAGCAAGCATGAGAACTAGACGGGCAAAGATGTTAGAATTATCAGCCTGAGAATGTAAACAACTTCTAAGAGTATGCTAAAGGCTCTACCGGTTAAACTAGAGAACATTCAAGAACAGATGGGCAAGGTAGGCAGGGAGATGAAAATCCATAATAAATGCTAGAGATCAAAGTCATAGTAATAGAAATTAAGAATGCCTTTAATAATCTTTTTTTTTTTTTTTTAGTAGACTGGTCAGAGCAAAGACTCTCTGAGCTAGAGGATATATTAATATAATATCTACAAACTAGAATGGGCTTCCCTGGTGGTTCAGATTGCGACCCCATGGACTGGAGCCCACCAGGCTGCTCTGTTCATGGAATTCTCCAGGCAAGAATACTGGGGTGGATTGCCATTCCCTTCTCCAGAGATGATAAACAATCTGCTTACAATGTGGCAGACCTGAGTACCAATGCTGGAAAGCAAAAAATAAACATAAAGACTGAAAGAAAGAATATCTAGAAGCTATGGGATGGAAGATGTAAAATACGTGTAACGGGAACACCAGAAGAAGAGGAAAAAGGGAAACAGGTCCAAGGGATGGGGAGGGAGGCGGGAGGGGGGCTCAGGATGGGGAACGCATGTACACCCACGGCGGATTCAGGTCAATGCACGGCTAAACCAATACAATATCGTAGAGTAATTACCCTCCAAGTAAAATAAATACATTTATACTAAAAAAGAAATATCTGAAATATTAATAATTCAGAGCTTTCCCAAATTAATGTCGACACCAAACCACAATTCAGTAAACTCAGAGAATGTCAAGAAGGATAAGTGCCAGAACAACTCCTGGAGAAATTATTTTCAAACGGCAGAAAAATCAAATGTTAAAAAAAAAAAAAATCCTGACAAAAAGCCAGAGCGGGGGAAATCGTTTACCAATGAACAAAGATAAGAATCATATGAGACTTCTCAGAAACCATGTAAGAGAGAGGAAATGGAGTAAAATACAAACTGTTGAGGGGAAAACAGCAACAACCACCACCACCACAAGACACCAACCTAGAACTTTGTACCCTGAAATATTTTTCTTCAAAACTGGAGGCAAAATAAAGATATTCTCAGACAAACAAAATTGAGGGTCTCTGTTCCCCATCAACCTGCCCAGCAACAAGTATGAAAAGAATGGGTAACCAAGAAGGGCCTACTGTACAGTCTAGGGAACTTGGCTCAATATTGTGTAACAATCTAATTGGGAAATTTTTATTTTTTTTAATTTTTATTTTTTGTAACTTTACAATACTGTATTGGTTTTGCCAAACGTCAACATGAATCCGCCACAAAAGAATAGATATATATGTAACTGAATGACTTTGCTATACAACTGAAAGTCACACAACATTGTTAACCAGCTATGCAGTCATTTAGTTCCTAAGTCATGTCTGACTCTTGTGACCCCATGGATTATAGCCCACCAGGCTCCTCTGTCCATGGGATTTCCTCAGCAATAATACTGGAATAGGTTGCCCTTCCATTATCCAGGGGATCTTTCTGACCAAGGGATCGAACCCGAGTTTCCCGCATTGCAGGTGATTTTTTTTTTTTTTTTTTTTTTTTTACCACTGAGCCACTTGAGAAGCCCTAACCAACTATCCTTCAGCATAAAACAAAAAGCTTAAAAAAATGAAAAAAAAATTTCTTAGAGAAAGGATATAATATAGGTCATAAAAGTAGATCTATGTAAAGAAAGGAAAATTTTGAAAAAAAAATGAAGGTAAAATAATTAATTTTATTTTTAACTATTTGAGGCAAAAACTAATAGAGTTACAAAGAGAAACAGATGAATATGACTTCGTAGTTGGAGACATCCATAACTTTGTATCAGAAATGAACAGATCCAGTAGACACAAAATCACTAAGGACTTAATGAACTCAACACCACTAATAAAACTGGATATAGTGAACTGGATATTTATAAACCACTTAATCCAACAGCAAGATACACACTCTTTTCAAATACATGTGGAACATTCACAAAGATAGACCTTATTCATGAAACATACCCTAACAAACAAGAGAATGGTAATACAATTTCTGCTCTCAGAACACAATGGGATTAAATAAGAAATCAATGAAAGAAAAGCAACTATAAAATCCCAGAAAACAGAGATTAAGCTAAACACTTCTAACACATGGAGGGGTCAAAGTACAAATCTAAAGAGAAGTATAAAAATATTTTGATAAATGAAACGAATTTATCAAAATGTTTGGGGTACAGTGAAACTAATGGGGCTCCCCAGGCCGCTCAGCACAGTGGTAACGAATTGCCTACCAACGCAGAAGCTGCAGGAGCTGCGGGTTTGATCCCTGGGTCACGAAGATCCCCTGGAGGAGGAAATGGCAACCCACTCCAGTGGTCTTGCCTGGAGAACCTCATGGACAGAGGAGCCTGGTGAGCTACAGTCCATAGGATTGCAAAGAGTCGGACACGACTGAAGCAACGTAGCATAGCATGAGCGTGCCTCAGTTTCAGTGAAACCAAAAAATAGGCTAATTATTGCATTGAATTCATATTAGAAAATAAGATATATAGATATACATATATCTCTAAAGTCAATCATCTAAGTTTCCACCTTAGGACACTAATGAAAGAAAATAAGTTTTGTTTCTAAATAGGTAAACAGAGCTCAAAAAAAGTGTTATATGTGTAATATATAGAATGTATATACTCATAGAGCATTCATGTGTGTGTATATACGTTCAGTTCAGTTCAGTCGCTCAGTCGTGTCCGACTTTTTGCAACTCCATGGATTGCAGCATGCCAGGCCTCCGTGTTCATCACCAACTCCCAGAGTTCACTCAAACTCATGTCCATCGAGTCGGTGATGCCATCTAACCATCTCATCCTCTGTTGTCCCCTTCTCCCCCCGCCTTCAATCTTTCTCAGCATCAAGGTCTTTTCTAATGAGTCAGTACTTCACATCAGGTGTTCAAAGTATTGGAGTTTCAGCTTCAGCATCAGTCCTTCCAATAAATATTCAGGGTTGATTTCCTTTAGGATTGACTGGTTTTATCTCCTTGCAGTCCAAGGGACTCTCAAGCGTCTGAATATATGTAATTGATTATAGAATACATAACTGTAATATTTTTATATAATAAATGTCAAAAGGTAATAATCAAATGATAAAAGCAAATTATAAAAGGTGATAAGTTTTAGAAACTTATTTGTGAAAGAACAATGAGCTACCTGAATTCCTTTTCATTTATGAGGGAGAAGCTGAAGTAAACATAAGAGAAAGTGAAACAGTGAATTCTTCCTTTGTCAAAAAACTTAGGGAAATGCAAATTCATTTTTAGGATTAGAAATGTATATTCAAATCTGTCTCTAGTAAGTCTATTTTAGTTCTTTTTTGTTTGTATTATTGATGTAATAAATGAAAAATTAGTCATTTTGGAAGAATACTAATTATTAATTCAAAGTCTCCCAATATTTAATTACATTGATTTATGTATTCCTTTTTTTGGCTTAGATTAGTCTCATCTTTGCCATGATTTTTATAACATAATTAAATGAAGCATGTGATAAACTAATTTTTATCAGTAATTTATCTATAATGAGTCAACTAGGTTAGCTATGCATGAGTTATAGATAAGGTTTTAATTCATGCACTGACTATTCTCTGCTGAGTACACACTATAAAACCATAGTTCACATCATCAAGCACTATTTATGATTTGTTTCTGATCATATGCTTGCACCAGTGTTAAAAATATAGAGCCTATTTCTCCTCATTAGGAGAGTTTTGAGGCTTTACTCTGCAAGGTAAAGGAAACACAGAATTGTCTTGAGCAGTTCTGCAACCTACCTTGTAGTGTTTTTGACATTTATTTTGCTTATAAAATAGAATTTTGGGCTAAATTAATGCTTCATATTTACATAATCTGGCTAATTGTATCTTTTCAAGGTTTTCCATATTTCTAAGAAAGTATAAACAGCTAAGAATAGCAATGGTAATCATCCTATATCACTTTCTTATTATAAGACAGATTCTATCTATATGATACATATGAAAACGAGCTGAAGCTTAAGCTTGCAAACCAGTAATTTACAAGACTGCAAATGAAGTTTCCAAATGATTGTGAATTCCAATGTATTGTGAATGGTAAATATATTCTATTTAGCCAAAGTATTATTTGATAAAGCAACAATTTGTAAGAATTTAAATTAGGGTAATGTGAGTTTGTAGCTTTAAAAAATTGTCAGATCTGCCAGGACTGAGACCTCATTCTTGCAAAGGACTGCAGAATATCTGTCTATTTAGATGTTTCCATACAATTTGTTTTCATCATTGTACAGGCATCCTGGTACTCATGGGCATTTGTTAACTATTAAGCCAGGACAAGAATCTGGATTTTCTGAATACAATACCATCACTCTTGTCATCACAACAGGCTACCTCATGTAATGCAGACTTGCCATGCTTTTTGGAAAAGCTAGGAAGCCCACAAGAAGAAGAATGCTCCATCTCCAAAGGAGCTCTTGTCATTATTTGCCATTAGAAGTATTCTTTTTTTCTTCCACTTATTCATATACCCCTTCCTTTTTTTTTTTTTTGTACTCAAATAGGCATTTATTTATACTTTTTGACTTGTCATATACAAATGTTTTGGCTAGTTCTATCAAAAGATATTTGAACACGGAAAATTACCAATGTGCCCAGGTATGTAAAGACAGGAAAGAAGACTGTAGGCATTGCCTTCACCATCCTAGAACTTGTCCTTAAGGGAGCTGCTTGATCTAAAACAATTAGAAACTGAAGAACTGGGAATTCGTTGATCCAACTGTTAGTTTCCAAACGACACTGCCCCTGCTGTAACTGGGGGCCAGGAAACTAGCTCCCAAATTGCTGAGTCCAGTAACACTCTACTTCAGCTACCATCCTTACCATCAAAAAGAATATCCCATGGTCAGCATTATCGACCTGTAATATTGACCAGTATCCCATGGTCAAAATTACAGGTCAGCAATCTCTAAATCTCACACTATAGATGCCCAGTATGATCTGGCTCGCTCAAGCAAAACGACACTAAGCATGCAACCTAGCTTCAAACATAAAAAAGTGAGCAAATGGAAACTTTTATTTTGAAAACATTCTTTTCATCAGAAACCTGCCTCCTTTTATATCTAAGCTATATTTTCCTCTACTCTGCTTTTATTCTCAGAGAGATTTCTGGTAATTGATCAAATAGTCTCTAGAAGCTCTAGCTTGAAAAGCCCATGGGGAAGAGATTTTTCTTTCAAAATATATAGTAAACAAAAGAATTTTAGTCATAGTCACTAGTCCTAGTCCCAAAAAGAGTCTGAAATGCAGTACTGGGTGCAATCTCAAAAATGACAGAATGATCCCTGTTCGTTTCAATATCACAATAATTCAAATCTATGACCCAACCAGTAATGCTAAAGAAGCTGAAGTTGAACATTTCTATAAAGACCTACAAAACCTTCTAGAACTAACACCCCAAAAGATGGCCTTTTCATTACAGGGCTTGGAATGCAAGAGTAGGAGGTCAAGAGATACCTGGACTAATAGGCAAATTCGACCTTGGAGTACAGAATTAAGCAGGTCATTGGCTAACAGAGTTTTGCCCAAGAGAATGCCCTGGTCCTAGCAAACACCTTCTTCCAATGACACAATGGATGTCACCAGGTGGTCAACATCAAAATCAGACTGATTAAATTCTTTGCAGCCAAAGATGGAGAAGCTCTATACAATCAGCAAAAACAAGATGGGGAGATGACTGTGGCTCAGATCATGAATGTGAAGAGTTGACTCATTGGAAAAGATTCTGATCCTGGAAGGGATTGGGGGCAGGTGGAGAAGGGGACGACCGAGGATGAGATGGCTGGATGGCATCACTGACTTGATGGACATGAGTTTGAGTGAACTCCAGGAGTTGGTGATAGACAGGGAGGCCTGGTGTGCTGTGATTCATGGGGTCGCAAAGAGTCAGACACGACTGAACGACTGAACTGAACTGAACTGAAGTAAAACCACTAGACCATTCAGGTATGACCTAAACCAAATCCCTTACAATTATACAGTGAAAGTGACAAATAGATTCAAGGGATTAGATCTAATAGACAGAGTGTCTGAAGAACTATGGACGGAAGTTCGTGACATTGTACTGAAGGCAGTGATAGAGACCCTCTCCAAGAAAAAGAAATGCAAAAAGTCAAAATGGTTGTCGGAGGAGGCCTTACAAATAGCTGTGAAAGGAAGAGACGCTAAAGGCAAAGGAGAAAAGGAAAGATATAGCCATTTGTATGCAGAGTTCCAAAGAATAGCAAGGAGAGATAAGAAAGCCTTCCTCAGTGATTGATGCAAAGAATTAGAGGAAAACAATAGAATGGGAAATATTAGAGATCTCTTTAAGAAAATTAGAGATCCCAAGGGAATATTTCATGCAAAGATGGGCACAATAAAGGACAGAAATGATATGGACCTAACAGAAGCAGAAGATATTAAGAAGAGGTGACAAGAATACACAGAACTATTAAAAAAAAAAAGATCTTCATGACCCAGATAACCACAGTGGTGTGATCATTCACCTAGAGCCAGATATACTGGAATACGAAGCCAAGTGGGCCTTAGGAAGCATCATTACAAACAAAGCTAGTAGAGGTGATGGAATTCCAGTTGCGCTCTTTCAAATCCTAAAAGATGATGCTGTGAATGAGCTGCACTCAATATCCAGCAAATTTGGAAAGCTCAGTAGTGGTCATGGGACTGGAAAAGGTCGGTTTTCATTCCAATTGCAAAGAAAGGCAATGCCAAAAATGTTTAAACTACTGCACAACTGCACTCATCTCACACACCAGCGAAGTAATTCTCAAAATTCTCCAAGTCAGGCTTCAACAGCACGTGAAGTGTGAATTTCTAGATGTTCATGCTGGATTTAGAAAAGGCAGAGGAACCAGAAATCAAGTTGCCAACATCCTTGGATCATCAAAAAAGTAAGAGAGTTCCACAAAAATACTTACTTCTGTTTTATTGACTAAGTCAAAGCTGTTGACTGTGTGGATCACAAAATACTGTGGAAAATTCTTAAAGAGATGAGAAAACCAGACCACCTTACATCCCTCCTGAGAAATCTGTATGCAGACCAGAAAGCAATAGTTATAACTGGACATGAAACAACAGACTGGTTCCAGATTGGGAAAGAAGTACGTCAAAGATGTATATTTGTCACCCTGCTCATTTAACTTATACGCAGAGTACATCATGTGAAGTGCTGGGCTAGATGAAGCACAAGCTGGATTAAGATTGCCAGGAGAAATATCAATAGCCTCACATATGCAGATGACACCACACGCATAGCAGAATTTTACATAGATGTAGATTCAGGCAGCAATATAAGATTGTTTTAAATTTAGTTTTATATTTTTATATTATTAATGTATTTATCTTTATTCCTTAAAACTGATCACAGGTATGAGCAATTTCATGGAGCTGAATACTGACTTAACATGGTAAAATAAATCTCAAGGCGTTATTGCCTCTACTATGTAGGATAAGGATGTTGAAAATATGCCTTTGTAATAAAATAATTCAAAACATTTTGCACCATTTGAATCTAAGTCACAAATACATTATACCAATTGCCACTTTCCCAAGAACTTAATAATTCCCTATTAAGTTATGTTTTCCTCTTTCTCAAATGCTGCTCAATTTCTCAAGGAATTCTCAAATAATTGTGGAGGCTGGGGATTTGCTTTTCTCATGTTAACATGGAGAGGACCATCTGGCTTTGAATTCCACCTTCAAGCCAATAATTTGGGGGGCCCACCCATGATTGATTTCCCTTCACCCATTCTTTGGGATGGCTTATCTCGTCCTGCATGTCTCTTCCCTTCACTCCCCTCTACAGTTCACCCCAAGCTTCCAGGCCCTTCCATGGCCAGCTAGGTGTGGGCTTCCCCTTCAAGGATCTCTAGGGGAAATGGTATTAGCTCATTTGTCTTCCTTGGAGGGGAAGTCCCCTCCCCCACCCACATGCAAAATTATAAAAAAACATACATTAAAGAAAGAACTGCTAATATTGACTCTAAGTCTATAAAAAAGCTCAGTGCTCCAGAAAATCATTTTTGTCCACTTTAAAATAAAATCCTCTATTGCATTATCTTCAGTATATAACCCTTCTACAGAACTGTTAGATTATTCTTCAATTGATTGAATTCCTTAATGATAAATATAGGACTTTCCTGGAATTTAGCCTACAGTTATACAAGTATATTTTTATCATTTACTGTATTCTGAGCAAACAACATTTAGCTACCCTTCAGGCATTTTCAAGGCTCATTTTGCAAACTTATTATAATACCAGTGTGTAAAGAATCTAAATCTGAAGCTTCAGTACACCTGTTATTGAAAACCTAATTCACATATCCACCTATAATTTGTTGGCATGATTAAACAAATGACTAATCAATGAGATCTGCAGAAAAGAACTGATATAAATAGTGTCTTTTGCTGAACAATCATTTCAAAAGCCAGTTTCTGTCTAAAGACATCTCCACAGTTTGAGTTAGAGAAACCACGACACAATAACTTGAGTCCTGACACTTAGAGAGAAATATGTTTGTGAAAAGTTTGATGATTCACAATAATTTGCATCAGCCATCAAGGGATAGTTTTTAGGGGTTTGCAATTAAACATATCCACAGGGATGTATTTATGGACGTTTCTCTCTCTTAGGAAACCAAGCTTGCTTTTGTGATAGTGGTCATTGTGGTCTGTCATTGATGTTTTAGATTTGTAAACTCAAATCTTGTAATATTTTGATGGCTGCTCAAAATCACTGCAGATGGTGACTGCAGCCATGAAATTAAAAGACGCTTACTCCTTGGAAGAAATGTTATGACCAACCTAGACAGCATATTCAAAAGCAGAGACATTACTTTGCCGACTAAGGTCCGTCTAGTCAAGGCTATGGTTTTTCCAGTGGTCCTGTATGGATGTGAGAGTTGGACTGTGAAGAAGGCTGAGCGCTGAAGAATTGATGCTTTTGAACTGTGGTGCTGGAGAAGACTCTTCAGAGTCCCTTGGACTGCAAGGAGATCCAACCAGTCCATTCTGAAGGAGATCAGCCCTGGGATTTCTTTGGAAGGAATGATGCTAAAGCTGAAGCTCCAGTACTTTGGCCACCTCATGCGAAGAGTTGACTCATTGGAAAAGACTGTGATGCTGGGAGGGATTGGGGACAGGAGAAGGGGACGACCAAGGATGAGATGGCTGGATGGCATCACTGACTCAATGGACGTTAGTCTGCGTGAACTCCAGGAGCTGGTGATGGACAGGGAGGCCTGGCGTGCTGTGATTCATGGGGTCGCAAAGAGTCAGACATGACTGAGCGACTGAACTGAACCGAACTGAATTCCGTAGCTATAGCAGCCACCCAAATATGCAGTTGCCCTAGAAAGACTTTCTGTATCTGAACCTAAGCTTGAATTGAAACAGCAGAGAATTGGACCTAGAATTATTTCCTAAGATGGCACAAATGTTACCCTTAGCAACCAGGGGATCCCAAGAAAGACAACTTGAAAGTCATGCAGTTCTGCCTCTTAGGGCATGTGTGATATTAGGTGACTGTGATGCTGTCCTTAACACAACGTTTGTGGAAGCGACTAGACTTTTTCTCTGGTATTCTTTCCCACATAATTGTTCTTAGCTTACACTTTCAAGCTAATAGAATATGCTTTCTGACATTGAGACCTTACTCTCCTCCCGCCATCTCTACTAGCTTCTGGAATCTTTTCCCCCAAAGCTGAAAGAAACTCACCTAACTTGAACTACATCTTCTTAGGGCTGTTATTAATGATTAGAGACCATGGGTTCTCTACTTTCAAAACACAAAGCTTCTAAACTGCAAGCTACCTTAATGCTGAATGTGCTTTCAATTTCAAAATTTATATATGTTCAAAAATGTGCCATAGCTCGGTCATCTGTCAGCAGAATTACGAGTAGCCAAAGATATGACTTTTTACTTCTCACACATATCAAGCACAGACTCTCACAAGTCACAGGTAAAATTAATTCTTGAATTTATGGAATGTTCCCATGTTCTTGTTGCATAATTCAAGAAACTGATTGAAAGAAGGGAGTTTCAGACAAGGCTGAAAGAAAAGTCCAAGACCTGGAAAGCTATTTGTGATTATATTCAAATAGATAATAAGTTGACATAATGTAAAAATATACTTTATTCTGTGTCTTAAAAATAAAAAATACTCTGTGAATGATAGTTTTGTTATATTATTACTTAAACACATTATTAAGCTCTCATACCCTAAAATGACTCCACAGAATGTTTGAACCTGTTTCACTGTTTCGTTTGCATGGTAAGTTACCAATTAAAAATTAGCCTTTATGAGATTATCCACTTGAATTCCTATCATCTTGAAAATGTTACTTGTAAATAATAAAACTAATAAAAATTTTTATGTTCAAAATGAAGCAGATGACACTTTGGTGAAAATAATTTTTAAACACCTGAGAAACACTGATTCTCAAAGTAAATTATCTACTGTAATTCCATAAGTAAGCAAATGTGTTAGGTCCCTAACCTTCTATTATGTCATTAAATGTCCATATTCCACATAATTTCATTCTATTATTTAATTCCTCTTTGAGTATATATGTGTTTAATCATGTGAAACAAAATACTTTCTGGCAATTTTACTACCTCTTTTTCTCAATAAACTCTCTGATGGAGAAGAGCATTCAGGAACATAATCAAAATGACCACATTAAGGAAAATCACTGTCACTTCTTTCAGCTGATAAATGTCACCTCCTTTGGCTCAGATTCCAGATTCCAAGGAGAGTCATTTTCCCTCACTTTGGTGGCAAGTGACTATAAAAAGGTCTCTAATTCCCCTCACCCTTCTTGCAATAACTCCGACATACATCAGTGGTACCAAACTTGACCATGTGCAGAAAGCCAATATCTTGGCACAGGGCTGTGGTGAAGGAAAGTGTAACATTTAATTTAAGGTCAAGCAAGGGAATACAGGCAGCATGTATGGATGTGAGAGTTGGACTGTGAAGAAGGCTGAGCACCGAAGAATTGATGCTTTTGAACTGTGGTGTTGGAGAAGACTCTTGAGAGTCCCTTGGACTGCAGGGAGATCCAACCAGTCCATTCAAAAGGAGATCAGCCCTGGGATTTCTTTGGAAGGAATGATGCTAAATCTGAAACTCCAGTACTTTGGCCACCTCATGTGAAGAGTTGACTCATTGGAAAAGACTCTGATGCTGGGAGGGATTGGGGGCAGGAGGAGAAGGGGACNGACTCTTGAGAGTCCCTTGGACTGCAAGGAGATCCAACCAGTCCATTCTGAAGGAGATCAGCCCTGGGTGTTCTTTGGAAGGAATGATGCTAAAGCTGAAACTCCAGTACTTTGGCCACCTCATGTGAAGAGTTGACTCATTGGAAAAGACTCTGATGCTGGGAGGGATTGGGGGCAGGAGGAGAAGGGGATGACAGAGGATGAGATGGCTGGATGGCATCATTGACTCGATGGACGTGAGTCTGAGTGAATTCCGGGAGTTGGTGATGGACAGGGAGGCCTGGCATGCTGCGATTCATGGGGTCGCAAAGAGTCGGACACGACTGAGCAACTGAAATGAACTGAACTGAACTGAGAGATATAGAACCTTTTACAATTTGTAATGAAAAAAAATATATTGACTATACGTTATGTAAAAAAACTCATAGACACTTTTTGTAAAATTTTGTCAGGATGGAGGCTAAGTCAATTACAGCTTAGTGAAATGTATAAAAATTGTGGTAACTACATTTTATACACTACTTAATATATTCCAGGCACACTATAAATCATTTAAACTGTATCATATTGTTTGACCACGATTTAGACATTAGCTATCATATAGTATTATTTATATTTTCTAGATTAAACAAACTAAGAACTTACAAAATTTAAATAAAAAAATTCCTCAAGATCAAAAACATGTTTTTTTAAATGATGGATATGATAATTAAAAATAAAAAAAAGCAGGTATCAGTGGCATTCCAATGTCAGATTTTAACTATGATCCCACACTGGTTTAAAAGATTATGCCTAAATATGTGTTATTAAAAGACTATTTATAAGTAATCATTGAATTTTTTTCTTTTTTAGAAACTATTCCTAAAGGTCCTGCGATACAGTAACCTGCAGAGTGGTTACATCACTAACATACACACTCTTAATTTGTGAATTCATTGAGTTGTCAGGTTTATCTTTTCTCAGAGCAGTTCAGCCTTTTATTGTCAAACTTTCTAACAAGATCAAACTCATGAAAGCAACACGACAGTTCTGACAGGCATCTGTTTACTTTTCAGCTTGCTTCCTTGTTCTGATTCATTGGTCTGAAGAATTCTGGACTGAAGAAGCAAAGGGGGCAAGTGTGAACAGCACACTAAACTCTCCATCTCATCAGAACCCTTTTCATTTTATACTTTTAGTGTCATTTTCAGGATATAAATTAACCTAGTCTAGCGGTATTGCCTTTTAAGGATCACAGTGGGGGCAAGTGATTGTGACTAAATGTTGAATACACCCAAGTGTATACGAGCAATCAATGAGTTATCTTTGCACAATATTATCTCATTCATTAGGCCAAAGAAGTAGACACACAAGAGCTGGGGGAGAAGAGAGAACAGTGTAGACTATAAAAAATTATGTACAAGTAAAAATAATAAGTTTTATAAATTAGGAATTTCTGAGAAGTAGCTTCATCTTTTCTAAAATCACTGTTTTATATATTCCCAACAGAGTAGTACATTTTGATTAAAAGGGTTAAAATAATTGAATTTAATGGTAAATGTCTTTCATTCAATTCTTAAGGGGAAATATAACATCAATAGTGATTTGTATCATGAAATCTTATATAGAGAACATTAGTGAGAAGTCTCAGATTTAGAGCCCACCCACCATCACCTGCATTTTTTCAATAGGGTCTGTTTCATTAAAGCTGATACTTAGAAAGAGTAATGACAATTGCTTTTACCCTACTATATTTAAAGATATTAAACTTTTTCCAGGCTTAACCTGGAAAGAATTTTAAGCACAAAAGTGAGGTCCTATGAGATGAGATGATTTGCTTAAGCTCACTGGGGCAATGCATCTTCTTAAAAATCAGGCCTTCCACCTCCTATGTTAGCCTTTCCCAAATGGTAACCCATAAATACTGTCATGCCAAATACCCTAAGAAGAAAGGGTTCCATGGAAATATAATAGCAAGTTTTTCAATTCACAACTTTCATTTGAAATTACCAAACCCTGTTTGTATGTATATTATATGTGTGTGTGTATCAGTTTAGTTTAGTTCAGTCACTCAGTCATGTCCGACTCTTTGCGACCCCATGAATCACAGCATGCCAGGCCTCCCTGTCCACCGTCAGCTTCCGGAGTCCACACAAACCCATGTCCATTGTGTCAGTGATGCCATCCAACTATCTCATCCTCTGTCATCCCCATCTCCTCCTGCCCCCAATCCTTCCCAGCATCAGAGTCTTTTCAAATGAGTCAGCTCTCTGCATCAGGTGGCCAAAGTATTGGAATTTCAGCTTCAGCATCAGTCCTTCCATTGAACACCCAGGACTGGTCTCCTTTAGGATGGACTGGTTGGATCTCCTTGAAGTCCAAGGGACTGTCATGTATACATAGATCCATATAAACTATCTAGATGATATATATATATATATAATATAGTATATTGATATAAATCAACATATATCATTAAAATATATATTGATATATATATTACATATTATCTATATATATATTAACTATATGTGTGTGTGTGTGTGTANCCTTTAGGATGGACTGGTTGGATCTCCTTGAAGTCCAAGGGACTCTCATGTATACATAGGTCCATATAAACTATCTAGATGATATATATATATATATCATATAGTATATTGATATAAATCAACATATATCATTAAAATATATATTGATATATATATTACATATTATCTATATATATATTAACTATATGTGTGTGTGTGTGTGTATATATATACACACACTATCTAGATGAAATATTTTAAGTGGTAGATATTCCCAGAGGATAAATATCCAAAATATGGAAACATAACAATAAAAATATGCCTTGTACTTTAATCTCTCTATCTGTTCAGTTACTGACTTTCCTCTCTATGTTAAAACACAGATACTACTGTTGTTTGTATCTTCAAATGTATGAGAGTATCTTCATAGTGTCTCCTAAACTTAAAATTTTCTTTTTTTTTATTTTAATTAATTTTTTTTTTTTTGAAAGAAATATATCTCAGCATTCCTTCAATGTGCATTCCTTATTGGTTCTAAATTTAAGAAACTTAAATTTAGGTATTCTCCAAGAATGCCTATTTATAAAGCAAACACAGATCTTTTTATAATAACCCTTTTAGACAGTTGGTGGCACACAAATTCAGAGGTGTGCTTTTTCTTTTTTCACTGAACAATATATATGATAGATTATTCCTTACCAGTACACAGAGAGCTTCCTTATCATTTTATGTTATGTTTTCTATCATGGAAGTGGTGGACATTTGTGTTCTTTATAATCTTTTGTTAATACAGACCATGAACCATAAATAACTGTACACTTCATCATTTGGTATATGTGTGCATATGTCTAGAAGTAGAATGCCTGGGTTAAATGTATACACATCTGTGATTAAAAGTTGTACTAAAAATGTATGAGAGTATCTTCATAATGTCTCCTAAATTTAAAATTTTCTAATCCTGTTATTTTTTAAGAAGAAATATAACTCAGCATTCTTTCAATGTGCTTTCCTTATTGGCTTTAAATTTAAGAAACTTGCCATGTTTTTAAGAATAATTTTTTCTTTCCAGTTCTGTGAACTTCCTAGTTAGGGGTTGCACTTATTTTTCATTGATTTATTAATCATTTTATTATAAATTTGTAGGAGCTGTTTCCATATTTGAGAGAATAACATTTTATGTTTAATAGTATTTGAACACACCTTTTTAAGTGTGCCACTGTGTTTCGAATTTACTTACACATTTTTTGTTTTACAAACTTGGTCAGTGTAGTCACACTTACCATTTTTTAATGGATGCTAGATTTGGAAACATAACTATAAAGGGAATTCTTATTAACTCTTAGATCCATTTGAAACTTGCCTTGGCCTATGATGTGATCCATTTATTAATCTTTAGTTTTTACCCAGATGTCTATCCATTTGTCAGAGCAAAAAAAAAAAAAAGTTCATCTTTTCCTACTGATTAGACACGCCATGTTAATCATGAGCTAAACTATCTTGTGTGTCTGGGTTTACTTGTGGTCATTATTTTGTTTCACTAGACTCTCTGTAAGCTTATGGACCCGTATTACACTTATTTAACTACTACAAATTCAAACAAAACATTGATGAAAGCAACTAAGGGAGACACAAATGAATGAAAAGATGCTCTGCACTCACAGATTGGAAGAATTAATACTCTTAAAGTGATCATATTACCCAAAGTGATCCACAGATTACAGGTAATCCTTGACAAAATTCCTATGACATTTTTAACAAAACTAGAAAAAGCAAGCCTGAAATTCATACGGAACATAAAAGAACATAAATAGCCAAACAAAACTGGAGGTATTGCCTGGTTTCAAAACATACTACAAAGCGATAGCAGACAAAACACCGTGGTACTGGCATAAAAAGAGACACGTAGATCAAAGGAACAGAACAAAGAGACCCGGAATATAGATACAGATTGCCAACTGATCTTTGACAAAGTTGCTGCAAATACAAAATGGGGAAAGGACAGTGTCTTCAATAAATGATACTAGGATAACTGGGGAGTGCTTCCTAAGTGGCTTCAGTCATGTTCAACTCTTTGTGCCCCTGTGGAGTGTAGCCCGCCAGGCCCCTCTGTCCATGGGATTCTCCAGGCAAGAATACTGGAGTGAGTTGCCATGCTCTCCTCCAAGGGATCTTCCCCACTCAGGGATGAAACGCTTGTCTCTTAAATTTCTTGCACTGGGAGGTGGGTTCTTTACCACTAACACCACTTGGGAAGCCCAGAATAATTGATATCTATATGCGAAAGAAAGGAATTGGCCCCTTTCTCACATCCATGAAGATTCTTCAAAAACTAAAAAATAAACTACCATATGATCCAGTAATCCTACCCTAGGTATACATCCCAAAGAAGTGAAATTAGTAACTCAAAGAGATCTCTGAATTACCATGTTCACAGCATCATTATTTACAGTAACCAAAACACAGAATTGACCCAGCTGTCCATTGCCAAATGAATGGACTGAAAAAATTAAAAAAAAAAAAAAGTGGTATATACATGCAATGGAATATTATTAAGTGATAAGGAAAGGAAATCCTGTTATTTGGGACAGCATGGATGAACTTGGAAAATATTATGCTGAATGAAAAAACCAGGGATCGAAAGCCAAATTATAAAAAAAAAAAAAAGTTCATCTTTTCCTACTGATTAGACACGCCATGTTAATCATGAGCTAAACTATCTTGTGTGTCTGGGTTTACTTGTGGTCATTATTTTGTTTCACTAGACTCTCTGTAAGCTTATGGACCCGTATTACACTTATTTAACTACTACAAATTCAAACAAAACATTGATGAAAGCAACTAAGGGAGACACAAATGAATGAAAAGATGCTCTGCACTCACAGATTGGAAGAATTAATACTCTTAAAGTGATCATATTACCCAAAGTGATCCACAGATTACAGGCAATCCTTGACAAAATTCCTATGACATTTTTAACAAAACTAGAAAAAGCAAGCCTGAAATTCATACGGAACATAAAAGAACATAAATAGCCAAACAAAACTGGAGGTATTGCCTGGTTTCAAAACATACTACAAAGCGATAGCAGACAAAACACCGTGGTACTGGCATAAAAAGAGACACGTAGATCAAAGGAACAGAACAAAGAGACCCGGAATATAGATACAGATTGCCAACTGATCTTTGACAAAGTTGCTGCAAATACAAAATGGGGAAAGGACAGTGTCTTCAATAAATGATACTAGGATAACTGGGGAGTGCTTCCTAAGTGGCTTCAGTCATGTTCAACTCTTTGTGCCCCTGTGGAGTGTAGCCCGCCAGGCCCCTCTGTCCATGGGATTCTCCAGGCAAGAATACTGGAGTGAGTTGCCATGCTCTCCTCCAAGGGATCTTCCCCACTCAGGGATGAAACGCTTGTCTCTTAAATTTCTTGCACTGGGAGGTGGGTTCTTTACCACTAACACCACTTGGGAAGCCCAGAATAATTGATATCTATATGCGAAAGAAAGGAATTGGCCCCTTTCTCACATCCATGAAGATTCTTCAAAAACTAAAAAATAAACTACCATATGATCCAGTAATCCTACCCTAGGTATACATCCCAAAGAAGTGAAATTAGTAACTCAAAGAGATCTCTGAATTACCATGTTCACAGCATCATTATTTACAGTAACCAAAACACAGAATTGACCCAGCTGTCCATTGCCAAATGAATGGACTTAAAAAAAAAAAAAAAAAAAGTGGTATATACATGCAATGGAATATTATTAAGTGATAAGGAAAGGAAATCCTGTTATTTGGGACAGCATGGATGAACTTGGAAAATATTATGCTGAATGAAAAAACCAGGGATCGAAAGCCAAATTACACATGATCCCACTTACACGTGAAATCTAAAATCATCAAAACCATTAGAACAGAATGTGGAATGGTGGTTGCTGGGGGCTGGAAGAAATGAGAAAATGTTGGTCAAAGGGAAAAAAAATTTAGATGTTTGGAATGAATAAATTTGGGGACTCTAATGGACATCATGGCAACCACAGTTACTAATACAGCACTAGAAACTTGCTACTGTGTTCTCACTATAAACACACACTGGGGGGGGGGGAAACACTAAGTGAGGTGATGGATGTGTTAATTTGTTAATTAACTTGACTGTGGCAATTACGTTAAAATATACACACACATCAAAACATCAAGTTGTACATTGTAAATTCATGCAAATTTTACTTGTCAATTTTAGCTCAGCGAAGTTGGAAAAATTTAGTTTATAATGTTTTTAACCTGAACTAAGTGTGGTTCTACACATTGCTTTCTTTTCCAGAATTTTTGTCACTATTCTCTTTTGGTTGTTTTTTCCTGCAAATTTTAGAATTAATTTGTTTATTTAAAAAAAAAAAACACACCTGCTAGTATTTGGTATTTTCATTGCCATTATAGTAAATTTATGAATAAACTTTAAAAATTATATTACTTTTAATGTATTTTATTGATTTAATTGTTCTATTACTAAATGTTAACTCTTTCCTTCTGTTCAAGACTTTTGTGTTGGTATTGTTTAAAAGTTACTTTCTCTAAGTTTTGCATATTTCATACTGTGCACATTTTAGAACTATCATGCTGGTATTTTGAATTGATTAATATATTCCAGTATTTTATGCATGAAAAATTTGCATATATTGATTTTGCACATCAATGTGTTATAATATTCATGTATACTTATATNTCTTTTGGTTGTTTTTTCCTGCAAATTTTAGAATTTGTTTATTTAAAAAAAAAAACACACCTGCTAGTATTTGGTATTTTCATTGCCATTATAGTAAATTTATGAATAAACTTTAAAAATTATATTACTTTTAATGTATTTTATTGATTTAATTGTTCTATTACTAAATGTTAACTCTTTCCTTCTGTTCAAGACTTTTGTGTTGGTATTGTTTAAAAGTTACTTTCTCTAAGTTTTGCATATTTCATACTGTGCACATTTTAGAACTATCATGCTGGTATTTTGAATTGATTAATATATTCCAGTATTTTATGCATGAAAAATTTGCATATATTGATTTTGCACATCAATGTGTTATAATATTCATGTATACTTATATTCACTTTTTTAGCTAATTATCTTTCATTTCCCACACATACGATTATATCTTCAATTGTACAAAAATTTATTATCTAATTTTTTATTTTAGGTTTTTTAAAATTTTATTGATTATTATCAAAGTAAAATAATAATAGTATTATTTGTCCTTCATTTTTTACATTAAAAGAATTGCCTCTAAATGTTTCCCCACCACAGCATCATGGTGGTTTTTGAGCTGAGACAGATATATTTTATAAAGTGAAACTATATCTATTCTGAAGGAGATCAACCCTGGGATTTCTTTGGAAGGAATGATGCTAAAGCTGAAACTCCAGTACTTTGGCCACCTCATGCGAAGAGTTGACTCATTGGAAAAGACTCTGATGCTGGGAGGGATTGGGGGCAGAAGGAGAAGGGGACGACCGAGGATGAGATGGCTGGATTGCATCACGGACTCGATGGACGTGAGTCTGAATGAACTCCGGGAGATGGTGATGGACAGGGAGGCCTGGCGTGCTGCGATTCATGGGGTCGCAAAGAGTCGGACACGACTGAGCGACTGAACTGAACTGAACTGAATTTAGACATTCAACACAATAACAACAGTGACATATTCTTGATTTATGCACTTAAAATTCCTTTGAAGTGCTGACAATATTTCAAAAATAATGTTTCAATTAATTTTGAAAGGTAATATGGGCACATAAAACCAAACTCAAAAGTCTTAAAAAAGAGTCTTTGGCAAAAAGAAAGTTTCCAGTCCACTATTACTTCTCAGCCATGTAGTTAGTTACCTTCTCTGGAGGCCATTTTCTTGCTTATTTCTCTAGAGCTACTCCACTATAAGCATTGACATATGTATACATACATATATGTGTATGTGGGTGTGTGTATTTTGCTCAGCAGACCTCAAACTGCTTCCAATTTGTTGACAGTTATTTATGTTGTTTCAAATCTTTTGCCATTATAATGGTATCAAGATTTTTACACCTATGTTATTTCACACGTGGTTAAATTTCCCTGTAAATTGCTAGAAGAGTAAGTACTGGGTCAAAGAGTATGTGGTGCTTTATTCTAGACAAATTTTGCTAAACTGCCTTTCATGGAAACTGAGTATTAAGCTAAATTTTTATAACAATAAACCTTATATTAAAGGGCTAGTTTCTAACATTCTCAATAATTCCTTTTTAAAAAAACATTTCCTTGGAAAAATCACTTTTTATAACTATGTTTTTAATCCTTTTGTCACTTAAAAGAACTATTCTCCAAATACCAAGTTTTGTTAACATGCACACTTATCATAGCACACAGGTCTAAGTCAATTCTGCTGGGAAAGTAAAGACTCATGAATAATTACTAAAGGTATTAAATTATTTCTACCTGCATTTAATGTCAAAACATTTGGGGAAAAAAAAAAAAGCCTCCTGACATTCTGGATACAAAGTCTACTTGTATAGGGACACTGAAACTCTTCCTTTAGGTCATCTTGTAACCAGTATTTACAACATGCGATCTTCTCAAGGAGTTCAGGGATTTTGTATTCACATATCTTACAGGGCAAAAAGTCAAAGAAGAAATGCTGGGTCAAGGAATAATACATCTGGAAATTAAAACATAAGAAACAATAACAATGGAAAAGAAACTCATTTCTGAAATGAGAACCCTACAGAAGTTTAGTTTTAACACAATTTTAGGAGGAAAGAATTGGCAACCAAAATTAGTGTGGGAGGGGGGAGGGCACAAAATTGAACTTGGAAAACAAAATTTTTAAATGAGAGAAACAGAATATACAGGAGAAGAAAGGTGTGTCTGTCTGTACATCAATCCATATCTCCTGAAAGTTTACATCTTTACAAATCAGTTAATGAAACTCATAATGATCTTGGTCAATGTTAGAAAAAGCTAAAAAGTATATAAAGAAAATATCCTCCTTTTAGAGACACAAGCACTGACCTGTAAAAGTTGTGTTGCAGTAGCTCTCTGCTCAGGATTCTTCACTAGGCACTTTTTAACAAAATCGGTGAGATCATCAGACCAAAGTTCTGGCTTCCTGAATGTTGGTGGTGGGTTTGTGGGAATCATAAATATAGCCTGATACAAACAAAAAAATCCCAAAGACACAGTAAGAATCACAATAACACAGCAAATAAACAAATCTCTTTATCTATCTTCAATCAGACTCAAAAATCTGAAAAACAAATTTAACCTCTTCTAGGATTTCCAGTCAAATTGCAATTCAGGAAGCAAAGCCATCTGCTACTAATGTAATCGTTTCCCATTAAATTTCCTCTATTTGAATTGTAGCTCATTGAGCACATCATTCTTTATTTTATCTATTATTTTTAATCAGTCTCCAAAGAAGACTGTATTTCTAACCCTTTTACCAAACTGAGGACATTCTCTGGTTAAACAGATATATACTTCAATTTTGCTATTGCATGCCAGACTTGTTTCTCATTTCAGTATTTTTTTTCAGCACTGCTATTTAGAATGGCTAGCAGCAGCCTAATTTGCTTCTGCAATTCAGAATATTTAAGTACAAATACAATTACTGCTGTGGATTGAAATAATACTTGATGGAAGCAAGTCTTTAATTTCACTTTCTAAATATTTGAGTCAAGAATCCAAATTAAAAGTTTTAAAAGTAATATATCACTTTATCACTAATGATTTAATTTAATATTAATAACTTATGGTAGCTCAGACTGTAAAGAATCTCCCTGCAATGTAGGAGACCCGGGTTCAATCCCTGAGTTGGGACAGTCCACTGGAGAACGGAATGACTACCCACTCCAGTATTCTTGCCTGGAGAAGTCCATGGACAGAGGAGCCTGGTGAGTTACAGTCCATGGGGCTGCAAAGAGCCAAACATGTAAGCGACTAGTACTTTCATTTCTTCACTTTCACTCATGATAATACATTCAGAGAGCTCAAAAATTCAAAAACTTAAAAAAAAAAGTCTCCCTGTCATCTTGTCTTCATAGCTACCAAGTTATCCTTTTTTTTGACCAAGAGAATTAATCCCTAAAGTTCTTAGAAAATCACTGTATGCAACGAATTAACTTCTCTCCTGGTCTGTAGAATAGTTCCTGATAAAATATCATCACTAAAACAACATTTTCTTTGAAAGGATATGAAAACCATAATAAAGTTAAAACAAATGTATTCTGCACACAACAAATATTAGATATCATCACTTTCATCTCCACATAATGTTATTTAAAAAAGACAAGAGACAAACACGGCAATGACAAAAATTTTACAAAGTAAAATGAACTCAACCATTTTATAACTACCTACAGTTTAAGAGATAAGTTTATATATAATGACACAATCAACATTACAGGCAACATGAGGAAAAAATGGCTTTTTGGCAATCAATGTAGACATTCACAGTATTCAGGGGTGAAGCATCCACAATACCTCCTTTCTAGACTTTGGTATTCTCTGACTATCCAGAAGAGAGGTGTCCATCTCTGCCCTAGCTCATTTCTTCCCTGGTTTTTGCTGGTCCTCTCTCTTCATTCACAGATCACAGTCTTGTGACAAAGAGGCTTATGTAACTCAATGAAGCCATGGGCCACGCAGTGCAGGGCCACCCAAGACGGATGAGTCATTGTGGAGAGTTCTGACAAAACGTGGTCCATTGGTGGAGGGAATGGTAAACCACTGCAGTGTTCTTGCCTCGAGAATCCCATGAACAGCATGAAAAGGCAAAAAGATATGACACCGGAAGAAAAGCCCCCCAGGTCAGAAGATGTCCAATATGTTCCTGGGGAAGAGCAGAGAAACAGATCCAGAAAGAATGAAGAGGTTGATCCAGAAAGAATGAAGAGGCTGGGCCAAAGCAGAAACGACGCTCAGCTGTGGATGTGTCTGGTGGTGAAAATAAAGTCTGATGTTGTAAGAACAATACTGCATAGGAACCTGGAACGTTAGGTCACTGAACCAAGGTAAATTGGCTATGTCAAACAGAAGATAACAAGAATGAACATCAACATCTTGGGAATCAGTGAATCAAAATGGCCCAGAATGGGCGAATTTAATTCAGATGACCATTATATCTACTACTGTGGGCAACAATCCCTTACAAGACATGAAGTAGCCCTTATGAGGGCTACAAAAGAGTCCGAAATGCAGTACTTGGATGCAGTCTCAAAAACAACAGAATGATCTCTGTTCATCTCTAAGGCAAACCACCCAACATCACAGTAATCCAAATCTATGCCCCAACCATTAATGCTGAAGAAGTTGAACTTGAACAACTCTATAAAGAACTACAAGACTTTCTAGAACTCACACCAAAAAAAGATGTCCTTTTCATCCTAGGAGATGGCAGTACAAATGTAGGAAGTGAAGAGATACCTAGAGTAACAGGCAAGTTTGGCCTTGAAGTACAAAACGCAGCAGGGCAAAGGCTAACACAATTTTGCAAAGAGAACACGCTGGTCATGGCAAAAACCCTCTTCCAACAACACAAGAGACGAATCTACACATGGACATCAGCAGACTGTCAATACCAAAATCAGACTAACTGTATTTTTTGCAGCCGAAGATGGAGAAGCTCTATAGTGTCAACAAAAACAAGACCAGGAGCTGACTGTGGCTCAGATCATGAACTCTTTACTGCAAAATTCATGCTTAATTTAAAGAAAGTAGGGAACACCACTAGGCCATTCAGGTATGACCTAAACCAAATCCTAAAAGATGATACTGTTAAAGTGTTGCACTCAATATGTCGGCAAATTTGGAAAACTCAGCAATGGCCACAGGACTCAAAAGGTCAGTTTTCATTCCAATTTCAAAAGGCAATGTCAAAGGATGTTCAAACTGCTATACAGTTGTACTCATTTCACACACTTAAAGGTAATGCTCAAAATTCTTCAGGCTTGGCTTCAGTAGTGACTGAAGAATTTCCAGACTTACAAGCTGGGTTTAGAAAATGCAGAGGAACTAGAGATCAAATTGCAACAACCACTAGATCAGAGGGAAATCAAGGGAATTCCAGAAAAACATCTACTTGGGCATCATTGACTATGCAAAAGCAAAAGCTTTTGAGTGTGTGTATCACAACAAACTATGGAAAATTCTTAAAGAGATGAGAATACCAGACCACCTTCCCTGTCTGCTGAGAAACCTGTACACAGGTCAAGAAGCAGCAGTTAGAATCAGACATGGAACAATGGTTTGGTTCAAAATTGGAAAAAAAAAAAAGAGTAAAACAAGGCTATGTATTGTCACCCTGCTTATTTAACCTATATGCAGAGTACATCATGTGAAATGCCAGGCTGGATGACTCACAAGCTGGAATCAAGACTGCCAGGAGAAGTATGGGTGACCTCAGATACACACGTTACCACTATAATGGCAGAAAAGTGAAGAGAAACTAAAGAACCTCTTGATAAGGGTGAAAGTGGACAGCGAACAAGTTGGCTTAAAAACTCAATATAAACTAAGACTGTGGTATATCCAGTTCCATCAGTTCAAGGCAAACAGAAGGGGGAAAAAGTGGAAACTGACAGACTTTACTTTCTTGGGCTCCAAAATCATAGCAGATGGTGACTGCAGCCATGAAATTAAGACACTTGCTCCTTGGAAGGAAAGCTATGACAAACCTAGACAGCATATTAAAAAGCAGAGACATCACTTTGCCAACACAGGTCCATATAGCTAAACCTATGGTCTTTCCAGTAGTCACGTATAGATGTGAGAGCTGGACCATAAAGAAGGTTCAGAGCTGAAGAATTGATGCTTTCAAACTGTGCTGCTGGAGAAGACTCTTGAAAGTCCCTTGGACAGCAAGGAGATCAAATCAGTCAATCCTAAAGGAAATCAGTCCTGAATATTCATTGGAAGGACCAATGCTGAAGCTGTAGTTCCAATACTTTGGCCACCTGATGTGAAGACTCATTGGAAAAGATACTGATACTGGGAAGACTGAAAGCAGGAGGACAAGTGGATGACAGAGAATGAGATGGTTGGATGGCATCACCAATTTGATGGACATGAGTCTGAGCAAGCTCTGGAAGTCAGTGATGAACAGGGAGGCCTGGCGTGCTGCAGTCCATGGGGTTGAAAAGAGTCAGACACAACTGAGCGATTGAACTGAACTGAACACACAAAAGCATGGTATCAGTGGAAACAGTGTCAGACTTTATTTCTGGGGCTCCAAAATCACTGCAGATGGTAACTGCAGCCATGAAATTAAAAGACGCTTACTCCTTGGAAGAAAAGTTATGACCAACCTAGATAGTATATTCAAAAGCAGAGACATTACTTTGCCGATTAAGGTTCGTCTAGTCAAGGCTATGGTTTTTCCTGTGGTCATGTATGGATGCGAGAGTTGGACCGCGAAGAAGGCTGAGTGCCGAAGAATTGATGCTTTTGAACTGTGGTGTTNTGACCAACCTAGATAGTATATTCAAAAGCAGAGACATTACTTTGCCGATTAAGGTTCGTCTAGTCAAGGCTATGGTTTTTCCTGTGGTCATGTATGGATGTGAGAGTTGGACTGCGAAGAAGGCTGAGCGCTGAAGAATTGATGCTTTTGAACTGTGGTGTTGGAGAACACTCTTGAGAGTCCCTTGGACTGCAAGAAGATCCAACCAGTCCATTCTGAAGGAGATAACCCTGGGATTTCTTTGGAAGGAATGATGCTAAAGCTGAAACTCCAGTATTTTGGCCACCTCATGCGAAGAGTTGACTCATTGGAAAAGACTGTGATGCTGGGAGGGATTGGGGGCGGGAGGAGAAGGGGACGACAGAGGATGAGAAGGCTGGATGGCATCACGGACTCGATGGACGTGAGTCTGAGTGAACTCCAGGAGATGGTGATGGACAGGGAGGCCTGGCGTGCTGCGATTCATGGGGTCGCAAAGAGTCGGACACGACTGAGCAAATGAACTGAACTGAACTGAGATTTCACGAGGAATTAACAGATGCAGCAGGAAATATAGTCACTGTCCTTAAGAAACTTCTAACCCAGTCCAGTAATCAAAGAACAGTACAAGATTTAAAGAACTGTACAATGATAAAGAAAATCATATAGAGCATTAAGGAGAGAGGTCATTCTCTTTAGAAGAAATAGGATAAGGAAAAGTAAAACAACACTATTGGGAGGAGCAGAGAACAAGCTGATTATCCTATAAGGGACTAAGAAATGATAAGATTAGAAGAGGAAAGAAGGATATGGAGTTTGGTCAGCAAGAAAGTGCACAACTGAAAAAAGTTGGTTTCCACCCCCCTCCCGTGTGTGTCTTTATATTTTTGCTTTTAATCGGTTTATGTGTGACCCAAGAAAAGGATTGAGAAAAAACAAACAAACCTATAGATATTCTAAATGTGGCTAGCACAGAGGTCTCAGGATGAGTCATAAACAGTTTTAAACTGGGATGGTATCTACAGGAACAAAATGGAAGAAATACCTACAAGGCTCAGCTGGTAAAGACTCCAACCACAATGCGGGAGGCCTAGGTTCGACTTCTGGGTTGGGAAGATCCCCTAGTGAAGGGAAAGGCTACCCACTCCAGTATAATGCTTAAATTTAATGCCTGAAACTATAAAATCTCTAGAAGGAAAAGCTTCATGACATTAGTCTTGGCAATAATATCTTGGATATGACATCAAAAGCTCAGGCAAAAATAGCTTACAGACTCTAGGAGTAAAACTAGTGCTTCATCCTGCACTCTTCTTCAGTTTAAGTTTTAGGAGTGACCTTTGATTCTGAACATTTGTTGATGTTTATCTAGGATAATGGAGAAAGCAACATGGAGGAATTCTGAGAAAAAAAAAAAAAGGGTGGTTTTACAAGGACCTACTGTATAGCACAGTGGCTCAGCGATAAAGAATCCTCCTGCAGTGTAGGAGATGCAGGTTTGATCCCTGGGTCAGGAAGATCCCTGGAGTAGGAAACAGCAACCCATTGCCGTATTCTTGCCTGGAAAATCCCATAGACAGTGGATACAGTCCACGGGGTCGTAAAGAGTCAGGCATGACTAGGCATGCGCGCACACGTGAATAACTGAATCACTATGCTATACAGCTGAAAGTAACACAACATTAGTCACCAACTATACGCCAATACAGCAGTGGCCACAGGGCTGGAAAAGGCCAATTTTCATCCCAATCCCAAAGAAAGGCAATGCCAGAGAATGCCCAAACTACCGCACAATTGCACTCATCTCACACGCTAGTAAAGTAATGCTCAAAATTCTCCAAGCCAGGCTTCAGCAATACGTGAACCGTGAACTCCCTGATGTTCAAGCTGGTTTTAGAAAAGGCAGAGGAACCAGAGATCAAATTGCCAACATCCGCTGGATCATGGAAAAAGCAAGAGAGTTCCAGAAAAACATCTATTTCTGCTTTATTGACTATGCCAAAGCCTTTGACTGTGTGGATCACAATAAACTGTGGAAAATTCTGAAAGAGATGGGAATACCAGACCACTTGACCTTCCTCTTGAGAAATGTGTATGCAGGTCAGGAAGCAACAGTTAGAAGTGGACATGGAACAACAAACTGGTTCCAAATAGGAAAAGGAGTACGTCACGGCTGTATATTGTCACCCTGCTTATTTAACTTCTATGCAGAGTACATCATGAGAAATGCTGGGCTGGAAGAAGCACAAGCTGGAATCAATATTTCTGGGAGAAATATCAATAACCTGAGATAAGCAGATGACACCACCCTTATGGCAGAAAGTGAAGAGGAGCTAAAAAGCCTCTTGATGAAAGTGAAAGAAGAGAGTGAAAAAGTTGGCTTAAAGCTCAACATTCAGAAAACGAAGATCATGGCATCTGGTCCCATCACTTCCTGGGAAATAGATGGCAAACAGTGGAAACAGTGGCAGACTTTATTTTGGGGGCCTCCAAAATCACTGCAGATGGTGATTGCAGCCATGAAATTAAAAGATGCTTACTCCTTGGAAGGAAAGTTATGACCAACCTAGACAGCATATTCAAAAACCTTGACATTACTTTGCCAACAAAGGTCCGTCTAGTGAAGGCTATGGTTTTTCCAGTAGTCATGTATGGATGTGAGAGTTGGACTGTGAAGAAAGCTGAACGCTGAAAAATTGATGCTTTTGAACTGTGGTGTTGCAGAGGACTCTTGAGTCCCTTGGACTGCAAGGAGATCCAACCAGTCCATCCTAAAGAAGATCAGTCCTGGGTGTTCTTTGGAAGGACTGATGCTAAAGCCGAAACTCCAGTATTTTAGTCACCTCATGAGAAGAGGTCACTCATTGGAAAAGACTCTGATACTGGGAGGGATTGGGGACAGGAGCAGAAGGGGACAACAAAGGATCGGATGGCTGGATGGCATCACCGACTCGATGGATGTGAGTTTGCGTGAACTCTGGGAGTTAGTGATGGACAGGGAGGCCTGGCATGCTGCAATTCATGGGGTCGCAAAGAGTCGGACATGACTGAGGGACTGAACTGAACTGAACTGATGAATCTTGGCCGCCACCCCTGACCTCCGGCCCAGGGTAGCTCCTCTCGGCCACACTCGTGCGATCACAGCCGCTGCACTTGTGGTAGACAGTATATTAAAAAGCAGAGACATTACTTTGCCAACAAAGGTCCATCTCATTAAGGCTATGGTTTTTCCAGTAGTCATGTATGGATGTGAGAGTTGGACTGTGAAGAAGGCTGAGCACCGAAGAACTGATGCTTTTGAACTGTGATGGAGAAGATTCTTGAGAGTCTCTTGGACTGCAAGGAGATCCAACCAGTCCATTCTGAATGAGATCAGTCCTGTGATTTCTTTGGAAGGAATGATGCTAAAGCTGAAACCCCAGCACTTTGGCCACCACATGCAAAGAGTTGACTCATTGGAAAATACTTTGATGGTGGGAGGGATTGGGGGCAGGAGGAGAAGGGGATGACAGAGGATGAGATGGCTGGATGGCATCACCGACTTGATGGATGTGAGTTTGAGTGAACTCCGGGAGTTGGTGATGGACAGGGAGGCCTGGCCTGCTGTGATTCATGGGGTCGCCAAGAGTCAGACACGACTGAGAGACTGAACTGAACTGAACATGAAAAACACAGCTCTGAACTTCATCACTGTAAACATTAAGTTTTTCAAGTTTTCTAACTAATGAGTTGAAAGCTAACTTATCACTCAAAAAATTAAGTTTATTTTTCTTTAAGTTTTAATCATTCAGAGCACATAATGAATACAATACATTTCACTCGTTGTTTAAGAACAAAGTGAATATTTAACTAACTTCCTCTTGAAAAATACAGAGTGTCACAAGCTAGCTAGCTGCACTAAGAGAGCCTATGGATCAGGCTTCCTTCTATGGATTGGCCAGTAAATGATTAAATTTCTGGAGACCCACTTCAGAGGGCTGATATGGGATTTTCTTAAGAACAGACCAAGATGGGAGAAGAAGCTAATCATACTCCATTTATCTACCTTTAGTCTTCCTGACTATGGAGAAAATGTAGGACTTCAATTTCAAATGTGTTCAGATACTTTATTATTACTCATATTTACACTTGATCTTAGCCAAAAGTCTGATAAGTGATTTATTACTCACATCTAAAAGCTATAATTTCTGGATTAGCACACTGCTTCATCCAAGTATGATTATAAATTTTGAAACTTCACAAATTTAATTCAAATTTGGGAAGCACATGTCTTAATGAGGAAACTGAAAGGGAAGGTGAGATTCAAAATATTAAAAGAGACAATGGGCTCTTTATACCTATGGACCTTAAGTATTTGATTTTTTGGGTTACAAGTTTGACATCTTACACAATTTTGTCTTTTTTTTTTTTTTAAGGAGTTGGATGTTTAAAAAAGAAAAACAGACACAGACAAACGTACACTGTTTCACACATATGTGTATGTGTATTGTTGTTTAATCACTAAGTCGTGTCCAGCTCTTTGAGAACCCATGAACTATAGCCCACTCGGCTCCTCTGTCCACGAGATTTCCCAGGCAAGAATACTGGAGCGGGTTGCCCTTTCCTTCTTCAGAGGATCTTCCCAACCCAGGAATCGAATGTATGTCTCTTGGATTGGCATACGAATTCTTTAATACTAAACTATCAGGGAAGCCCAAGTGTATGTGCACATACATATAATGCCACTTGTACAAGAATTCATTACATTAAACAAGAATACAGCACTGTGGGGAGAAGCGACAAGGTGATGAAGCAGGACACGAGCATACCTCTTCTTACAGAAACACCAAAATCACACCTGACCACTGGAAAAAATCACTGACAAAAACTGCTGGCAGCTACCAAATAAAATAAATAGAATCCCTACATCCAAATACAAAGAAGAAGCCACAACAAGACGGTAGGAGGGAGCAATCTCAATAAAAATAAAATCCTATAACCCTTGTATATTTTGGAGATTAATTCTTGCAGCTCATGCAGCTCAATACCAGAAAAATAAATGACCCAATCAAAAAATGGGCCAAAGAACGAAACAGACGTTTCTCCAAAGAAGACATACAGATGCCTAATAAACACATAAAAAGATGCTCAACATCACTCATTATCAGAGAAATGCAAATCAAAACCACAATGAGGGACCATCTCATGCTGGTCAGAATGGCTGCCATCAAAAAGTCTATAAACAATAAGTGCAGGAGGGGGTGCAGAGAAAAGGGAACCCTCTTACACTGTTGGTGGGAATACAAGCTAGTATAGCCACTATGGAGAACAGTGTGGAGATTCCTTAAGAAACTCCAAATAGAAATGCCATACAACCTAGCAATCCCAGTGCTGGGCATACACACTGAGAAATCCAGAATTAAAAGAGACACGGGTACCCCGATGTTCATCGCAGCACTGTTTACAATAGCTGGGACATGGAAGCAACCTAGATGTCCATCAGCAGATGAATGGATAAGAAAGCTGTGGTACATACACACAATGGAGTATTACTCAGCCATTAAAAAGAATACAACTTGAGTCAGTTCTAATGAGGTGGATGAAACTGGAGCCTATTATACAGAGTGAAGTAAGCCAGAAAGAAAAACACCAATATAGTATACCAACGCATATATATAGAATTTAGAAAGATGGTAATGATAACCCTGTATGAGAGACAGCAAAAGAGACACAGATGTATACAACAGTCTTTTGGACTCTGTGGGAAGTGAGGGTGGGATTATTTGAGAGAATAGCATTGAAACATATATATCATCATATGTGAAATGGATCACCAGTCCAGGTTTGATGCATGAGACAGGGTGCTCAGGGCTGGTGCACTGGGATGACCCAGAGGGATGGGATGGGAGGGAGGTGGGAGGGGGGTTCAGGATGGGGAACATATGTACGCCTGTGGTGGATTCATGTCAATGTGTGGCAAAGCCAATACAGTATTGTAAAGTAACTAGCCTCCAATTAAAATAAATTAATTAATTTAAAGAAAATCAAATCTCATACCCACCAGGTGGGTGACCCACACACTGGAACATGGTTATACCAGAGATGTTCTGTCACAGGAGCAAAAGTTTTGAGCTAAACTAGGCTTCCCAACCTGGGGTCTGGCAATGAGAGCTGGTGGGTAGGGGGCGGTGTTTATCAAGCAGCTGTTTGCTATGGAAGAGGTGAAGCAGCCTGTTTATGGATGGGCGGGAATGTGTTCCTGCCCTGTGGTTTGTTTGGCCTGAGGCATCCCCGTACCACAGGGATGCTGGGTGGGGCTGCTGGGTGGGTCCAGGCCTTGGTGAAAAGACGGCAGCCTCCAGCTTATGCCGATGACTGCTCACCAGAACTGTTGCCTTCGGTGTCCTTCCTTGCCCCCAGGGCGAGCTACATCTGCCTGCCCGTCCCCACAGGAGATACTCTAATACTTAGCAGGTAAGTCTGACTCAGTAACTTGTGACGTTACCACTTTTTTCCCTGGGCCCTGCTGAGCACAAGACCCTGTGAGCATCCCCACAAAATGGAGTTTCAATTTGCTCCAGCCCTTGTGGATAGCCTGCAGTGAAACCCCGCTGGCCTTCAAAGCCAGATTCTGTGGGGCCTCCTCCCTAGCAACAGTGAAAAGGTGAAACCATTTCCTCTAAGATCAGGAACAGACAAGAGTGTCGACTCTGGCCACTTTCATTCAACGTAGTTCTAGAAGTCCTAGACACAGCAATCAGAGAAGAAAAAGGAATGAAGGCAATCCAAATTGGGAAAGAATAAATAAAACTGTCACTAGTTTGCAGGTGAGATGATAAAATACATTGAAAATTCTAAAGGGCTACCATAAAATTACTAGAGCTTATCAATGAATTTGATAAAGTTGCAGGATGCCAAATAAATACACAGAAATTTTTTGTATTCTTATACACTATAAACTAACAACTAAAAACTATGAAGAGAAATTTTAAAAAAATCCCATTTACCATCAAACCAAAAAGAATAAAATAGCTAGGAAACAACTTACTTAAGGAGGCAAAAGACCTGTAGTCTTAAAACTAAGACTTCAATTAAAAAGAAATTGAACACGACACAAGCAGTTGAAAAAATATACTATGAGCTTCAACTGGAAGAATATATACTGTCAAGATGACTACAGTACAGGTTCAATGCAATCAAATTACCAAGGGCATTTTTCCCAGAACTGGAAGGAAATACTCTTAAAATTTTCAGGGACACAAAAGACTCCAAATAGCAAAAGCAATCTCAAGAAAGAAAAATTGACGTGGAGAAATCCAGCTCCCCGACTTCAGCTTATAGTACAAAGCTACAGTAAAACAATATGGTATTGTCCTCAAAATAGAAATATAGATCAACGGAAAGTCTGGAGATAAACCCACACACCTAAGGTCAACTAACCTCTGACAAAGGTGGCAAAAAAAAAAAAAAAATACAATGGAGAAAAGATAGACTCTTCAATAAGTGGTGCTGGGAACATTAGACAGCTACATGTAAAAAATGAAAATAGAAAATCCCCTAATATCATACACAAAAACTTGAAATAGATTATAAAGACTGAAATATAAGACCAGATGTTATACATCTCTCAGAAGAAAACATAGGCGGAACACTCTTTGACATCATTTGCATCAAGACCTTTTTGATCCTCCTCCTAGAGTAATGGAAATGAAAAAGTGGAGCCTAATTAAACTCAAAAACTTTTGCACAGCAAAGGAAACCATAAATAAAATTAAAAAACAACCCTCAGAATGGAAGAAAATATTTGTAAACTATGTAACCAAACATAATTTGTCTCCAAAATTTACAAACAGTTCATAAGGCTCAAAAAAAAAAAAGCACAATCATAAAATAGAAGACTTAAGTAGACATTTCTCCAAAGAAGGCATAAAAATGGCCAAGAACCACATGAAAAGATGCTGAACATCACTATCAAAGAAATGCAGATCAAAACTACAGAGAGGTATCAACACACACCAGTAAGAATGGCCATCATCAAAAAGTCTACAAACAGTAAATGCTGGAGAGGTGCTGAGAAAAGAGCTCTCTCCTACACTGTTGGTGGGAATGTAAATTGGTACAGCCACTACAGAGAACAGTATGGAGGTTCCTTATAAATCTAAAAATAGACTACCATATAATCCAGCAATTCCATTCCTTCTCATATATCCAAAGAAAAACCATGGTTCAAAAAGATATGAGCACTTCAGTGTTCATTGCAGTGCTTTTCACAATAACCAAGACATGGATGCAACCTAAACGTCCATCAACAGATGAATGGATAAGAAGATGTGGTACATATATGCAATGGAACATTATTCAGCCTTTCAATGAAATAATGCCATTTGCAGCAATATTGATGGACCTGTAGGTTATTATACTAAGTGAAGTAAGTCAAAGACAAGTATAGATAATACTTTTCTGTCGAATCTAAAAATAAAGATATAGAGAAACTTACTTGCAAACCAGAAACAGACTCAGAAAAGGAATAGTTTGGGAGTTTGGGATTGACATGTACAGCACAGGGAACTCTGCTGTGTACTCTACAATAACCTAAATGAAAACAGAGTTTGAAAAATAATATATACATGTGTATGTGTAACTGAATCATCCTGCTGTATACCTGAAAGTAACATGACAATATTCATCAAATATGCTGTAATATAAAATAAAAGTTAAAAAAAACTATAGCATTCTGAATTTTCTATTTAGAGCTGCAGTTCCATCCAAGATTTATGCTAATTACATTTTTTCCATATAAAAATAAAACTTACGAAAAGAAAAAAAAGTTGGCCAGGGATTTGAAAAAAAAAAACAAAACTAAACCTCTTCAAAATAAGCATATTTAATTTCAGTTCAGTTCAGTTCAGTCACTCAGTTGTGTCCGACTCTTTGTGACCCCATGAACCACAGCATGCCAGGCCTCCATCACCAACTCCAGAAGACCACCCAAACCCATGTCCATTGAGTCAGTGATGCCATCCAGCCATCTCATCCTCGGTCGTCCCCTTCTCCTCCTGCCCCCAATCCCTCCCAGCATCAGAGTCTTTTCCAATGAGTCAACTCTTCACATGAGGTGGCCAAAGTACTGGAGTTTCAGCTTTAGCATCATTCCTTCCAAAGAAATCCCAGGGTTGATCTCCTTCAGAATGGACTGGTTGGATCTCCTTGCAGTCCAAGGGACTCTCAAGAGTCTTCTCCAACACCACAGTTCAAAAGCATCGATTCTTCGGCGCTCAGCTTTCTTCACAGTCCAACTTTCACATCCATACATGACCACAGGAAAAACCATAGCCTTGACTAGGCGGACCTTAGTCGGCAAAGTAATGTCTCTGCTTTTGAATATACTATCCAGGTTGGTCATAACTTTTCTTCCAAGGAGTAAGCGTCTTTTAATTTCATGGCTGCAGTCACCATCTGCAGTGATTTTGGAGCCCAAAAAAATAAAGTCTGACACTGTTTCCACTGTTTCCCCATCTATTTCCCATGAAGTGATGGGACCGGATGCCATGATCTTCGTTTTCTGAATGTTGAGCTTTAAGCCAACTTTTTCGCTCTCCTCCTTCACTTTCATCAAGAGGCTTTTTAGCTCCTCCTCACTTTCTGCCATAAGGGTGGTGTCATCAGCATATCTGAGGTTATTGATATTTCTCCCGGCAATCTTGATTCCAGCTTGTGTTTCTTCCAGTCCAGCGTTTCTCATGATGTACTCTGCATATAAGTTAAATAAGCAGGGAGACAATATACAGCCTTGACGTACTCCTTTTCCTATTTGGAACCAGTCTGTTGTTCCATGTCCAGTTCTAACTGTTGCTTCCTGACCTGCATACAGATTTCTCAAGAGGCAGGTTAGGTGGTCTGGTATTCCCATCTCTTTCAGAATTTTCCACAGTTTATTGTGATCCACACAGTCAAAGGCTTTGGCATAGTCAATAAAGCAGAAATAGATGTTTTTCTGGAACTCTCTTGCTTTTTCCATGATCCAGCGGATGTTGGCAATTTGATCTCTGGTTCCTCTGCCTGTTCTAAAACCAGCTTGAACATCAGGGAGTTCACGGTTCACATATTGCTGAAGCCTGGCTTGGAGAATTTTGAGCATTACTTTACTAGCGTGTGAGATGAGTGCAATTGTGCGGTAGTTTGAGCATTCTTTGGCATTGCCTTTCTTTGGAATTGGAATGAAAACTGACCTTTTCCAGTCCTGTGGCCACTGCTGAGTTTTCCAAATTTGCTGGCATATTGAGTGCAGCACTTTCACAGCATCATCTTCCAGGATTTGAAACAGCTCAACGGGAATTCCATCACCTCCACTAGCTTTGTTCTTAGTGATGCTTTCTAAGGCCCACTTGACTTCACATTCCAAGATGTCTGGCTCTAGATGAGTGATCACATCCTCATGATTATCTGGGTCGTGAAGATCTTTTCTGTACAGTTCTTCTGTGTATTCTTGCCACCTCTTCTTAATATCTTCTGCTTCTGTTAGGTCCATACCATTTCTATCCTTTATCGAGCCCATCTTTGCATCAAATGTTCCCTTGGTATCTCCAATTCTCTTGAAGAGATCTCTAGTCTTTCCCATTCTGTTGTTTTCCTCTATCTCTTTGCATTGATTGCTGAAGAAGGCTTTCTTATCTCTTCTTGCTATTCTTTGGAACTCTGCATTCAGATGCTTACATCTTTTCTTTTCTCCTTTGCTTTTCGCCTCTCTTCTCTTCAGTGCTATTTGTAAGGCTTCTCCAGACAGCCATTTTGCTTTTTGCATTTCTTTTCCATGGGGATGGTCAAAGGGAATAGATCAGGATAAATTGGGCTATAGATGAAAGTTTTGAATATTTCAAAACAACGAAGCAAGTAATACTATCATGTATCCTGACAGAGTTTACCAGACTGTTTTTAAGACCTTTCAACATTGCGTATAACCATTTCATGAACATATTATTTGACTCAGGAAATGAATTTCTTAGAATATATATACTACAAATATTAGTGTGTATATTACAGATTTAGTAATATATACTACAGATATTAGTATATATACATAAATATGTATAAATGTATACACAAAGAATAAGCTTAAGAATATGCTTTTTATGAAGAATAAGCTTAAAAGCATCCATTCCACTATTTTTATAACAGCAAAAGATTAGAAAGCCCTAAACGTCATTTAGGAAAGATGAATAAATTATAATTCATAAAAAAGAATACTCTCATGTGGTTACGAGGGGGGGAGGGGAAGCTCACTGATAGAGTGAGCTTGAAGATATTTCATTAAATCAAAATTAGGAGGAGAAAATGCAATTTAATAGAGCACCACTTATATAAAAGGCCTTCACAGGTGGTGCAGTGGTAAAAAATCCATCTGCCAGTGCATGAGATGCAAGAGATGCAGGTTCGATCCCTGGATCAGGAAGATTCCCTGGAGTAGGAAATGGCAATCCACTCCAATATTCTTGCCGAAAAAATCCCCTGGACAGAAGAGTCTGGAGAGTTATAGTCCATATGGTCAGGAAGAACTGTACATGACTGAGCAAATATATATATGTATACTTGTATAAAAACCCTCAAAATGTGATCAATATAAACACTTTGCTAAGTATAGTACACTTCTTCAAGAGTTCCAAAGAGGTACTAGCAGTCCTCTGGTCAGAATAGCTGGTTAACTAGAAAGAGAGGGAGGAACAGGAAGAAAGGAGGTGAGTGGAACACCCTGGAAGCAACTTCCAAGCATCAAATCTTATCTACCTGGTGAGAAACGAGATATTGGTCCCCTGGGTAAACACTCAGAGAAGAGAACCTCTAGTCAGGTATCTAGTTTTTGCTTACATTGCCCTTAACAGATATACACTTAGCTGACCCCTTCTGTTTCCAGCAGGATTATAAAGATCACCTTAAAGATGTCTGTTCAACTCTCTTTCTTATTAAAAAGGAAAAGTTGTCCAATTACCATTCCTCTTCAGCAGAGTTGCTGATGTTCACTGCAATCTTGCTGGGTGATTGTCTCAATATGACAGAATGCACACCTGGCTTCAGATGTGATGCTTATTCAGTGACAGAAGTTGAGAAGTAACGAGTTTTCTGGTTTTCAGTGACACTGGACCCATTGTGAGGACTCAACATGACAATTAATGTTCTCCAGTTGCTTGTTTCCTCAAAATTGACCAGGTTGATATTTAAAGAATATAGATTTCTTAAGTATGATATGAGCAATCATTAGGATTACTTTATAAATGTAATTATCTAACTTTATTGATTGCTCCTTGGAAGAAAAGCTATGACAAACCTAGACAGCATATTAAAAAGCAAAGACATTACTTGGCCAACAAAGGTCTGTCTAGTAAAAGTTATGGTTTTTCCTGTGGTCATTTATGGATGTGAAAGTTGGACTATAAAGAAAGCTGAGCACCAAAGAATTGATGCTTTTGAACTGTGGTGTTGGAGAAGATTTTGAGTCTCTTGGGCTGCAAGGAGGTCCAACCAGTCCATCCTAAAGAAGATCAGTCCTGAATATTCACCAGAAGGACTGATGCTGAAGCTGAAACTCCAATATTCTGGCCACCTGATGTGAAGAGCTGACTCATTAGAAAAGACCCTGATGCTGGGAAAGATTGAAGGCAGGAGAAGGGGATGACAGAGGATGAGATGGCTGGATGGCATCACCGACTCAATGGACATGAGTTTGAGCAGGCTCTGAGAGTTGGTGATGGACAGGGAGGCCTGACGTGCTGTAGTCCATGAGGTGGTAAAAAGTCAGGTAGCAACTGAGCAACTGAACTGCATTTTATTGCATTTTTCAATAGATCCACTATTGGTTCTTTTGAATAGATTCAATACTGGAAAGCCCCTCTTTTTCAAAAGCTGTTTCCTCCCCACACAAAAAAGATTGCATGGTTGAACCAAACTTTGAAGTAGTATTTACTTCAATTTCTAGGTGGATGGACAGTTTGAGTACTCAGTATCTCCCTCATCAGTATTCCCATCAATCTCTCATCATTTTCCCTGTGGATATATCCTGTGTTTTAATTAGCCAGTTTTCTGTTGACCTCCCACCCAGTTATTTGATCTAAA
>SJYX01014310.1:136768-148272 GCA_006410675.1 Oreotragus oreotragus
TTCAAACCTACCCTTTGCTAGGAAGAGAGAGAAAGGGGAATCCTTCATGGATAGACTAATACTGACCACAGTTATTAGGGTTCATTTCTGCCAATTACTGTAATAAGAGAAATCTTCAAAACTCATAATTTAAAGGTATTAGAGGTCACAAGGAGCACTCTTTTCTCAAAAAGGGGAAACACTTTTACTAGGCTTTACTTTGAAACAATCCTGAAAGGAAAGCAGTCATACTGCACAGTGAGAAAGATATGAGTCCCAGACCTTCCAGAAGATAGTAAGCACTTAAGTTCACAATTTCAGTCAAGGACCTTCCTGGTTGCAGTTGTGTACCGGAGTCACTGTGGAGTTGTGTTGTGTTTCATTTTGTCTTTAAGTACACGTTTTTAGGCTTCACAGGATAATCAATGAAAAAAACAGTATCAAAAAGTGTTCACATGCAACAAGGTCCTACTATATTGCACAGGGAACTCTGCTTAATGTTATGTGGCAGTTTGGATGGGAGAGGAATTTAGGGGAGGATGAAGGAAATGGCAACCCACTCCCACGCTCTTGCCTGGAGAATGCCAGGGATGCAGAGCCTGGTGGGCTGCCACCTATGGGGTTGCACAGAGTTGGACACGACTGAAGTGACTTAGCAGCAGTCGCAGAATACATGTATATGTATGGCAGAGTCCCTTTGCTGTCCACCTGAAACTATCACAGCATTGTTAAATGGCCATACCCCAACGCAAAATAAAAAGTTCGAAAAAAAAAAATTAAAAAAGGATTTATCTGGGTTGTCAAGGACTAAAAGTATTGCTTTATTCTAAGATAGGAATCAATTTTATGTATTAATCTTTAGAAGATTCTTCGACATAGGCAAATGAAATGGGAGATGGAATGCTCCTAAAACTGGAAGGGCATCTCACGCATATGTACATTCACACATACACATACAAATATGTATACTCTTCATAGGCATATAAAACACATATAAGATTAAAATCTAATATAAACATGCTTATACTCCTTTGGATATTCATAACACACTTCATGTATACTAACTGCAAAATTTGGAGAAGACGGTATAGAAGTAGGGCTAAAATGTTATGTGTTTCTCAATCATCTTTTTCAAAACAGATATATATTTTTCTACATCAGCATTTTGGAAGGATTTGGCACATACTCATTAAACATTTTTCATTATAAGTTTTTCATTGATTTATCTATTTATATATTTTAAGATTTTTTTTCATAATCTAGGATGGTCATCTCAGTGCTTATAATCATATTATGTGATAATATAACAGTATATATATATTTTTAAACTTGTCCTTTCAAGCATTGTAAGTTTCTTGTAAGATTTGGGGTGCAAGATTATCAGAATTAGGAATGATGAAAAATCAACTTTGTTGGATTTTGCAAAGTCATATTCAGGTAGAAAAAGATCAAATGAGCAATAGGAGAAAGTCTACATATTGGTAGCTGTCAAAACAAGTAGTAGCCAAAGATGGGTCTTCCAAAACAAAATACTAGATAGGATTTATTGATTATATAGATAAAGTCAGAGACTGCTGTAAGAACCTAGTTGTACAGTTACCTAGCTCTAGCTAGGTAAATAGTACTAATGTGGGCTTCCTTGATGGTTCAATGGTAAAGATTTGCCTGCCAGTGCAGGAGACGTGGGTTCCATTCCTGGGTTGGAAAGACCTGGAGAATAAGTGGCAACCTACTCCAGTATTTTTATCTGCAAGATCCCATGGACAGAGGAGCCTTGTGGTCTAGAGTCCATGGGGTAGCAAAAGAGATGAACACGACTGAGCAACTAAACAACAAATTTACTAATATATGATCTGTATCAGGGGATTTCGACTTGAGTGCTGAACTATAAGCATGGCAGGACCATTCATGATAAACACACAATTAAAATTAAGACAGTCTCAAAATTTAGATGTATCATAATTTGATGAAATTCAAAATAATCTTTCAAGATGCAATATTTTATAAAGTCAACAGACTCATTCTCAGAGAAATTACCTAACTTTTATACAGTTTTAAGCTGGCAAGAGGCAAGGCTAGGATCTGACCCTAGGTTTGTCTGTCAAAGTTTCTTCTTAACCTAACACTACAGATACATAGAGACACTCGCCCCATGCTACCTATGCCCAGTAAATTATCACTTGAGCGCCCAAAACACGGCACAGTGACTTGCTTATGGTAAGGTGCATGTTTATTGTGGTGATTTATAAAAGAGATAATGTCAATGCTTCCCACACCTTTACCCCCTCCTCATAAAACTGCCAACTTCTATTTCAGTTCCGTTCATTTCAGTTGCTCAGTCGTGTCTGACTCTTTGCCACCCCATGGACCGCAGCACACCAGGCCTCCTTGTCCATCACCAACTCCCAGAGCTTGCTTAAACTCAGGTCTATTGAGCCGATGATGCCATCCAATCATCTCATCCTCTGTCGTCCCCTTCTCCTCCTGCCTTCAATCTTTCCCAGCATCAGGTTCTATTCAAATGAGTCAGCTCTTCGCTTCAGGTGGCCAAAGTATTGGAGTTTCAGCTTCAGCATCAGTCCCTCTAATGAATATTCAGGACTGATTTCCTTTAGGATGGATTGATTGGATCTCCTTGCAGTCTAAGGGACTCTCTACTTAGTGCAGAATTAACATTTCAACCCAGTGATTCTGTTCTGAAAAAATTACTACACAGGTCTTAAAAAAAAATTGTTCCTTGAATATTTGCATTTCTAAAGAAATTCTTGGGCTACTTTGTTTATAGTGGAGCGCAAACCTCAGGCAAAGGAATATAAATCAGTGATCCCCCAGGCTCATTTCAAGAAGAAGAGTCCTAAGTTTGTCTCTCACATATTAGAGTTCTCCATTAACCCTTTTTTTGTTTTGTTTTTTAAGAGTATGGTAGGATAAAGATGGAAAACCAGTGAAATGATGCACCTTATCTTCATATAGTCCAATGGGATATATCTTTTTGCTACTAGAATTTTATAGATTACACACTTCAGGCTCATAGAGATTAAATATTTTGCTCCAGGTCATACAAATGGGCAGTGACAGAGCCAAGATTATAAATCTGGCAAAATAAGACTCCAGAGTCTGGGATCTTAAACACAGAACACTTAGACATGGCATGATGTGTGCTCCATAAGCATTTTATTGCTGTCTTGCTATTCCTCAGCCATGCCACACAGAGGAGTTCTACTTCACTGAGGAGATGAAAGTTAAAAATGATTTCAATTAAAATTTTGTGGGGTGGATAACAACCTAAGACAGGTCCACTGCCCTTACAATTGCAAAATGGGGATGAAGAGAATGAAACAGATTCCTATCATAACTTATGGTCAAATAAATGTATTTATTTAATAAAATGAAGATGTTCACTATGGAAAACTGGGAATAAAAATTTGAGTAGACTATATTAATATTATAGGGTTTGGTAAATTAACTAAAAACTACAATGATCTCATATGTATCTATAGCCAAATCTTACCTTGGCAAAATTCCCTTACAAAATTTTAAGGAACAACTAATTTATGTCTTACAAAGTTCTTTGAGAAAATAAAACAGGATCACGGGTTACTCAGCTCACCTTACGGCATTTCTGTACCTTAATCTCAAGTTTGAATGTGTTTGTTTGTATAGCTTACAGTATACTTTGGTGAAAACGTTAAAATATTTAATGTGCTGCATGCAGTCCATGGGATTGCAAAGAGTTGGACATGACTGAGCGAATGAACTGAACTGAACTGAAATGTTAAAAAGTCACTGTTTTATACAACAAAGGTTTATGTCTTGATCATGCTTCATGTCCATTGAGGGTTACCTGGGGATTCACTCCCAACAACCCTGTAAGACAAATGTGTTAAATAAAACATCTAACCAGTACTTAAGAAAAAGTGAAAATACAATTATGTACGGAAACCGGCTCATCTTAAAAAGAATATACATGCAAAAAGTAGGGTGAATAGCACAATAAAATTTATGTAAACTGACAACACAGGCACAGCAAGAATGATATCCATTAAATAAGGGAACAATAAAATAAAAAGATACATTACAAGCTTCGGATTACTGGTGGTGGAAAGGGAAGCCAGAGTAGGCAGAGAGTAATGAAAATATTATACTTTTATACATGTATTTATTTTGCAACTAGCTTTAGCCACATGCTAGCAAAGTAATGCTCAAAAACCTTCAAGCTAGGCTTCAACAGTATGTGAACTAAGAAATTCCAGATGTACAAGCTGGATTTAGGAAAGGCAGAGGAACCGGAGATCAAATTGCCAACATCTGTGGGGCCAGAGAAAAAGCTACAGAATTCCAGAAAAATATCTACTTCTGCTTCACTGACTATGCTAAAGCCTTTGACTGAGTAGATCACCACAAACTGTGAAAAATTCTTAAGGGATGGGAATACTAGACCACCTCATCTCCCTTCTAAGAAACCAGCGTGCAGGTCAAGAAGCAACAGTTAGAACCAGACTTGAAGCAGACTGGTGCCAAGTCAGGAAAAGAGGACGTCAAAGCTGTGTGTCGCTACTCTACTTATTTAACTTTTATGTGGTGTACATCATGCAAAATGCTGGGCTGGATGAAGCACAGGCTGGAATCAAGATTCCCAGGAGAAATATCAATAGCCTCAGATATGCAGATGACACCACCCTTATGGCAGAAAGTGAAGAGGAACTAAAGAGCCTCTTGATGAAAGAGAAAGAGGAGAGTGAAAAGGTTGGCTTAAAATTCAGCATTCAAAAAGAAAGATCATGGCATCAAGTCCCATCACTTCATGGCAAATGGATGGGGAGACAATGACAAAAATAGGTTCCAAAATCACTGAGGATGGTGACTGCAGCCATGAAATTAAGACACTTGCTCCTTGGAAGAAAAGCAATGACAAACCTATGCTGGAGGAGACTCTTGAGAGTCCCGTGGACAGCAAGGAGATCAAACCAAACAATCCTAAAGGGAATCGACCCTGAATATTCACTGGAAGGACTGATGCTGAAGGCTGAAGCTCCAACAAATTGGCCACCTTCTGTGAAGAAGTGACTCACTGGAAAAGACCCTGATGCTGGGAGGGACTGAAGGCAGGAGGAGAAGGGGATGCCAGGGGATGAGATGGTTGGATGGCATCACTGACTCAATGGATATGAGTTTGAGCAAACTCGGGGAAATGGTGATGGACAGGGAGGCCTGGCATGCTGCAGCCCAGTCAAACATGACTGAGCAAGGAAACAGCAACAAGCTGTAGCCAAAAACAAATGAAAATGCTTTCATATCAACCAAATATTCATGCATCATTCTAATTCCTAAGCTGTATTCTATTTTATTGTGATCAACATTACATATAATAATGACCAATGGATTATATATATATACTATACTATATTTATATATATATATATAATTTTTTAAGAAACAACACCACAACATACACTCTTACAGTTATATGGCTGCATACTTCTTGAACGTTGAATACCTCAAAGTAGTTTAAGTGATAAAGTAATGCTAAAATGCAAACAGATAAGCAATAAATTTTACTTTTTGATTATAGGCTGAACATATTTTTTTTTCAACTTTTGAGTCTGAATCCTTGAAATTGTATTTGACTTTTTCGGTCAGCTATGCCAATCCTGTCACAGTGCTGGAAAAGGATATACAATTCTTATCTACCTGTGAAGTGGTAAAGTCTTGAAAAGTTTTGGAATATTTTGCCCAAGTGTGCAGGGGTAATTTTAGCATAAAGCTCCAGTATAAAAAAATGTGCTCCTCTATCCTTTTGCCTGTGATGTCAATACCCCTCTTTTAAATAGACCTGATTTTAGGCTAAGCTTAAGTGACTACTGCCCTCAATCTCTCTCACTCATAAGGAAAGCTACCCTAAAACAGTAACTTTATCCCCATATACTTTGAACATTTTCATACTTAACTCTTCTTCTGTTGTTTCATATTTCCTATATAATCTTCATTTTAGCTGTCGCTTGCCACTGCCCCTCCTCCATCCCACAAATTATCAAGTAAACACACACAAAAATAAACTCAAAATGGATTAAATATCTAAATGTAAGACCAGAAACTATAAAACTCCTAGAGGGGAACATAGGCAAAACACTCTCCAACATACATCACAGCAGGATCCTCTATGACCCACCTCCCAGAATATTGGAAATAAAAGCAAAAATAAACAAGTGGGACCTAATTAAACTTAAAAGCTTCTGCACAACAAAGGAAACTATAAGCAAGGTGAAAAGACAGCCTTCAGAATGGGAGAAAATAATAGCAAATGAAGCAACTGACAAACAACTAATCTCAAAAATATACAAGCAACTCCTGCAGCTCAATTCCAGAAAAATAAATGACCCAATCAAAAAAAGGGCCAAAGAACTAAATAGACATTTCTCCAAAGAAGACATANCTGATGCTGGGAGGGACTGGGGGCAGGAGGAGAAGGGGACGACCGAGGATGAGATGGCTGGATGGCATCACCGACTCAATGGACTAGAGTTTGGGTGAACTCTGGGGGTTGGTGATTGACAGGGAGGCCTGGCGTGCTGCAATTCATGGGGTCATAAAGAGTCAGACATGACTGAGCGACTGAAGTGAACTGAACTGATAACTAAGTGGTCAAAGGCTTACCTCCTCCACCCGCTCATAGGACAAAGACCTAACCCCAGAAGATCTCCCTTTCCCCCGCTCACTTAGGGCAGGCGTTCCACATCTGTAGGAGCAAGCTGACACCTGGAGGCTTTCACTCCTACCCAGCACCCTATCTGTAATGAGAATCTGATGGCCAACTTCTTCCAGAACTCTGGAGCACTAGCTTTGCATTTGACCAGGATGAGGTAGTCCAAAAGAAGAGAGAGGTTGTGAGCTTACCTGAAGGGAACTGACTTTATTTAGAAGAGTGAACTTTCATGCAAGCCTAAGGCTATGATTGAAAACGGGAGATTTTGGTGTTAAGTAGCTAAGAGAAAGAGAGAGACTGGCAGCTTACTGAGAAGAAACTAAGTCATTTGCTAGCCAGTCATATTCCAACCAGAGTTCACCAAGGGAAAAGAGTTTTAAAGACCACTCGTGGGTTCAGAACAAAGCTTAAGCACTGGCCTCATAAACTACTCCTGCAAAATAACCTAAATTTAATTAGATTACATTGAGGGGTAATTTACTCCCCAGGCTATTTTTGAAAACAACAGAGCAATCAGCCACAAATTAGTAGAGACTGAGCTTGATTCAATAGCAAACAAGGCAGACGGCTTAACAGAGAAATCTACAAAACATAATCAGCAAATGGTGCTAGGACACTGGATATTCATATACAGAATTGTGCTAAAAAGGACTCAAAGACCTAAATATGAGGCCTAAAGCTAAGAAACTCCTATAAGAGTAAACTACTCTCTGTGTAGATCTTCTTGACTTTGGATTTGGCCAATGGTTCTTAGATGTGTCCAGGATAAGGTAGTCCAAAAGTAGAGAGAGCTTTTGAACTCTCTTGAAAAACCACAAGCAAAAACAGGAAAAAAAAAAAAAAAAGGAAAAAAATATAATTACATTTCACAAAATTCAAAACTATTGTGTTCCAAAGGACCCTAGTAAGAAAGAGAAAAGACAATCCATGGAATGGGAGAAAATATTCATAAGCCATATGTTTGATAAAGTATTTGTATCTAGAATATATAAAGAATAGTTATAAAGCAATAATAAAATGACCCCAGTTTAAAATGGGCAAAGAATATCAGCAGACATTCCTTCAAAATAGGTATAAAAATGTGAATAAAAATATTAAAAATATGTAACATTGTTAAGAACAAGGGAAACAAAAATTAAAATCACCATGAGATAGACCTGTGAATCTACTAGAATGGCTATAACTTACAGGACAGATAACAGGTGTTAGCAGGATTGCATCATTTGGAATTCTCATATACCATGGTAGTAATAAAAAATAATGAAGTCACTTTGAGGGAAAAAGACACTTCTGGAAAAGTCTGGAAGTTCCTCCAAATGTTATACATAATGCTATCCTCAGTTCAGTTCAGTCGCTCAGTCGTGTCCGACTCTTTGCTACCCCATGAATCGCAGCACGCCAGGCCTCCCTGTCCATCACCAACTCCCGGAGTTCACTCAGACTCACGTCCATCGAGTCAGTGATGCCATCCAGCCATCTCATCCTCGGTCGTCCCCTTCTCCTCCTGCCCCCAATCCCTCCCAGCATCAGAGTCTTTTCCAGTGAGTCAACTCTTCGCATGAGGTGGCCAAAGTACTGGAGTTTCAGCTTTAGCATCATTCCTTCCAAAGAAATCCCAGGGTTGATCTCCTTCAGAATGGACTGGTTGGCTCTCCTTGCAGTCCAAGGGACTCTCAAGAGTCTTCTCCAACACCACAGTTCAAAAGCATCAATTCTTCGGTGCTCAGCCTTCTTCACAGTCCAACTCTCACTTCCATACATGACTACTGGAAAAACCATAGCCTAGACTAGACGGACCTTAGTCGGCAAAGTAATGTCTCTGCTTTTAAATACAATATCTAGGTTGCTCATAACTTTTCTTCCAAGGAGTAAGTGTCTTTTAATTTCATGGCTGCAGTCACCATCTGCAGTGATTTTGGAGCCCAAATGCTATCCTATGACCTAGGAATTCTAATGATTATGAAATGAAAAGACAGCCACCTGAAACTTTTACACAAATGTTCATAGCAAATTATTCATGTTTTCCAAAAAAACAGAAACAACTCAAGTGTACATTGACGGATGACTGAATAATGTGTGGTCTATTCACGCAATGGTATATTATTTAGGAATAAAAATTAATGAAGTACTTATACATGCTACAACATGGATGAACCTTGAAAATATCCCATTATATGAAATTGTCACTGGCAACATTTGTGAACAATTTCTGGGACACGAAGATAGAATCTGGGTAATAAAGTCTAACTTTTTTTTTTTCTTTCCCTCGTGGCTCATCCAGTCTCACTTGCTCACAGCGGGCCGATGTGGGAGCCTTGCACTCCAGGCTTCAGACAGGAGCTCCTAGTGCAAGATGGAATGCCACAGCATCAGCTCTGAGGGCTGTGGGCGTGTGCCTGAGCACTGCGCAAGAGCTGTGCAAGACGCTGAGATTTAGCAGGAGGTGCTGGGCAGGGTACAGAGATGCTACACCTGGTACTGTCAGGTGTGGGGAGCAGCCCAGATGCACCAGACCCATGGGAAGTCAGCCCCTTCCCCACCGACAGGAAGCCTATAAAGCAACCCCACCCCATCCCACCCCACCCATGCAGACTTGCCTTCAAGAGAGCCTGCATTCTTGAGCACAAGATTGCACCTCTCCATTCTTTGATCAAAAAACAAAGCTTTCTTTCTGGCAGTGACGACCTCGCCCAGAGAACACACCTCCTGGCAAAGGATCTCCATCATCCCTCCATGGAGAAGAGGAAACACAAGAAGTGCCTCGTACAGAACCCTAATTTCCATACCGCAGATGTGAAAAGCCCAGAATGCTATAAAACCACCACCCTCTTTCAGTTCAGTTGCTCAGTTGTGTCTGATTCTTTGCGACCCCATGGACTGCAGCAAGCCAGGCCTTCCTGTCCATCACCAAGTCCCTGAGTTTACTCAAATTCATGTCCACCACGTCAGTGATGCTATCCAGCCATCTCATCCTCTATCGTCCCCTTCTTCTCCCTCCTTCAATCTTTCCCAGCATCAGGGTCTTTTCCAGTGAGTCAATTATTTGCATCAGGTGGCCAAAGTATTGGAGTTTCAGCTTCAATGTCAGTCCTTCCAACGNCTGAGTTTACTCAAATTCATGTCCACCACGTCAGTGATGCTATCCAGCCATCTCATCCTCTACCGTCCCCTTCTTCTCCCTCCTTCAATCTTTCCCAGCATCAGGGTCTTTTCCAGTGAGTCAATTATTTGCATCAGGTGGCCAAAGTATTGGAGTTTCAGCTTCAATGTCAGTCCTTCCAACGAATATTCAGGACTGATTTCCTTTAGGATGAACTGGTTGGATCTCCTTGCAGCCCAAGGGACTCTCAAGAGTCTTCTCCAACACTACCGTTCAAAAGCATTAATTCTTCGGCACTCAGCTTTCTTTATAGTTCAACGTTCACATCCATACATGACCAATGGAAAACCCATTGCTTCGACCAGATGGACCTTTGTTGGCAAGAATACACAGAAGAACTATACAAAAAAAAGATCTTCACGACCCAAATAGTCGCGATGGTGTGATCGCTAACCTAGAGCCAGACATCCTAAAAGACGGTGCTGTGAAAGTGGTACCCCACCGTCTTTAGCCATGCACCAACAGCAGGCGTGTGTGTTGGCCTCTCTACTCTCCTCTGCCCGCCTACAGGAGGAAAAGCAAGCCTTACAGAAGGATGCTCCTTCAGATGCAAGCGGCACTAAAAGCACTCTGTATCAAGATAAATGGGAAAGCACCCCAACAAACACATTTGAGATTAAAAATAAAATAAAATAAAGCTTTGCTGGACTTCCCTGGTGGCCCGGTGGATAAGAATCTGCCTGCCAATGCAGAGACACAGGTTCAATCCCCGGCCCAGGAAGAGTCCATGTGCCACAGAGCAACGAAGCCCATACATCACAACTACTGAAGCCTGCATGCTCCAAGGCCTGTAAGCTGCAAGCAGTGAGCCCCCGTGCCACAACTACTGAAGCTGGCATGCCCTACAGCCAGCAAGTCACAGCTTCTGAGCCTGCACACTTAGAGTCTGTGCTCTGCACCAAGAGAAGCCCCTGAATGAGAGGCCGGTGCACCGCAACTAGAGAGAGCCCACCAGCAGCAGTGAAGACCCGGCACAGCCCCAAATGAACAAAATAAATTAAAAAATAAACACAGCAGTGTGTACATGTCAAATTTTTTTAAAAAAGCGAAGCTTTCCTTTGCTTCTGAACTGAACTTGTTCCATCATGTTCTATATAGGCCACAGTGACTCCAGGCAGGAGGACCCTTGTTGAGGTCCAACTTGAAAGGGTTGGTAAAAAAGTGTCCAGGATAAGCAAATCAGTGATGGCAGTAAGTAGATAGCTGGTTACTTAGGACTGGGGTGGCGGTAGGAGGGATTAGGGAATTGCCAATATGTAAGGGGTTTCCTTTTGAGGTGGTAAGAATGCTCTAAAATTGTTTGTATCTGGTTTCCAACTCCGTAAAAACATTACTAAATTGTTTAATTGTACACTTTACATGGGTGAATTGTATGTTGTATAAATTTTATCTCCACATCAGTTCAGTTCGGTTCAGTCACTCAGTCATGTCCAACTCTTTGCGACCTCATGAATCGCAGCATGCCAGGCCTCCCTATGCATCACCATCTCCCGAAGTTCACTTAGACTCATGTCCATCCAGTCAGTGATGCCATCCAGCCATCTCATCCTCGGTCGTCCCCTTCTCCTCCTGCCCCCAATCCCTCCAGCATCAGAGTCTTTTCCAATGAGTCAACTCTTCGCATAAGGTGGCCAAAGTACTGGAGTTTCAGCTTTAGCATCA
>SJYX01014310.1:148689-187102 GCA_006410675.1 Oreotragus oreotragus
TTCGTTTTCTGAATGTTGAGCTTTAAGCCAACTTTTTCACTCTCCTCTTTCCCTTTCATCAAGAGGCTTTTTAGTTCCTCTTCACTTTCTGCCATAAGAGTCGTGTCATTTGCATATGAGGTTATTGATATTTCTCCCGGCAATCTTGACTATAGCTTGTGTTTCTTCTAGCCCAGCGTTTCTCGTGATGTACTCTGCATATAAGTTAAATAAGCAGGGTGACAATATACAGCCTTGATGTACTCCTTTTCCTATTTGGAACCAGTCTGTTGTTCCATGTCCAATTCTAACTGTTGCTATCTGACCTGCATATAGGTTTCTCAAGAGGCAGGTCAGGTGGTCTGGCATTCCCATCTCTTTCAGAATTTTCCACAGTTTATTGTGATCCACACAGTCAAAGGCTTTGGCATAGTCAATAAAGCTCAACATAGTTGTCATTAAAAAAAAAAAAAAGCAGCATCTCTGTTCTTAAGAATCAAATAAGGCTGCTGCTGCTGCTAAATCGTTTCAGTCATGTCCAACTCTGTGTGACCCCATAGATGGCAGCCCACGGGAATCTCCAGGCAAGAACACTGGTGTGGGTTGCCATTTCCTTCACCAATGCATGAAAGTGACAAGTGAAAGTGAAGTTGCTCAGTAGTGTCCGACTCTTAGAGACCCCATTGATTGCAGCCTACCAGGCTCTTCCTCCATGGGATTTTCCAGGCAAGAGTATTAGAGTGGGGTGCCATTGCCTTCTCCCAAAGAAGGCAGGGATGATTTTAAAACATCGTGAAATAAAGTTAACTTGAGAAGAAAATAAAATTGCTTTAAGACCGTGTCTAAAGCCTTTTCTTTTCTCCTCAGCTAAACTTCTTTTAAAAACACAGCTTTTGCTCCACTATATCTACCTTCCTGTTTATACATCTATGAGCAATCCAGGTTGCAAGTACCCACATCAACCTTGAATTTTCCCTCCCTCTCTGTTCCTTTACTCAGTCATCTTCACGGACCTACTTATCTCATTTACCCCTTTTCTCCTGGACTTGCTGACAGGACTTTAATGTACTCTCACAACAGAGACAGTGGGAGTATTCATAATACGAATAGTGGACATTCTATTAAAAATACCACTGTTGTATAAAATACGCCATATCCTGTTGCGTAAGTTCATTATTTCCCATCTCAGCCATGTTCATTTGCATTTAAAATTCTTTAATATTCCACCAAAATTTGAGCAATATATTTCTCATATAAATAACCATAATGCATTCTTTTCACATGGATGTGCTTTTCATTATTTAGAATGTAGCTAGCAAAGAGAAAAGAAAATGAATCACAGTTAGAATTAAAATCTATCATCTTCTATCTGGGCTTCCCAGGTGGCTCAGAGGAAGCCAGTGTAGGAGATACAGAGACTCGGGTTCTATCCCTGGGTTGGGAAGATCCTCTGCAGGAGGGCATGGCAACCCACTCTAGTGTTCTTTGCTGGAGAATCCCATGGACAGAGGAGTCTGGTGGGCTACAGTCCTTAGGGTCACAAAGAGTTGGACATGACTTAGTCACTGAACACACACACACCCATACACATATATCTATCTACTTATCCATCTATATTTCAAACTGACTCTACATTGAAGTTTATAACATCTATAGTTGATGGTGAAAACACAATTTAAAAATTTTAAACTGCAAAGATGTATTAAGAGAAATTTAGTTATCAATCTTCTGTGGCAGTAAACTTTATCTTCTCATACTACTATCTCTTCCAGAATTGTTTGTTGTTTCAGATATTGAAACATTCTTAAAGGAGAGTGGTGCATGTCTTTTTCCTCTTAGAATGATACATCGTATAAAAATCAAATTAAATTGAACTATGAAACATTAGTTGCTTTAAGAACTTAGACCTCCAATATGGATTTGATTTCTCAGCTTCAGCATAATTCCATAAAGGAAGATCTATAATGTCATAAATTGCAATTCACATGTCTAAGGTCTCATTTTAGGGACTACATTGGACTTAGGCCAATATTTTAGGCAAATGTCTTCAGGTTAGTCTTATCATGAACATTACAGCTCAAGTTCAGTAGAAAACGGATATTCTGATGGTCAGAAAAGTGGAATGTCTGACCCAAAGGTTTGTTTTTCTTAATTAAAGCTTCATGGGTATACACATGCAAAGGAACTGTCACGATAGAAATAAATGTAGGGGAATACTTCTGACATGTGTAAAAATGCAATGAAAAATAATTCAAATTTTCCCTAGTATGGCTAAAACACAGTATATGGATAAACTGGGATAGTAAAATGAATTTATGACAACTTCCTGCTTACTTTGGTGTAAACAGATCATATACTTTTAAATTTTATTCCTATAAATGATATGCAGTCCTTTTTATGTAAACTTTCCATAACACACAATGAATAATGAGAGTTAGCCTCTTAAAAGATTTCCAAGTGAATGTTACCATTTATTCTCTAAACAGTTATGGGTGTTTTGTGCTGTTGTTTTTGGTTTTTTTTACCAGTCTCATGTATGTATCTTTCTTTTCAATACCAAATAGCAATAAGTATAAAGCAGTGTTTAATTTGCTAAGTACGTATAAAAATGTCTTCCCCTAGAAAATGTTACTAACATTTACTATAGACAGATGCAAAACAAATATCATCATTTCAGTACGATATACTATGGTATCTAATGAAAACACTTTATCAAATAAAAAGGGTCAGGGCGGCCTAGTCCAAGACCTCCTTCAAACTACCTCTATTACACTGAGCGATTTCCCATCTCTTGCCATTTCATCAGTCTATCGATAAAATAAAGCTGGACAACATCATTTCTAAGGTCCCCTTTCAGCTCTACCATCATGTATGTGTGCTTCCAATTTGTAATTAGTTTGTAAATTGAATGCAAAGTATCACCATAAAATAAGAGTAAAATAAGCCGTGGCCTGTGATCGTGTTCATTTTCAGATGGTTAAACATTTGAATGTTTGAAATTTACTTTATTGATGTAACAAAGCTCTATTTGTTTGCTTCCAAAACAATATAGAATACAAATATACAAGGAATAGGTTAGCTAATCACCTGGTGAGATATAATGTGTAGACATTTTAAATTCACTATATTTTCAAAGGTTTCACTTGCCAGCCTGTTAGTAAATATATGAACTATGATAAATCAGCCTAAGGGTAGGCCTTGATCTTGTCTACTGCTGTAAATTGCTTATCAACAACTCACACTAATAGTGTAATGTTGGTAGAAAATAAATCACAGTCTATGCATCAAATTTTGTTAAGAAACAAAATGAGATGCTTTCTCATGCTGACCTCATACTTTTTCAATGACAGATAAAATAAACTGAAGGCATGTGTAATAAATGAGTAAAAATATAATGATTTATGTGCTCATATTTTAGGTCTCAATTAAGTTTATCACTGGACATAAATCTACTTTAATTTCACAATTTCAGATCTCCAAACTCACCTTTCATGAAATGAGAGTCAAATAAAAGTAGGTGAAAGGTAAGGAAACATACAAGGAAGAGTAAGGGAACATTGGGGGGAAAATGGGTAAGATAAAAAGTGAGTAGTATGATAAAAAAAAAAGTGCTGGAATGCTTGTAGAAATGAAGTATACACGTGTCTGTGTACATGTGTATGTACCCATATGCATACAAGCATATATTTAATNACATAAATCTACTTTAATTTCACAATTTCAGATCTCCAAACTCACCTTTCATGAAATGAGAGTCAAATAAAAGTAGGTGAAAGGTAAGGAAACATACAAGGAAGAGTAAGGGAACATTGGGGGGAAAAATGGGTAAGATAAAAAGTGAGTAGTATGATAAAAAAAAAGTGCTGGAATGCTTGTAGAAATGAAGTATACACGTGTCTGTGTACATGTGTATGTACCCATATGCATACAAGCATATATTTAACGTACACATTTGCGTTAAATTATAATATGGTGGCATTATTAAGTGATGGAAATGGTCTCTGGTAGGTTGCACAAAAGAGACTCCCAGAACTAAAGTTCCCAGAAGAAGTTTATTGTAAGAGGCACATCCAGAGACAGGAAAGCAAGGGGCACTCTCTGATCACGTGTGCAGCCAGTGTGAATGCAGAGGTTCACGGAGTGGGTGCAATCACAAGCCCATGTATAACCAAAGAATAGCTGAGCATCGTTTAGAATAAAACCTGAATCTCAGTGATCCACCATCACTGTGGGAACCTGCTATTCACATTTCTCAAAGAGAGGATACGACTGCATCTCCTTCCAAAAGAAACAACGACTATGATAACCACTACTTTCATAATGCTTACTGTACTTTACTATGTAACATGCATAGTCCTAAGAACTTTACATTAAGCTGTTCATTTGACCATTCTCACCAGTTGTGTGAGGGTAAGTACTGCTGTTATTCTATCATACTGATGAAGAAACGGAGGCAAGGACTGATTAAATAGCTTGCCCAAGGTCATCTAGAGGGAGGCAGAATGTAAGTTCAGACATATGGCTCCAGAGTCTGCGCCATCAACGCCTTGCCTCTTTATGCCCAGTCTATATATGTGGTATCTTTATAACTTAATAAAGGCTGGCCATTACCATTTTCAATTTTGAAAAGGAGAAAACATAGAAGAGCATCTGCAGATCTCATCAAGTATGGCCAAAAAGCTGGAAGGAGAACAGTCCCTCACCTCCAGAATTGGAAGGATCAGTACTGGAGTGAGAGAGAACTAGACTCAGGACTTTTTGTCAGCATCTCATGGTTGCTGTGAGACTCCAGAGCCTAGTCAATGCCCTGGGGAATGAAGAATGGCTGAGAGGTACACTGGAACAGACCTTCCTGCAAGCAGCCCAAGTCTCCAAGTCCCAAGCTTTCTACCAAGTAAAATCAAGCTCCTAGATCCGAGGAACTTGCTTAGACAAGTTCCTCAGATGCTCAAGCCACATAAACCAAATCCACTGGTGCTGCAAGGACTAGTCCAATAGCCTGTGTCTCCATGGAACAACAGACTGGTTCCAAATAGGAAAAGGAGTGCGTCAAGGCTGTATACTGTCACCCTGATTATTTAACTTCTATGCAGAGTACATCATGAGAAACGCTGGACTGGAAGAAGCACAAGCTGGAATCAAGATTGCCAGGAGAAATATCAATAACCTCAGATATGCGGATGACACCACCCTTATGGCAGAAAGTGAAGAGGAGCCAAAAACCCTCTTGATGAAAGTGAAAGAAGAGAGTGAAAAAGTTGGCTTAAAGCTCAACATTCAGAAAACGAAGATCATGGCATCTGGTCCCATCACTTCATGGGAAATAGATGGGGAAATAGCAGAAACAGTGTCAGACTTTATTTTGGGGGGCTCCAAAATCACTGCAGATGGTGACTGCAGCCATGAAATTAAAAGAAGATTACTCCTTGGAAGAAAAGTTATGACCAAACTAGATAGCATACTCAAAACCAGAGACATTACCTTGCAGACTAAGGTCCATCTAGTCAAGGCTATGGTTTTTCCAGTAGTCATGTATGGATGTGAGAGTTGGACTGTGAAGAAAGTTGAGCCCTGAAGAATTGATGCTTTTGAACTGTGGTGTTGGAGAAGACTCTTGAGAGTCCCTTGGACTGCAAGGAGATCCAACCAATCCATTCTGAAGGAGATCAACCCTGTGTGTTCTTTGGAAGGAATGATTCTAAAGCTGAAACTCCAGTACTTTGGCCACCTCATGCGAAGAGTTGACTCTTTGGAAAAGACTCTGATGCTGGGAGGGATTGGGGGCAGGAGGAGAAGGGGACGACCGAGGATGAGATGGCTGGATGGCATCACGGACTCGATGAACGTGAGTCTTAGTGAACTCCGGGAGTTGGTGATGGACAGGGAGGCCTGGCGTGATGTGATTCATGGGGTTGCAAAGAGTCGGACATGACTGAGCGACTGAACTGAGCTGAACTGCACAGGAAAGTGTCCTTAGGATCTCAGTCTACTAGAGCCTTGGGAATATATCGAGATCTTTAGGAGATTACACCCTAACCAGAATGAGACTATTATTTATTTGTTTATTTACTATTTGTAAGATGGGTGCTATCTCTCCAACCATAGTATTTCTTCATTGCAGGACTTTCCCTCTTTCAAAATGGCTTTAGGAGGCATGTGAGACACTGTTTTCCAAAGATGGCCATAGTTGTATATATACCTCATGTCTTCTGCCACGTGACATAGAGACTAGACACTCTCTCCCTTCCCCACTGGATGCTGGGAGGCCCTGCAACTGCTTTGATCACTAGGACAAGCAGAAGTGATGCGGGCAAGTTTCTGCTCCTGCCTCTTGGAAGCCAGTGACCCTGTGAAAGTTAGGGCTTTCCTGAGAACCCGGCATTGTGAGCAGATGATGGAGCCACGCAGAGAGAAAAAGGGAGAGAGAATGAACGAGAACAGGCCAAGAGCAAGGGAGCCAGGCACATGTGTTGGGAAATGGTATTTTCACAGTTCTGCTCAGTTTGGGTCTTATGAATAAAGTTTGCTGGGGGTGAGTGTGGGCAGGATAGCAACCCTAAAGACAGTGGCCTTCAGAAAGATCTAAAGATTTATCCCCCCAAGGTCATTCCTTTCCATGGCAAATGATAATGAACCTAGAGACCTCCTCTCTCTAGAGGGCGTTTTGTTTTTCTTTCCATTTCTATCTCTGTCTCTGCAGAGGGGAGAAGGGATAGCTTCTGTTTATATATGTGTTTACAGTCTGTTTATATATGTACCAGCTGTTTACATAAGTTCCAAAAATTCATGTTCTCAAGGTTCCTCTTCTTTGGGTCAATTCTTCTATATATACAGCTTCCATGTCACCCTCTCAGCATCACCTGGGGTTAGGGGGGGACATAGTGAACTAGCGTTAGGGTCAATATGTGAGTAAATAATCTGTCTGTCCCCTGATTTGGAAACCTTAGAAGTATCAACCAATAAATGGAGATATAAAAAATTCACAATGTAAAGTTATTTTAGAAGTAGATCCTGCAGCCCCAGCTGCCCCAGCCCCCTTACCTGGATCAGAGAAAAGCTCTCCAGCTCAGTCCTTCCCCAATTTTTGACCCACAAAGTCAGGTACAAAATAAAAGACTGTTTTAAACCACTAAATCTGGGGGTAGTGTTTGCTTGTGCAAGCTTAGTCTCTCAGTCGTGACCGACTCTTTGCGATCCCATGGACAACAGTCCACCAGGCTCCTCTATCCATGGGATTCTCCAGGCAAGAAAACTGAAGTGAGCTGCCATTTGGGAAAAAATAATTGAAAACAGTGGATGGTTTGTCTAAATGTTATCTTTTTTCTACTGTCTTATTTTCAAACATTCCTTTTTACTACTTTTTAAAAATATTCCATATTTTTGCATACTAATGATCAGGTTTACATATAAGAGAAAATTTAGTATTGCTATAAGCCATTCCATTCCCTTCATATATTTTGTTTTCTGATTATATTCTAATGTTTTCTTCCACCTGATACTTTTTGATATTTAAGTCAGCCTTCTCCTTCTCTCTCTTTAAATTCCACATCTTCTTTTTATGTATGTATGAATGTGTGAATGTGTATATGTATGAATATATGAAAGTATTTATTCATCTATTCACATGTTTATTTATGAGTATATTTGCTTATTTATTAATAGAGTAATACCTATGTTTTGCTATCCCCAAGTGAATATGATACAACTTGTAAAGAGATTACATGTAACATTTTGACATATGTTTGTAAGTTCAGGATGGAAACAAGGCCATCTTTGAGTAATAGATCTAGATGCCTATTTACATAAAATGTGACTGGGTCTGTGAATCTACTAGTGGAATGCAGAAAATAATAGAAATGGCACAAATGTCAGTGGCTATCCTTTCCATTATGGCACCTATATTATCCTGATTACCTGACCAATATTCCACTATTACAGTGCTATCACACTAGAAAAATCAATTGCATAAGTTGAAAATGAAAATGAAAAACTGTGAGCCTCATCAGTTAATTGAGCAGTGTTGGATCTCATCTTCACACTGCTTGTCTGGCCCCAGGAACTTTGAAAAGACCGCATGAAAGTCATTTCAAAGTTTCTTCACCTAAAAACTAGGAGGTAGGTTGATAAAAGGAATACATTTCTATCATTCTTGAATGTCTTTCTTGACAGATGGTTGATAGGAAAATAGAATGAACAAGAGCTGTCAGCAGAAGTGGATTCCTGAGAAAGTGATAGAAACGAAAGGAGTGGGGAATGGTGAGGAAGGTCGGCTATTTCATCCCTTCATATTTTCTATTTAAGCTCAGAGCTGGCCTTGAAAAAGATGAAAATCCCCTTGACAATAATCCAACATTTTGCCTTAATGAGTGAAAATAGTATAAATTGATGATCACCCAGCATTTTGAGAGATGATTTTAAGTAAAGAAATAAATTTTGAATAAGGATGGTAAGAAATTTGAAATGGAAATCATGTCATAATTTTAGAAGACCTGTTCTGAAATGTCCTTAGCCTGGGATTCATGAACCCATAAGCTTCATGTTGTCCATTAATCTCCTGAACTTGTGTGTGAAATCATCTGATCGCTCACTTTTTATGAGAAGTTTTTATCAGATTTTCAAATACCCTGAGTCAGAAATGAAGACTCTCCACAGATTTCTTTAACATAAATCAAAGTCAGTGAGCATTAACGTGGTAAGCTTGGAGAAGCTTTATAATGGACCATATCCCTTTAACCTCCATTTCCAAGTGTTGAAGATCAGACGATGCAGTTCTGAAGGATCAACTTAAAGTATTGATCACATACACAGTTTTTGTACTAAAAGGACCAAATTAGAGTCATCAACCAGCCCTAGTAGCATGTCACCTTTGACTCTTGGAAAAGTCTGGGCTTTTGATGCAATATACACATTGCTGAACCATTGGACGTGTGTGTGTGCACGTGCTCCATCATGTCTGACTCTTTGCAACTACACAGACTGTAGCCCACCAGGTTCCTCTGTCCATATGGAGGTTAAAGGGATATGGTCCATTATAAAGCTTCTCCAAGCTTACCAAGTTAATGCTCACTGACTTTGATTTATTTTAAAGAAATCTGTGGAGAGTCTTCATTTCTGACTCAGGCTATTTGAAAATCTGATAAAAACTTCTCATAAAAAGTGAGATATCAGATTATTTCTCCAGGCAAGAATACTACTGGAGTGGGCTGCCATTTCCTACTCCAACCATTTGAAATAGCAGTAGAGAAAAGCCCAAATTCAGTGGGAAAGTACCCCTGATTAGTATGTCATCTTTGATAGTATTTACCTCCATTCCTTGAGATAGGGATATGGCTATTGAATTTTGTTGGCAAACTGCTGTGAGAAAAGCAGCTGCTAAAATACAAAATGAAAGGGGCTGCTGACCATTTTTAAAGAAAAAAAAAGCTTAAAAATTATTTCATACAAAGTATGAACATTGAAACCTGATTTCAGCCATTGAATATACAAGTTTAATGTTAGGATGCTTTTTAAAAGAGCAAATTTCAATCGCAAAAATTAATGAACTATTTCCAACAAGGGGCTAGCCTGGTGGCTCAGTCAGTAAAGGATCTGCCTGCAACGCAGAAGACTGCCTGCAACACAGGAGAACCAGATTCGATCTCTGGGTCAGAAGTTCCCCTGGAGAAGAAAATAGCAACCAATTCCAGTATTCTTGCTTGGAAAATCCCACGGACAGAGGAGCCTGGCAGGTTACAGACAATAAGATCACAAAGAGTTGGACACGACTGAACAACTAAACACCTCTACCATTCCCAGCAAATGCTAAACAAAGTCCAATTTGAATTATTGGTCTCACCACCCTTGCCTGCAACACAGGAGAACCAGATTCGATCTCTGGGTCAGAAGTTCCCCTGGAGAAGAAAATAGCAACCGATTCCAGTATTCTTGCTTGGAAAATCCCATGGACAGAGGAGCCTGGCAGGTTACAGACAATAAGATCACAAAGAGTTGGACACGACTGAACAACTAAACGCCTCTACCATTCCCAGCAAATGCTAAACAAAGTCCAATTTGAATTATTGGTCTCACACCAAAAAAAAAAAAAAAATCGCTTTTAATATACAACTGCAAGCATGTTCTTTGCAAGGCATATGCAGAATAACAATATTAAATGCTTGTATTAAATAGATAATACATTTTCAGTAGACACTGATCTCAATTACAGCCCAGAAAACCAGTATTAAGTATAGAGAATTAGTTGCATATTTTAATGAGCCCATGTTGTTAGGTTTAATATTTCTTGTCCAGGCTAAACAGCACAAATGCCACCTGGGCACCGAAAATTTTAGACATTTATTACTTGATCCGAATAAACAGATATTTTGCTTCATCTATTCATTTCTATTGTAGTCAAAATTTTGCTTGTGGGAACATTTCATTTACCTCATTTTCCTTCATAACTTTAGCACAAAACCAAAGTTGTTTGAATGTAATGTTTTCTTGTAAAGTAATATTATTACTCCATCAGCACTCAGTGGGCAGACATATTTTTCAACATTCCTCTTTTAATTAACTTGTCTTACAAACAAAGGCTACCAGATGAACGCAATTTATCCCCAGCATGCATTTTCAGCTAGGAGGCAGATAATTATTGCTCACTGCAGAAATAATGTTCTCCTACTTGCTCATGTAAAACAAACTTTAAATGTCATTTTATAGCAATAAAGATTACATAGCACAGGGCTGTCTTGAGGGAGGGCAATTACCCAGAGGAGCTTCTCATTAACCTGAAGGTCAGGGGTGAGAGATGATCACCATCCCTGGCTAACACAAACCTAAATTGCCCTGCTCTAAATATAATGGTCTCATAACCACACAAGTGGCAGCAATAAAGACTAAACAGTTATTGTGATACATTCCTATGTGGAGCTAGACATTGTGCAAAGCGGCTGGGTACCTGCGATCTTGCCCCTTCTGTCTGGGGAGCAGAGCATAGCATTGTTGGGTGGAATAAACAGGGTCTGAAAGCAAATTGCTTCTTTTATAAACTAGAGGCAGCTTTAGTAGAGTAGAGTCACTCAGTCCTGTCCGACTCTTTGTGACCCCATGGACTGTAGCCTACAACGCTCTTCCGTCCATGGGATTTTCCAGGCAAGAGTACTGGAGTGGGTTGCCATTTCCTTCTCCAGGAAATCTTCCCAACCCAGGGATCAAACCTGGGTCTCCTGCATTGTAGGCAGATGCTTTACCATCTGAGCCACCAGGGCAACATTCAAATACATGGTTTCAATAGATCGCAGCCATGGCAAAGTGCATCCTTAAGCACTGAGAGAATTGTGCTTGCAAACAAGAGTGCCTCAAGTCTGGCCACTGTGCTCAGCTGGGCTGCGTATGGCATTTCTGGGAGGTCTGTGAAGACAGGAAGCCCCAGAAGAAAGCATGAGTGTGTGTGTGTTCAGTTGCCTTGGTAGTGTTCAACTCTGCCGCCCTACTGGCTGTGGCCCAACAGGCTCCCCCGTCCCTGGGATTCTCCAGGCAAGAACACTGGAGTGGGTTGCCATGGCCTCCTCCGGGGGATCTTCCCTACTCAGAGACTGAAGCCCTGTCTCTTACACCNTCCAATGCATGAAAGAGAAAAGTGAAAGTGAAGTCGCTCAGTCTGTCCGACTGTTAGCGACCCCATGGACTGCAGCCCACCAGGCTCCCCCGTCCCTGGGATTCTCCAGGCAAGAACACTGGAGTGGGATGCCATGGCCTCCTCCGGGGGATCTTCCCTACTCAGAGACTGAAGCCCTGTCTCTTACACCTCCTGCCTTGGCAGGTGAGTTTTTCACCATTGAGGCATCCGGGAAGCCCAGAAGCTTGCTCATTTTTCAGCTATAAATTAATTTCCTAAAATGTGAAGTTCTTAAGCCTCTTTTGTGAACCTGGGTCATTTGTTTTCTTAATCTAATCTAACCTTTCCCTTAAGCTCGGAAGTTTAGTTTTGTTTTCATAAAGTCCTACTCAGATAAGTTGGGCAAGGAAATATTCTGCTTATTTAATTCTCATACACCATTATGAGACAATTAAACGACAGAGGGTAACTTTAGTAAGTTTTTCTTTCTTTTTTTTTTGCAGAAACAGGAAGAGAGAAATACAAACTACACAGCTGATCCTTGAATAACACCTATATAAATTGCCCAGGTCCACTTATAGATAGATTTTTTTCAATAATACACATTATGTACTGCAAGCATATTTTCCCTTATGATTTTGTTAATAACATTTTATTTTACTTTACTGTGAGAATATAGTGTAGAATACACATAATATACAGAATATTAGTTCCTTGACAATGTGTAATCAGCAAGGCTTCCTGTCAGCTGCAGGCTACTAGTTAAGTTTTGAGGGAGGTAGCAGTTACACTCGATTTTTCAGCTGTGCAAGGATCCATGCCCCTAAGCCCGTGTTGTGCAAGGGCCAACCGCGCACACACTGATTACTCTTCTACTGCAAGTTTGCTGCTGGTGCTCTTCAGTCAATAAGTCATGTCCAACTCTTTGTGACCCTGTGGATAGTAGCTCACCAGGCTCCTCTGTCCGTGGGATTCTCCAGTCGAGAATACTGGAGTGGGTTGCCATATTCTTCTCCAGGGGATCTTCACGATCCCCGTCTCCTGCATTGACACGTGGATTCTTTACCACTGAGCTGCCTTCAGTTCAGTGGCTCAGTCGTGTCCAACACCTTGCCACCCCATGGACTGCAGCAGGTCAGGCCTCCCTGTCCATCACCAACCCCCAGAGTTCACTCATACTCATGTCTATCGAGTCAGTGATGCCATCCAGCCATCTCATCCTCTGTCGACCCCTTCTCCTCCTGCTTTCAATCTTCCCAATCATCAGGGTCTTTTCCAATGAGTCAGTTCATCGCATCAGGTGGCCAAAGTATTGTAGCTTCAGCTTCAGCATCAGTCTTTCCAATGAATATTCAGGACTGCCACCTTAGCGACAACCACTTTGTTTTTTATGGATTCTTGGGAGGGTCTGGATGTTGTAGGGAAGCAGCCCCATCAGAGAGAAAGTTCAAAATAATGCAAATATTACCAAACTATCTTTGGGAATGTTACAGAGTGATCTGAATGGGAGGCTTGCAACCCCTGTTGGCCAATACAAAGGCTTTGTAAGAGGACAGTTAACTTACAGTGCAAAGTACTTTTGGTGCAATGAGAAAGAAGGAAAAAGAAGATCATAAAACTGATTAGCGTATCCTGAGGAAGGTAAATCTACCAGGCTGAAGAAAGGTGGAGAAAAAAGAACAGAGAGATATGGTCTGGTTAATGTGAAATTCCCAGTCACCCTAGACAGGATATGTGAAAAAAGACCTAAAATTGGCTTTGTGCCTTAGGATCTTTTGAATGGCAGTTCACTTATCAGGGTCAGAATTTTTTCATTCTTCTGCTTGAAGTAGAATCTAATAGGGAAAGCATTTAGAAATGAGCTTGTAGAGAAAGTTTATTTGGTTGTATTCATGTGGGGAAAAGGCTCCATTGAGTAAAGAACACATTGATTCATCATAAAAACATGTTAAAATGATAAATATATCTGTAAACAAAAGGAATCTGAAAGTGGTGAGATTTTATCCTAAAGAGTCTTCTGAGCAGAAAGGAATGAGGGCCAAAAGCAGGTAAAAAGCTGAAGGGGCAGCTAGAGTGGTTTGAAATTTCATCAATCATCCTTAGTTTCAAGTATTAAAGACATTAAAGATAAGCCATCCTTCCCCCACATTTTTAACAATAGATCATACATTTTATAAAGTTGTGATTATTATTTATTTTTTAAGATATAAGAAAAAAAATTTTTTTTTAGGCTTAGAAAACTGTCTTCTGGAGGATGAAGTAAGAAAGTAAGAAGCATAGTCTTGAAATGATGACAGAGGGACTCCTCTACATAAACATGATAGGCAGCGAGCCCTGGAGTTATAGATCGGCTCGAAGTTGCAGTATAAGATATTTTGACCAGTTTTGTGCATTGAGACTATATTTGTTGTCCCAGGCTTGCTATGTGATGATCAGCTGGTTTTTAAACTAGTTTGTGTTAGTAAGGGGGGAAGAGCTGATTAGCAGGAGACTCCATCTAGCTCCGTTCACACGTGTCTGGGTCACTGTGACTGCCTAGCAGTGCTGCCCCACGTGATGAACCTAACCCTCGTTTGTGAACAATGGGGAGAATTCAGGTGTGGTGGAGCAGAGGATTGCATGCTCTGTGACCTGCAGCTGTGCATGTCTGAGCCCTGCCCACCAGTCAGCACACAGGCTGCCTCTGCCTCACTGTCAGGAAGCCAGGGCACTCAGAGGACCGCTCTGCCCCTTCCCAAGGCAGAGAAGGAGCACCTTGCAGAGGCATGCTGCTCCCTCCCGAACAGGCTAGAGGTTTCTAAACGCCACCCTAATTTAACGGTTCAGTTCAGTCACTCAGTTGTGTCCAATCGACTCTTTGCGACTCATGGACTGCAACGTGTCAGGCCTCCCTCTCCATCACCAACTCCTGGAGTCCACCCAAACTCATGTCCATTGAGTCAGTGATGTCATCCAACCATCTCATCCTCTGTCGTCCCCTTCTCCTCCAGCCCTCAATCTTTCCCAGCATCAGGGTCTTTTCCAATGAGTCAGCTCTTCCCATCAGGTGGCCAAAGAATTGGAGTTTCAGCTTCAACATCAGTCCTTCCAGTGAATATTCAGGACTGATCTCCTTTAGGATGGACGTGTTGGATCTCCTTGCAGTCCAAGGGACTCACTCTCAAGGGTCTTCTCTAGCACCACAGTTCAAAAGCATCAATTCTTCTGTGCTCAGCTTTCTTCACAGTCCAACTTTCACATCCATAAATGACCACAGGAAAAACCATAGCCTTGACTAGACAGACCTTTGTTGACAAAGTAATGTCTCTGCTATTTAATATGCTGTTGAGGTTGGTCATAGCTTTTCTTCCAAGGAGGAAGTGTCCTTTAATTTCATGGCTGCAGTCACCATCTACAGTGATTTTGGAGCCCCAAAACAATAAAGTCTGTCACTGTATCCATTGTTTCCACATCTATTTGTCCCATGAAGTGGTGGGACCGGATGCCATGATCTTAGTTTTCTGAATGTTGAGCTTTAAGTATCTGAGTTTATTGATATTTCTCCCAGCAATCTTGATTCCAGCTTAACTGCTACAGATAAATAAATAATTCATATTTTCTATAAGGTTATAAAACAAAATTTTTGAACAATAAATTTGAAATAAGTCCTCTGAATTTTACTTAACATTGAATAATATATGTAGTAAAATAAATATTTGGTAAAAAGTTCCAATATGTTACTTTAATTTCTCATTGGCCTATTTTAGCCACTTTTGGAAATTATTTCAAGGCAAGTAATCCGATATGAGGCAAATACTGTGGAAACATCTTATTTGAATTTGAAATAAGCAACGTAGAACTTGATGAAAAATAATTATAAAAGTATTTCTATCTCTGTCTTCATGTCTTCACACATTATACATAGAATACCATTATTGATTTAAAAACAGGCGTATGATTTGATGTGACGCTAGAATGTATCCCGGAGTGAAGAAAATTAAATGTAATCCAAGTACATCTTTGAGCCAGTTTTTTTAAGCACATCTGCACACATCTAATGCAAATTTTTACCTCTCTTCTTTATTTAAACTTTCCAAGGTATGTTTGTATTCTATAAGATGGGCTAAATGTTCTCAATCTTAAGTTAAAATACCTTGAAACAGTTTCTCATTTAACCATTTTTTTTTTCTCCCACCTAGGGAGGGCAAGAAAAGAAAACGCCTGAACAGTGGATGACAGATATAAAACATGAGACATGGCCAGATAACAGCGTCTGTGGTCATGCCCTGTGACTGTTTGTGAAATTGTGTGCTTCAGTTGTCTAATGAAAACTCTGCTGTACTTCTTCATTTAGTGGGAAAACTGACTGAAAGCCAGCAAGGAAAGAGAAGCTGCTTGCTTGCTTATTCTGTTTTCAGCAGTGCTTCGCGCCCCCACACACAAATTTCTAAGTTAACAGAACAATTTGAAAGAAACTAAGACACTAAAAATAATTTCATAAAAAATAAATTTAAATTCAAAAAAATAGTACCTTACTGAGGTATCCCCATTGTAAACGTTTTAGCTGATCAGGAATCTTCAGGAATGATTCAAGAATAAAAGGTATGTTGTAGCTCAGAGGTTAAAGCGTCTGCCTGCGATGTGGGCGATCCAGGTTCGATCCCTGGGTTGGCAAGATCCCCTGGAGAAGGAAATGGTAACCCACTCTAGTATTCTTGCCTGGAGAATCCCATGGACAGAGGAGCCTGGTGGGCTACAGTCCAGGGGGTCACAAAGAGTCAGACATGACTGAGTGACTTCACTTTCACTTTCTTCCTTCTTTACCTCCTCTCTCCTTCTTTTCTTCCTCCATGTCTGCTTCCTATCCTCTGTCTTTCTATCTCGATCTCATCTTTCTTTTGTCTTTGATTCCTGAAATCCTGCCAACGGTTTTAAGAACAAATTTTAATCTATTGACATAAAGTTAGTATATTCAAAAGGACAGCAGGGCAGTGTAAATTTAGGTTTACATTGAATAGGAAAGCAGATTAACTTGCCGATTAAGCAACAGCAGGAGGCAAGATTGGTTTTTTTCTTTCTTGTTCATTTGAAGACAGTTTTCAAATTTAATGAACATTTCAGCTATTTAAGTTCATGCATCTGTCCATTTCATCATTATGCCTTTACACTTATTAGGAATCAATATTTTAAATATATATATATATATAGTGATTTTAGTCAATATTTTATTGTTTTCAAACTTGGAACAGTAGCATAATAATAATGAAAATATTAAGGAGTCATCAACATGGTATATTGTGAACACTCAATTAAAGCTACTTATTATAGCATTAATGTATAAATTATCATAAATCTGGCTACTGTCACAAAACAGACGTGGTGGCTTAACATTTATGTCTCATATTTTTGGAGTTTGGGAAGTCAGAGACAACAGTTGTACAGTCTGATTCTGGAAAGGACATTTTTCCTGGTTTTCTCACAGGATGAAGAGAGAGATGTGTCTCATTCTCTTTTTATAGTTACTAATTCCACCACGAGGGCCCATTCTCATGACTTAATTTCACGCTAATTATTTCCAAAGGGCCACACCTCCAAGAGTCATCACATTAGCAATTAGAATTTCAGTATGTGAATTTTAGGGCAACACAAACATTCAGTCCACACACAAATATTGATTACAAAAGTGTAGTGGATAAATATTTTTTTGCTTTTGTTGTACTCATTTCTCATTCTTCTAACAACAGTCTCTTTTTCTTTCATGCATTCCTCCTTCCCCAGTCCCAGGTCATAAGTTCTAGGTGGGGTTTTCCAGCAGCTCCTGGGGTGGCCATATGATATAGATCTATATCAGGCTGCATATGCTGTATTCTTGGCCACAGCTCTGGAATCTGTGACGGGCATGTGCCTAATGGGCATGCAGCTAATGGCTGAACAAGCACATATTCCTACTGGATCGGACCTGAGAAGAGGCAAAAGGCCCCATGTTACCACGATATGAAACCCAAGAGTGGGGCTTATTCAGAGAAAACAGAAAACAGAGACGAAGAAAGAATATGACACCTGATGGTGTCAAGAGTGCCTGCCTTCTTGCTCAAAGCTAGCCACTTTATTGGACCACGAAACTGCCTTGCCATTAATACTAACTAAAAAATAACACTGCTTCTCTTTTTAGAAACCATGTTGAATGTGATCTCCAGGCATTTGCAATTAACATAAGTCTAATTGGTAAATTTGGCTGTTTATACAAACCCAGATTAGAACTTTTGAGTTGATTCATTCTACTTCACAACAGTCAAGGGTTGTGAGATATTAAAAATAGCACTTTGGACCTTTACATGTTCTTTTCTTTGAAACGCTGAAAAAAAAAATCTTTTGAGAATGGTTCATTGACAGTATTTCAGTACTGTGTTTAGTACTTTGATTTTTAAACTTGTAAGGAATTCAGGGAGGAAATTGATCTCTAAGGCTTTAAAGAGAAAAAAGCTTTGAGTTTTTGATATGTTTTTTGCCTCTTGAAATGTGGTGACTAGCAACTATAGCTGGGCTTTTCCTCCTGTGAACCCTCTATATGAATGGACTTTCAATGTATCTGATGAACTACATAAGCTTTCCATAGGCAAGAATGAATTACACATTGTTCAATATTCTTTTATACAAAGTATTCACTAGGCCTTTTACAAATTATCAGAATGTTTTTCTTTCTCATTAAGGTTAACACAGGAAATGAAAATAAAGTGTCAATTAAGCTTTTATTTATTCAAATATGGTATCACATTAACAGATTTACTTCATTTAACTAGTTTTAATTTACCTATATGGCTGGTATATTTCACATTATCCAGACAAAGCCATTATTTGATTTTCTTCCTTATTTTTTGAAAATGTCAGACTCAGATCTCCATTTGGACTTCCTGTTTTTATCTCTACTTAAGAAAAAGTGAGTTAGAACCAATAATGAATTATAAATAAAATTCAAATGGAAGAAACTATAATATAAATTATTTTTTATATCTCCTTACAGTAACAATGATTTAGCTTAACTGGACTTTCTTTTACTATTTAATTGATTGTTATATAACTGATTATCATGGCTTATAGAAATTTGCTACTTTGGTCTAGATTTATTCACCTGACTATGAAATTCATCTTTATCAATGCCTCCAACAAACTTATTATTTAGGAAGACTGTTACAACTAATCACTAACCCTCAGTGTCACATTTATCAAGCTATGGTTTTTGTAGCTTTATTTTGATGGTCTTCTAAAGCTTTTTGCTCTTTGGTGAAGCCTGGAATAACTATTTGTCTAGAATTATGTTACTTAAATATTTTAAAATTTGTTTTTCATGTGGAGACTTCTAAAAGGGACAAAAGCATATTAGTCAATGCACAATTAAAATGCCAATTAGTATAAGCTGGGTATTAAAAGATAAAAGCAGAGATAACCAGGTCAAAGTTTCTTATATTCCCCAAATTGGCATTGCTAGAGAACAGGTTTCACAGCTCATCTCTCATGGAGTGAGTGGGGGAAGTTGTCAGCTTCCTAACCTCAATATTTCAATCAGAATTAGTTATTGGCCACATTCTACTGGGCTTCTGTCTGAGATTTTTACTAAAGGGCTCGGTGGAGACATAAATAAATGCTGAGATAAAAGTTATTCATTTATTCTGTTAGACAGTTAAAGCCAGCTCCTAATTCAAAGATAATGGATTCTAAACATTCTTGGTTTCTTTTTAGCTGTAACAAAAATCTCTGCATATTATAGACATTTAATAAACACTGAATAATCCCAAAGAAGATACAGAGACACAGAAAGAGGAAGCTTAACAGAAAAATCATGACCCCATGGCTCAGGAGTCAGCTCTTCTATCAGGCATATTTTCCCCACCACTATGAGAACTAGACAATGATTCTTCTGGTCTATCTTAACTTTGAAATACTTCTTGTTATTCAGACGCTCAGTCATGTCTGACTCTTTGTGACCCCATGGACTGCAGCACGCCAAGCACCCTCGTCCATCACTATCTCCCAGAGTTTGCTCAAACTCATGTCCATCGAGAACGGTGATGTCATTCAGCCATCTCATCCTCTGTCATCCCCTTCTCCTCCCACCTTCTATCTCTCCCAGCATCAGGGACTTTTCCAATGAGTCAGCTCTTCGCATCAGATGGCCAAAGTATTGGAGTCTCAGCATCAACATCAGTCCTTCCAGTGAACACCTGGGACTGATTTCCTTCAGGATGGACTGGTTGGATCTCCTTGCAGTCCAAGGGACTCTCAAGAGTCTTCTCCAACACCACAGTTCAAAAGCATCAATTCTTCGGCACTCAGCTTTCTTTATAGGCCAAGTCTCACATCCATACATGACCACAGGAAAAACCATAGCTTGGACTATACAGACCTTTGTTGGCAAAGTGATGGCTCTGCTCTTTAATACACTGTCTAGGTTTGTCTTAGCTTTTCTTCCAAGGAGCAAATGTCTTTCAATTTCATGGCTGAAGTCCACAATGCTTTTGGTTTCCAAGAAAATAAAATCTGTCGTTGTTTCTAGTATCTGTGTATGCTGCTACACTGCACGCATTGATAAGAGCTCTTTCTCCTCCCTCAACTGTAAGCATTCAGAGCGCAGCAACAATCAGCATCTTACTATCTTGCTGCACCATGTACCTAGAGCAGGTGCTTGATAAACGTCAGTGGAATAAATGGACACACCTCACTACTCCGAGTCCATTGCATGCATGCATCTGCATACTCATGCCCCCCTTGCCTGGAATCTTCCCCTTTTATTTCTCAACAGGAAAACTTTCCCTGCCCATCCTCCAGACCACAATTCCGGTATCATATCCTCAGTGGGCTACCGCCTCTGAAACCCTAGGCTCACATGCACTGTTCTCTTTTATGGTACTCTGGCCTTCTAGAACTACCATGATTTATAAAATATGTCTGCCAGTTGATTTATTCATTTTGTGTTTTTCATCCCATTTATAAAGGAAATTCTGTACAGAGCTTGGTTATGGGTGTGTGTGTGTGTGTGAGTGTGTGTGTGTGTGTGTTCATTTCCGGGGCTTAGATTAGCACAGAACCCATAGTGGGTCTTAATACATATTTCATATAGGAATAAAATTAATAAAACAAGTGACTAAGAAAGGCAAATGAGGAACTTTTTTATTTAAGGTATGTTGCGTTTTAATGGCAACCCTCTCAATACTTTTCAACAGGAAAAACACTAAGCATAAACAGAGGTGGGGGGGAACACCCTTACGCTCACAGCTAATGTATCCTTTAGATTTTCTTAGAAATGAAAATCAAGGTCAAACTCAAAAGAGAATGTCTGCATGTATTATTGAAGACGGTTGTGAAAGTCTTTTATAACCTTTCTTTACAAGGAACCAGCTGACTTATTTAAGAATGACAATCCAATTAAAACAATAAAAATGATGCCCATTCAGTTTACCTTTAGTTACAGTCAAGGAGCCCTATGTCCAACATCAGTGATTTTTATTAAATTCTTCTGTGTTTCATCTAAGACAGGGTTTGTAACAAAGATGAGCATGTTGAAAGCTTTGTTTCATTTTTATTTTAGTGCTGTGGAAGAGTGTGTCCACATGTAACAAATGTGCAAGGAGGAAGTGTGTCTTAAGCAAGGGACCCAAGTACAAAGATCCAGACGGTCAATGAACTTTGCAAAAACAGGTAAAATGCAAATACTAGACACTTTGTGTGTACTTAGTCACTCAGTCATGTCCCAGTGTTTGTGACCCCATGGACTGTAGCCCACCAGGCTCCTCTGTCCATGGAATTCTCCAGGCAAGAATATTGGAGTGGGTTGCCACGCCCCCCTCCAGAGGATCTTCCTGACCCAGGGATCCAATTCAGGTCTCCAGCACTGGAGGCAGATTCTTTACCAGCTGAGCCATGAGAGAAGGCCAGACACTTTAGAGATACTTTAGAGATGGCAATTTTAGCAGAAACTAAGGATTATTTGTTTTGTTTTCCTTTTTTTTTTTTTTTTAAAGGAATAGCTGTTGTTGGAGAAGGCAATGGCACCCCACTCCAGTACTCTTGCCTGGAAAATCCCATGGACGGAGGAGCCTGGTAGGCTGTAGACCATGGGGTCACTAAGAGTCAGACACTACTGAGTGACTTCACTTTGACTTTTCACTTTCATGCATTGGAGAAGGAAATGGCAACCCACTCCAGTGTTGTTGCCTGGAGACTCCCAGGGACGGAGGAGCCTGGTGGGCTGCCGTCTATGGGTCGCACAGAGTTGGACACGACTGAAGCGACTTAGCAGCAGCAGCTGTTGTTGTGCTGGAGGACTTCCCTGGTGGCTCATATGGATAAGAATCTGCCTGCAATGCAAGATACCTGAACTGGATCCCTGGGTTGGAAAGATCCCCTGGAGAAATGCATGGCAACCCATCCCAGTACTCTTGCCTGGAGAATCTCATGGACAAGGAGCCTGGTGGGCTACAGTCCATGGGGTCAAAAAGAGTCAGATACAGCTGAGCGACTAACACACTTGGAACTAGAGCCTGGAACCAAAGATTAATTTTGTAACCTTTCTTGCAACTTGATATGCAGTCATTCCTGTAAACTCTGGCCATGGATATCTAAGTGGGACGGTGTGTGACTTCCTCTAGGAAGAAGGTGTAAACGTTCAAGAGAGCAAGAGGACTCCTTTGTCCTCTTTTTCATGCTTCTTCACACTTGCAGACCAGCCCTGGACTGATTGACTGCTTACTTGTAGAACTATACACCTCTTTTATGAGAAAGAATAAACTTCTGTCTTATTTATGGAGCTAAACTAAGACTAACCAAAACAACAGGGGGAAAAAAAAAGGCAAGCTCTCTGATCTCCTAGAGCTTAAAGCATGCATCTTTAGAACATAAATTTCCTAAGGTTTAAGGAATCTTGGACCCAGTAATCAGATACAGAGTTAAAAGCTATTGAATAAAACTGGACATAAATACTCTGCTAAGAACTCTTAAGAAATAAATCAGTCAACTCAATCTTTTCCTCTATGAACTCAACATCTAATGCTCTGAGGAAAATATTGATATTGATTTACTCTTTCCTTCTTTGAAGGCACAGATGTCTTTCCTTTTTCCCATGACCATGCAGATGCTCAGTTTAAGCCACACTTCATATCAGTGTTTGAGAAGTTATGATTGGATAAGAGTTGATGTGAAGTAAATTGTTCTATCGCATTATATTTTCCCCTCAAAATCCCTAACATATTTAACTCTATTAATTGGTTCAAGTCATAATATATAAGCTATTTTATATTCGTTTTATGAAGTGTCTTCTGAATTACAAATTCCTTGTAGAAAAGACATATGTATCATTTGCTTTGGCATTATCACAGAATTGACTGTTTTTAGTTGTTTAAAATATTTTAAAAGTGAATTAATAAAGGTTGTCTGATGCCAAAGAAATGGTGTTTTTGGTAATCAGAATATATGCAGATAAGCCTCAACAATGTTTCTTATTTGGTTGTTTTCATTATTTTGGACATATACCTGAATATTGCCGTATTTGTTTTCCCATTTATAGATGGGTTATGACATCCCTTGTAAAATCCCAAGAGTTTCAGGGGTTGAGAGAGCATGTATAAAGTTCAGACTTACATAGTTAAATGTACAAGAGATCTAGACCCACACAGTCCTAAGTTTGTACCCTGACTCAGCCACTTGGTGCTACGAGTTGGATGGGGAAATAAACTATCCAAGGTTCATTCTTCTTCTTTAAAATGGCACTGATAGCACCTCGCTAGTAGGGTTGTTGTGATGTCTCTTCCATGTCTCAGCTTCCTTTCCTCTCCGTTGACTCCATTTTTAGCAGTCTTCTGCAATATAGTGGTCATATCGGGTGAACAACGTAGCCACTATCATATGGAAAATGTAACGATGATCGCTACCATTCCAGACTGTCAGCATGTTTAAGAAAAAGATAATTCCACTTTACGGACTGAAGTGAATTCAACAGCATGGCTGTCATCAGGCTGGTTTAATTATGCCAGATCCCATCCCTTAGTTTAGGGGAGAGAATATTATGTTTCACTAGGCAAGGTATATAAATCGAGATATGGTTGGTATCAACCACAAACAAACAATGGAAACTAATATTGGGGCAAAGTCAGTTTCCCAAAGGTATGTCAAGTTCTGATGGGCTGCAGGAGAGAAAGTCTACTGCAGTATTTACTATGAGCACTTCGAACAATTCATCATTTATTTTCAAAGCTAAAATTGCCCAAGTGAATTTAAGTCCTTTATAACCTTGCTTTAGCCTTTAACTTCTTTGAAATATCTTTCCTGACAGATATCAAGCAACTTTCCTCTTGATTGATTTTCCACATGTCTTCTCTCTCATCTCTCTAGTCCCCACTTTTCTCCTTTCACTGTAAGTCCAAAATGTGAAACATATATTTAAACATGTATACGAAGACACATATTTAAATGCTTAGTAATATGACCCGGATTCTGATTGTACTGTACCAGAAAGTTCAGTATAATATTGGGTTAATTGATTACCTTATTTGACAGACTAATTCCAATTTAATTTATGCTGGTTTGGCTACATTAAGATCATTATTGTAATTTTAGCTTTTTTACCAGTAACTGCTCATGAAAATGAAGACTATGAGATAATGTCTTCAAATTCTCTCTTTCATCTCCCCTTCATTTTTCTAAGAACTACAGCTCTTATCTTTTTCTCAGTATTCAGTTTTAAGAATAACAAACTGCGTGACATGAAGATGATTCAACAGCTATGAAAAAAAAAATCTGCATTTTTTGAAAGAGCTTCAACCTTGCTTCTCTAAACGGGGCTTATGTATCGTCCCGTTAATTGTTTGGATAATGAATCCCGTTCTCTGTATTTTCAATTCGAATTACCTGGTCATACAGATGCTTTATTGGCTTTTTCCTACTCTGATAGCCATCATTTTACTTCCAGTGGTTTCCATAACATTAATTTCCCCAGTGCTTTTTCCTGCCTTTCCTTCTATGATATGCTTTTCATTATGCTATTCTTTCCTCCTCCCCCCAAAAAAAGGATAGAAGAAAGTACCTCAATACACTGTTTTATTAATACACTGTGTATCTAACCAGAGGTCAATAGTCCCTCCCTTCATCGTAAGATTATCTATGAATGCATTCAATAAACATTTGAGAAGAGCAGGGGGCTGGTATGAATTTCCCTATACACCAAGCACATACTGGGAGAAATGATTACTCAATCTAGTCCTGCTCACTTTTACAAATAAGAGGTTTGTCTACATTCTATCCTGAATAGGAAAGGCCTGGGCAGAGTCTAGCTGGACTGGTGCATTGGGCACTGCAGCCTGAAAGACTAGAGTTTCTCCTACACAATGGGGAAGAATATGTCAAGGCTCCAGTCTTGCTAAGTACATTATCATATGTTTGATTTGGGAGAAAATACATGAACACAGACTTACAAAAGTATGGTAAACAGCCGAATAAAGCTAGTGCAAAAAATCAATATACATTAAGTCAAATAAGAAATGGGTCAAATATAAGTTGAATATACCGAAGGGGCCTCTGAGAATGTATGTGATCAAGATTAAAATATCGTGTAATGGGTGGAATTTTGAAAAATAGAACTAGGACGGAAGGGGAGGTAAAGAATGGAAATGAATGGAATGAAAAAGAATTTACAAAATTCTAGGAAACAAAATAGAGTTGATAAGAACATAGAAGGAAAATTCAAAAACAGAATTGTTTTCATCTCTTACCTCCATTATAATAAACAATGCTGTTTATTGTATTACTGTTTGAAATATTTTCTGTTCCTATTTGGGTGTGGCTTATACTTTCTTGGATTTCCTTGGTGGCTCAGAGGGTAAAGCGTCTGTCTACAATGCGAGAGATCTGGGTTCGATCCCTGGGTTAGGAAGAGTCCCTGGAAAAGGAAATGGCAACCCACTCCAGGACTCTTGCCTTGAAAATCCCATGGATGGAGGAGCTTGGTGCAGGCTACTGTCCATGGGGTTGCAGAGTCTGGCACAACCGAGCGACTTCACTTCACTATACTTTCTAATTCTGTGGATATCATACCTGACATGTGACTTATGGTACAATTCCATCATCCTGACTCAGAGCGGGTCATATGAATTGCTCTGGTCAATGACTTGGGAACATAAGTGAATGAGTAACTTCCAAGCTAAAGCTTAAAAGCTAGTTTGGGGTTGCCGTATTTCTCTTACAACTCACCCAAAAGACCAGAAGGATCCCAGATAAATGCTGCTTTGTCATCTAGGAGACACAGAGCAGAGTTATAGCTGACCAACAGCAAACATACAGTTGAAAAATAAGTTTTTCTGGTTGTAAACCATGGACTTTGGGGAGATTATATGCTAGCCTAAACTGATTGTTAGAAATTTGTCAAGGGATTATTCAAGAAAGAAGTGGCTTATGAGTGAGACCTTGAATAATAGATAAGATTTTCACAAAAAAGAAATTATTAGGTAATGTCAAGAATGTGAGAAGATAGAAATAGCAAAAGCATGCATTAATTTTTACAGTGCAATGAGTAACAGAGTTTCACTAAAAACAGATTTTTCTGTCTCAAATTACTTAAATTATTTAATCTACCTTTTTATGAATAATGTTTAACTAAAACGTCCTATTTTAAAAACAGTGATGAGTACTAAAAATGTTATTCCTATCCAAACCTTTGATAACCTTTAAATTTACTTAAAAAAAAGTTCATTATCAATAATTATCCACAAGTTAATTGGTATAAAATTTGAGGAATATTATTCAAGAGTGTGCAAGTGGCTTATTAAGGATCAGCCATACACTTGAGAGCAGTAAAGAGTTAAACCAGACAAATAGAACAGAAGATAATTATTTCAGAATGGTTATGAAGGAAATTAGTCATGGTGTGAATCAGTAAAAAGGATTGCACCAAGTGTTAAAAGAATATATGATCATAATCTCAGTACTGTGAAGCCTGTGTATATTTCCAAAAAGTTTTATTTTTCTTTTATTTCCTTTTAGTTATAAAAGTGATATATTTCAAGGTACACGTTTAAAGAAGATAATAAGGTGAAGAGCAAAAATCAAAATTCCCGAAAATGCACCATCCCTCTACCTCTATCCACACAATACTTTTCACCGTCCATTCCCCTCACCCCACAACGTAAACACTGTTGCGTTCTGGCCTGGTCCTGGTCAGGATGAGGCAGCCAGGGGGAGAAATTAGCCTGGAGAAGAAGCTGGCCCTCAGCCTTGCATAGAGAGCATGACCGAGCAGAGCCCCTGAAACCATGATTATCTGAGACCCAGACCTTGTTCACATAAGCTCCTGTAAGGACCCAAGTTCTCAAGCAGGCAGATGGTTCTGGGTGACTGCCATGGACATTTTCATTAGAGGACTCAAGATGGAATATATTATGTGACTCCTTACATGAGATCACTAGGTAACACAATTGAAAATGTTTTCAATCTTACTTTTACTAAACATTCATTAAATGTAGTGTATATAAAGTATATTTTCCAGATATATTCCATTTTTAAGAACGGACTTATCTAGGATTTAACTCAGGATGGTTAATAAACCAGAAGTATCAGAGAAAGTAACTGAAGGGTTAAGAGATCAAATTGCCAACATCTATTGGATCACAGAAAAAGTAAGGGAATTCAGAAAAATGTCTAGTTCTGCTTCATTGACTATGCTAAATTCTTTGACTATGTGGATCACAAAAAAAAAAAAAACTGTGGAAAATTCTTAAAGAGATGGGAATACCAGACCACCTCACCTGTCTCCTGAGAAACCTGTATGCAGGAAAATAAGCAACAGTTAGAACTGGACATGCAACATGGACTGGTTCCAAATTGGGAAAGGAGTATATCGAGCCTGTATACTGTCACCCTGCTTATTTAACTTATATGCATCATGTGAAATGTTGGGTTGGGTGACTCACAAACTGGAATTGAGATTGCTGGAATCAACAAACTAAGGTATGCAGATGATATCACTGTAAATGCAGAAATTGAAGAAGAACTAAAGAGCCTCTTGATGAGAGTGAAAGAGGAGAGTGAAAAAGCTGGCTTCAAACTCANGACCAACAGCAAACATACAGTTGAAAAATAAGTTTTTCTGGTTGTAAACCATGGACTTTGGGGAGATTATATGCTAGCCTAAACTGATTGTTAGAAATTTGTCAAGGGATTATTCAAGAAAGAAGTGGCTTATGAGTGAGACCCTGAATAATAGATAAGATTTTCACAAAAAAGAAATTATTAGGTAATGTCAAGAACGTGAGAAGATAGAAATAGCAAAAGCATGCATTAATTTTTACAGTGCAATGAGTAACAGAGTTTCACTAAAAACAGATTTTTCTGTCTCAAATTACTTAAATTATTTAATCTACCTTTTTATGAATAATGTTTAACTAAAACGTCCTATTTTAAAAACAGTGATGAGTACTAAAAATGTTATTCCTATCCAAACCTTTGATAACCTTTAAATTTACTTTTAAAAAAAAGTTCATTATCAATAATTATCCACAAGTTAATTGGTATAAAATTTGAGGAATATTATTCAAGAGTGTGCAAGTGGCTTATTAAGGATCAGCCATACACTTGAGAGCAGTAAAGAGTTAAACCAGACAAATAGAACAGAAGATAATTATTTCAGAATGGTTATGAAGGAAATTAGTCATGGTGTGAATCAGTAAAAAGGATTGCACCAAGTGTTAAAAGAATATATGATCATAATCTCAGTACTGTGAAGCCTGTGTATATTTCCAAAAAGTTTTATTTTTCTTTTATTTCCTTTTAGTTATAAAAGTGATATATTTCAAGGTACACGTTTAAAGAAGATAATAAGGTGAAGAGCAAAAATCAAAATTCCCGAAAATGCACCATCCCTCTACCTCTATCCACACAATACTTTTCACCGTCCATTCCCCTCACCCCACAACGTAAACACTGTTGCGTTCTGGCCTGGTCCTGGTCAGGATGAGGCAGCCAGGGGGAGAAATTAGCCTGGAGAAGAAGCTGGCCCTCAGCCTTGCATAGAGAGCATGACCGAGCAGAGCCCCTGAAACCATGATTATCTGAGACCCAGACCTTGTTCACATAAGCTCCTGTAAGGACCCAAGTTCTCAAGCAGGCAGATGGTTCTGGGTGACTGCCATGGACATTTTCATTAGAGGACTCAAGATGGAATATATTATGTGAGTCCTTACATGAGATCACTAGGTAACACAACTGAAAATGTTTTCAATCTTACTTTCACTAAACATTCATTAAATGTAGTGTATATAAAGTATATTTTCCAGATATATTCCATTTTTAAGAACGGACTTATCTAGGATTTAACTCAGGATGGTAAATAAACCAGAAGTATCAGAGAAAGTAACTGAAGGGTTAAGAGATCAAATTGCCAACATCTATTGGATCACAGAAAAAGTAAGGGAATTCAGAAAAATGTCTAGTTCTGTTTCACTGACTATGCTAAATTCTTTGACTATGTGGATCACAAAAAAAAAAAAAAACTGTGGAAAATTCTTAAAGAGATGGGAATACCAGACCACCTCACCTGTCTCCTGAGAAACCTGCATGCAGGAAAATAAGCAACAGTTAGAACTGGACATGCAACATGGACTGGTTCCAAATTGGGAAAGGAGTATATCGAGCCTGTATACTGTCACCCTGCTTATTTAACTTATATGCATCATGTGAAATGTTGGGTTGGGTGACTCACAAACTGGAATTGAGATTGCTGGAATCAACAAACTAAGGTATGCAGATCATATCACTGTAAATGCAGAAATTGAAGAAGAACTAAAGAGCCTCTTGATGAGAGTGAAAGAGGAGAGTGAAAAAGCTGGCTTCAAACTCAGCATTCAAAAAATGAACATCATGGCATCCAGTTCCAACACTTCATGGCAAATAGACAGGGGGAAAGTGGAAATACTGACAGATTTTATTTTCTTGGGCTCCAAAATCACTGAAGATAGTGATTGCAGCCACAAAATTAAAAGACCTTGGAAGAAAAGCTATGACAAACCTAGAAAACATATTAAAAGCAGAGACATCACTTTTGTGACAAAGGTCCATCTAGTTAAGGCTATGGTTTTTCCAGTAGTCATGTATGGATATAAGAGTTGGACTATAAAGAAAGCTGAGCACTGAAGAATTGATGCTTTTGAACTGTGGTGTTGGAGAAGACTCTGGAGAGTCCCTTGGACTGCAAGGAGATCCAACCAGTCCCTCCTAAAGGAGATCAGTCTTGAGTATTCATTGGAAGGACTGATGCTAAAGCTGAAACTCCAATACTTTGGCCACCTGATGCAAAGAGCTGACTCATTTGAAAAGACCCTGATGCTGGGAAAGATTGAGGGCAGGGGGAGAAGGGGACAACAGAGGATAAGAAGTTTGGATGACATCACTGACTCAATGGATATGCGTTTGAGTAAACTCTGGGAGTTGGTGATGGACAGGAAGGCTTGGGGCTGCAGTCCATGGGGTTTTAAAGAGTCAGAGATGACTGACTGAACTGAACAGAACTGAATAATGTGTATATAAGATTCCATATTCTCTAATAAAGTGTTAGCATTTGGATTTTGGACACTATGCCTCATATATGTCTTTCTCAGTATATTTAACACTGAGTTTTTCCATAGGAAATGCTCAATTAATGTTTTTATTAATAACCTTAAAGGCTACAGCTAGATATATAAGGCGAGAAATATAAATATGGGTTGGAATGGTATTTGAATGTATGAAGGATCAATGAAGACTTTGAATAGGAAAGTAGTATCATTGACATTATTATAGGAGTTTTAAGACAAAAGAAATACTGGATAGGAAAACTATATAGCAGCTAATACAATAATATAGACTATTGGTGATGATGATGGGAAGGAAGAAAATGAGATAGAAATTGAGTGAAAAGGCACATGGAATGATTGAGCCTATAAATCCAAGGGATAGTTTTCTTTCTATCTAGAGCTTGATAAAATTGTGGGACAAATATGAATAAATATTTGTTAACTTTATGGATGATATGATATATGGTGGAAAGGGTTGTTTAAAAAAAAAAAAAAAACAGAAAGAAGTGATTCCAGGCTTCTTATCTGATTACTTAAGAAATAACCCTCCATTTATAAGAATAATGAAGTGAGAAAAATCAGTCTTAAAATAAGGTTGAAGAATCAGAAGATTACCTGTGGGTTACCCTTGAAACAATCCACTGGAAATGATTCATGTCAGGTGAAAGGTGGTATAAGAAAGTATTAATGGCAAAACCTACATTGCACATGTAAATCTGAGACCTGACTCTCAAGTCAGAATTCAGAATCACTAGTATGATCAGGAGAAAGTCATTCAAATTCTCTGGATTTTACTTTCTTCTCCCATGAGGTGAAAGGGTTACAGTGTCTATGTCTATAAAATTTCAGTGCTACAATATGAAAGGCTTGGTAATTTTTAGGGGTTAGTGGAAGGGCATAAGCATTTCATTTGGATTATGGGTTTTAGGTCATTATAACCTGTTACCTTAGAAATATTGACTGACTAAACTACCACAAATCATTTTTCAATGGATTTATCTCCAGACCTCTAGAAAATTTAACCAGAATGAGAGCAACCAGGGCCAAGTACTGAGAGAAATCATTCTTAAATGTGGCCCCAATGTTCTAGTATTTCAAGATCTGGTGGAAAGTCTACCAACATAGAAGTATGCATTCTAGATTGAAAAGTTGTAGTAATTCTAGTCTACTGTAAGATAAAATCCTCAGCTTACAACATGTGATCCTCTTCTCTAAACTTCGCTTCATTTTCCAGAATGACATTTCTTAGCTGTGCAAATCTGGGATGCACCTAGATGCAAAATACACATTCTCTTTGGAGAAGTCCCTGTTGCCTAAATTCTCTCTAAAACCCATCTTGATGAGGCCAGTATTCCCTGGATATTATCAACCCTGTCTCCTGTGACTCTTTCCTGGCTTGTAACTGTTCCCTCTTATCATGTCACATTAGAAGAAACAGCATCGATTTTTGCTTAGTGTTTTATTTTTTCATACATTAAATTTTATCTGCTGTTTCCCAACTACTCATTGATATAAACATGAAAACTCTATAATTACAGCATTTTTGTATTTTACTATCTATAAAATATTAATGGCAGCTACAAACTTAAAATATCTCATTATCTACCATCATAGAAGCAATCAGAGGACCACAGTAATTATTTTTTAATGTTTTTTTTTCCCCACAACTCTTATTATATACTATGTCATTAAGCAATATCCACTTGCATTCTATACATACAGGGATATATCAACTCCAGGAGGGAAGAAATACACCCACTAAACCAGAAAACACAAGTGCAATATACCCTCTAACATGGCACAAATGAAAAGGAAAAATGAAATAAGCTGTTTTCAGAATAGCTTGGCTTCATCTAACATTCTCTCAATACCATTCCCTGAATGCCTTCAACCCCATAAATATTCAGAATAAAGTAAGAGGATAAAATGTCTTCAAGACAAGTGAAAGATATTAGACTCTTAAGCCAAACTATTTTTTTCAAGAACACCTCTGGCAGCAGTTTTGAGTCCATGTGGTGACTTTCCATAGATACAAGATGCAAAGGAGAGGACTGCATGTTGCAAAGGCAGAAATGCCACAGTTGCCCACGCGGCTAGCATGTGTCCTTTGTGCAATGTAACTTTGTTGCTCCTCTCGTCAAGGGGTAAGAGTCCACTTCTCCACTCTGAGAATCCAGACTGGCCTGTGCAATGTCCTGTCCAACAAGAATATGGGAGAAGTGCCGCTGATCTACCTCTGAGCCAAGGTTCCATGATGCTCTTTGTCTTGAAATCCTGATGAACTACCCTGTGAACAAGCCTGGGCTTCCCTGCTGGATCAGGCACATGCCATCCCAGCTGAGACCAACCTGAACCACCAGCTCTCACCTGTCTGGCAGATAAATCAGACACCTGGGGAAGCCCAACCAAGGACATAAGCATTGTTAAGCTGACTTTAGAGCCAACGGTCAACCTGCAGTAGTATGAGCTAAGCAAATGGTTACTGCTTTAGGCCATCAGAAACTGGGGTGGTTGTCACCCAGCAGAAGTTAACTGATGAGTCATACTGGGGATATCTGGAGTTACCTTATAACCCCCTCTCAACCCACAGAATTAGTCTAAGCCATCATCTTTGAATAACATCTACATTGATAAATTCTAATTTTTTTTAAAGCATAACAGAATTCAAAACTTCTAATGATTTCTGAATTATTGAACTTGAATGTTGCCTTAAGTAAACTAATAAAATACTTCTTAAAAGATCCCTATCGTTGGTTATACAGATACACATTTTCTGCAGTAAAATATTGCATTCTCGTTTTCTTTGGGCTGTGGAGATAGTCACAGTGTGAAGCCATGTCGGTCAGTAGACTTCTTACCTTTCCCCTCTACTTCCTTTCTCTGTCCCGTATATTTTGAAGAATTCATAAGTGGTAACCTCATTTCTCTAGTGTTTCAGTTTATAATCTTGATGTACATGAATCAGTTCCTAAAGATATCAAAATCTTTTGCTGAAACACATTTGTTTATGGAAAGATCATTACACTCAATTATTCTGCATTTAATTGGACATTTGAAAGACCTGAGGATGACTTTTCAATAGAATTATATGCAGTAATTAAACACTATAATGTAGTGAATAGCATGGAATATTCCAGAGGACAGAAAATAAGTCAAAATGTGTAAGTATCCCACATACTTCTCAGGATCCTTATTTAGTTGGTCTGAGTGGTCATTATTTTTTGGGTAAAACTCATTAAAGTTTTAAAAGCTATCCGAATTATAAACTTCAAACGGCAGAATCCAAATGTCATTTATGCATAATTCAAAAGAACTTTGTGGAAAACAATCTTTGGATCGCAGTTTCTCTCTAATCCACCTCTTGAATTTTGACATAAGAATTCAATGCCAATGCAATTCAAATCAATTCATTCATGGTTGATGTAAAAATTCCCTACAAAAGGATAGTATGGGAGAAACAAAACTGAATTTAAGCAGTAGGGAAATTTTAGAAGGTGAGAATTTTTTCTGTAAGCAGTGTCTACAATTTTTACATTATCTCAGCATTGTTAACTTTATAGGTATAATCAAATTCTTACTAAAGAATCATCTTAATTGGCTTTTTAATATTTATATGTTCAAAACTGTTGCTGTTTACTATTAAAACTTAGTATTTTTTTTATTATAATTGACCTGACATCTAAGATTAGTAAAAGTTTTTTTGTTTGTTTGTTTTGTTTTTTATTTTATTTTAATTTTAATTTTATTTTATTTTACTTTACAATACTGTATTGGTTTTGCTATACATTGACATGAATCTGCCACGGGTGTATACGAGCCCCCAATCCTGAACCCCCCTCCCACCTCCCACCCCATATCATCTCTCTGGATCATCCCTGTGCACCAGCCCCAAGCATCCTGTATCCTGTATCGAATATAGACTGGCGCTTCGTTTCTTACATGATAGTATACATGTTTCNAGACAGCTCTTGAGCTTGCAGATCTTTGGGCAGAATTTGTCACGTGGTCCCACTTGGCAACAAGGGATTCTAAGGAATGCAGCCTTTATTTAGACAGTTATGCACCCAGGTGAAATTGAAGTCCTATTGCTAAGAAAGAAGAGGGGAGAATACTGAGGGAACATAGGCCATTTCTGCCCCATTGCCCTATTTGATAGGTTGACGTGGGTTGGTGGAATAGCCTACAGAAAATTCCTAAAAGAGTGCACACAGGCTCAGTCCAACTCATTCCCATTTTTATACTCTATAAAATAAAGTTGTCTGTTTGAAGGATCTCTCTCATATCAGGCAGAAGTGCTTCCAAATCCTTGTGTCTGACTTGTGTGACCTATGTCAGACCCTGAGACCAGCCAATTGAGGGGCAGAAATTGTGGAATACAGGAACAACACAGCTTTACAACAGAAGTCAAGAGGTCCAAGAAGGGAGAAAGAACCTGGGCAGAAATTACCTTAATCATCCCTGACCTGGCCTTGTTGCCAACATTTCTCAAACTCCTGTTAGTAGGGTGGGTTTCTGAAGCCTTTCCCCCCAGCTGCTTGGCCTCAGAGTGCTCTCAGGTCCATGTCTTAAGCAGTGAGATCCTTACCACTTGGAGTAGGGTAGGGCTGTCCAGTCACTACCACCCTCCTCTGACTCTGACCACCCCACCTCCTCTCCCAATCACCCATCTGGACCTGTTAGGCCCTGAGCTTGCCACCCACCACCCACCAATGTTACTAAACTCTTGCAAAAGCACCCTTCCTTCTTCACTTAATTTAGGTCCTTCTAATATTTAGAGCCATTTATTTTCTTGGAGAGAGTGAAAAAAAGGCTGATGAATCTCAGGAAAAATTCAACCGAAGGAGGAAATTGCCACTCACTTCTTTGTGAGTGTCCCAGCTCTCACAGTCCTGACTCTAGTACCTACTATTATGTGACCTGTTGGAAGTTACTTGCCCCCTTTAAGCATCTGCTTCCTAATGGTAAATGAAGTCTGCACACCTCCACCATACAGAGTCATAAAGACTGAGTTATCCAGGTAAAGTTCTGACTATAGCATCCATCATAGCGGTCAACAAGCTGCTACAATAAAAGATCAGCTAAGCAAAGTTGCTCAGTTGTGTCTGACTCTTTGTAACCCCATGGACTGTAGCCTACCAGGATCCTCCATCCATGGGATTTTCCAGGCAAGAGTACTGGAGTGGGTTGCCATTTTCTTCTCCAGGAGATCTTCCTGACCCAGGGATTGAATCCAGGTCTCCCGTGTTGTAGGCAGATGCTTTACAGACTGAGCCAGCAGGGAAGTGCTAAGAAGTCTTTTAAACTTTTGGACGCTAAGGCAGCCATTGGCAGTGGGCAGAGAATGGGTGTGGCTATATTCCAGTAAAACTCATTAATGAACACTGAAAACTAAATTTCATATAATTTTATTGTGCATAAAATATTATGCTTCTTTTGACTTTTTAAAACTATTTAAGATGTAAACACCATTCTTAATTCACCAACCCTACAAAAACAGGTTTGGCTCATAAACTGTAGTATGTTGACCTCTAATCTAGTACATAGTGATTGCTCAATAAATACCAGCCATGGTGATAAACAGGCTTACAGGAATTCATAAGTCCTTGGCACTTGATTGACACAAAGCAAATCTGGTGGCACTTTTCTATAAAGACTTGTAACCCTTTTACTGATCTTTAGGAACACTCTGGAAATCACACTTCTGAAGATTCTAGGTAGAAAGGTAAAGAAAGACATTTCATCCATAGTGATTTGGAGCTGAAGGAGCTGGGTTTCAGCTGTGAAATTTTAATAAACTGAGTTCTGCCTAAGTTTTCCTCAGAATTGAAATTAAGATACTACTACTAATAAAAATATAGGATGAGATTATTATGCCAAGTTGATTTGATTTACTTATATGAGTGCATTCAATTATATTAATAATATGCCCTGTGAATGACATATTAATTCCCATTTTATAGGCAAGGAAACTGAGGCACAGACATTAAATGATTTGCTCAAAGTCACAGTTAGGCAGGAACAGGTTTGGAAGTCAAATTTGGGCACCTTTAAACTCATTCCTAGGGCTTCCCAGATGGTGTTAGTGGTAAAGAACCAGCCTGCCAGGACACAGGTTTGATCCCTGAGTCAGGAAGATCCCCTGGAAGAGGGCATGGCAACCCACTTCAGTGTTCTTGCCTGGAGAATCCCATGGACAGAGGAGCGTGGAGGCTGCGTAGGTTCCAAAGGGTCGCAAAGAGTCAGACACAACTGAAGCAACTGAGAACAGCCTCTCTCCTAATGTTTAGCCCATCCTTTGAAACACTAAGCTATATTTTAGAGGCTGCCTAATCCAGTCCCTTCACTTGCTTGTATTTTCATATATTGATTAATTCATTCATTCATCAGGTATCCTACCTACTGGGCTGCTGAGCTGGGATGCTGGTGATACAGAAATGGTCAGGACCTCATTCTGGCTTTCCAGGAACTCCAGTTGTAAAGAGGGAGGTGGATGAATCAACAAGCAGAGCAGTGCCACTCAATTGAAATCTAGGTAGGGTCAGAAAGAGCCTGAGACAAGGATCTGTTGGTCCTAGAGGCTAGCAAATGGGATTGGGGTGGGGAACGGTGACAGAAAAAACTTTGTAGAAAATATCACTTTTGAGTTGGGTCTCAATCTCTTGGCTTGGCTTCAAGGCTCTTCACAGCCTTGACCCAGTTTGCCTTTCCAGTATCTCTCTCTGCTGCTTCTTCCACCCAAAGCTTTGCTCCCATGTTACCAGACCACTAACAATCCAACACTCACAGACAAGTGCAAAACTTTCACCCCATGGAACAAAGAGTGAAAAGGGGTCTGTAAATGACTCTTCCATAAGCCCCATTCTGTGGGAAGAACATGCCTTTACTTTTTATTATGCATTTCCTAGTTTGTTCCTGTAAACATACTCTTTCATTTTCTAGAAATGATGTAAGAATAGAATAGATGGTATGGTTTTTTTTTTGTTTTTTTTTTTTGTTTGTTTGTTTGTTAATTATTTCCCTTGGCACAAGAGTTGCCAACACTTAGGTTTCTTTGTTTGTTTGTTTTTAAGACGTTAGTCTTTGAAACTGCACAGCCCATGACCATTATTTTTCTGCTCTACCACACATGACTATTAGCCCAGTTTTTCCCCTGGAAACCACTGGCTGCGATGCCCCCTTCCACTGACACTACCAGAACCTGCTTCTCAAGGCTCTCAGCCCTTCACCAGCCCACCGTCTTGATGTGGGGCATCCCTCTTGGTTGCCTACGCAAATCTAGTGTTTCCCTCTTTCGTCTTCTTGAAGAGCCGTTTGTCCTATGGTCCAACTTTCAGATCCTTGATTCCCCAGCTTCCTTGGAAGATGTGATCAAGTGATCAAGTTGCAGCCAAGGAGAGGTCTGCTGGAGGATTCTGGGAAATATTTTGCTGCCCAGTGTAAAGAGCACAGGGCTCTTTCCTACATGTGGCTGGGCCCTTGGTGTGGGAGGCTGTGTGCCGAGGTGCCACAGCCACTCTTGTAACCAAGAGAATGGCTGGGAGGTCAGCTCAGAGTCTGAAATCCTGAGCTGCTGGAGCTGCAGGGACTATCCAGGCTTCCTGCTGAGTCAGGCCAATAAGCCCTTCTGAACCTAATTCATACACAAGGCCTAACCTCTGATCCTTAGCAGGAAAAAGAGACCCACCTGCTTCTTTTTAAAAACAACCTTTCTGGAAGTTTTGGCCACAGCAATCATAGCAGAAAAAGAAATAAAAGGAATCCAGATTGGAAAAGAAGTAAAACTCTCACTGTTTGCAGATGACATGATCCTCTACATAGAAAACCCTAAAGACTCCACCAGAAAATTACTGGAGCTAATCAATGAATATAGTAAAGTTGCAGGATATAAAATCAACACACAGAAATCCCTTGCATTCCTATACACTAATAATGAGAAAGTAGAAAAAGAAATTAAGGAAACAATTCCATTCACCATTGCAATGAAAAGAATAAAATACTTAGGAATATATCTACCTAAAGAAACTAGAGACCTATATATAGAAAACTATAAAATACTGATGAAAGAAATCAAAGAGGACACTAATAGATGGAGAAATATACCACGTTCATGGATTGGAAGAATCAATATAGCGAAAATGAGTATACTACCCAAAGCAATCTACAGATTCAATGCAATCACTATCAAGCTACCAGCGGTATTTTTCACAGAACTAGAACAAATAATTTCAAGATTTGTATGGAAATACAAAAAACCTCGAATAGCCAAAGCAAT
>SJYX01014310.1:202364-232213 GCA_006410675.1 Oreotragus oreotragus
TGAGTAATACTCCATTGTGTATATGTACCACAGCTTTCTTATCCATTCATCCGCTGATGGACATCTAGGCTGCTTCCGTGTCCTGGCTATTATAAACAGTGCTGCGATGAACATTGGGGTACACATGTCTCTTTCAATTCTGGTTTCCTCGGTGTGTATGCCCAGCAGTGGGATTGCTGGGTCATAAGGCAGTTCTATCTGCAATTTTTTAAGGAATCTCCACACTGTTCTCCATAGTGGCTGTACTAGTTTGCATTCCCACCAACAGTGTAAGAGGGTTCCCTTTTCTCCACTCCCTCTCCAGCATTTATTGCTTGTAGACTGTACACCTAAAAAGCTCCATGGGTAAGAGATAAAGTATTTGGAGTCTGGGATTCCAAAGACTATGGTGCGTGGCAGAACCATGAATGTCTTTAACTGTTACTATGTTGCATCTGCTGTGGTCTGGAAGAGAGAAACGCAACGCATTTGTTGTAACTCGATAGAACAAGGTAATCATTCTTTACATATTAGCTCATGTGATCCTTACAATAATCTTATACTATAGGTATTATCTTCATTCCCATCTTACAGATATGGAAGCCAAGCTCAAAATGACTTAGGATTTTGACGTCACAGAGGCAAATTAGTTTTCTCTGTCTCTTACTCACTTCCACCTGATACATCCAAGATTTCTATGAGATCAATTTTTAAAGCTTGGATGATATACACTGTATGACTCACCCACATTTACTTCAGATGTTGTGCTTTGATTCTTCACTTTTTCCCCTCAGCATGCCTCTACATTATTGTACGAGTAGCAGGTATAAAATGATATGTTACATTTGTATTTCATTTTTAAACAATATACATTGATTTTAACTATGAAATATCTTAGAAGCTGAAACATTCATTGAAGTCTGGCTATATTTACAAATTCTTGTTTGCTGCCATAATTGACCTATGGATATCAAAGAATGTTTTCTATAGAACCCAAATCTTTTAATGAGTTACTATTAATTCCTTTATAGTAATTGCCACTCCCTTCATTTTTGCTGATATTTTTCTCTCAGATGCTTTTCACAATCAGTAAAACTGATCATCAAAATTTGTTATTCAAATTTCAAATATCCTGCACATTCCTTTTATGTAGGAAAAACAGACTACCACCCAGGCCCATCTAGAATATATACAATGAATGGAAATAGAATGCAAATACAATTGTGTTAGTTACCAGGGAAAGCTATGCATGCAGTGGTGTTTCAAAAATGAGAACCGATTGTTCAAAACTCAGTTTCTTTCAAATATAATGTGCTAGAAACCACAGAGTACTTTGATGTTATAAGCTGATATTTTCCTGTTTCCAGCATAGACATACATAAATATAGAAAACGATTAATGACACTTTTTTAAGTTATTATATGTGAAGATTTCAAACCAAGAAAGCACTGAATTTCTGATAAGCAATGAATTACAGTATCTCTTCTCTTTCCCTTGACAAAGAAAATTGTAAAACTGAATAAAAGTTACATCCAATTCAAACATTCTAAACATTTGAACTAAAACTGAAGTACCATTGTTGTTTTAGATCAGTGTGTTTGAGCTGCAATAAATCAAGTTAATCATGTTCGGGCCATTTTGCTAGGATACACTCTTCCCCCATATTTTATATTCTGCCTCTTCATCACCTCACTCCAACTTTGTGTCAGAAATAACCAGAATAACATCTCTATGTTCCAAGCACCTAAATGATCTTAGAGTCGGTTTCTTATGCCAAGGAATGTTTTCCTGTGTGTGCATGTGTTCATTTTGATTTTATTCTTTCTGTATACTATGAGACAAAAATAAATAAATAAATAAATAAATAACTGGTTCAAGATAGTTTTGGTCAAACTGAAAATTAGTGATGAAAACATAAACTACCTCTTTCTTGAACTGTTAAAGCTAAATCTTTCAATGATGAGAATATTACTTTTTAAAAGGAAGCTGGACCCCAACATATACTGTTAAGTATCTTAGAAATGTAAATTTTGAAGAATTATGAATAGAAACTAGAGAAAACGTCCTATCAATACCAACATTTACCAGTGGCCAAAGGGCTTGGAGTTTATTGCAGTTTGACACCATTTCCTTTGTTTTCTTTTATTTATATGCTAAGCAACTTTCATTAATTTTGAGGTTAACAAAGTAAAGGTGATGTTATAGGATCATGTACATTCTGATAATTTACTGCCTACATTTATGCTATAGAAAGATTTCTTCCTCTGTCTCACCTAACACAAAGGCCTTTAATAAACCTGTGCACTTACTGTAAACACACTTCTCACTACCTCATTTGCAATAATTCAGAGATTTAAACACTGCTGAACACATAGTTGCTTGAACTGGGGAGTAGAGCCACCTGTCTGAACAATAAATTTGGGAGGGATTTTGGAATATATAATTTGGGATTTCCCTGACTCTGTAATTCATTAAAAAAAAAAACNTTCTTCCTCTGTCTCACCTAACACAAAGGCCTTTAATAAACCTGTGCACTTACTGTAAACACACTTCTCACTACCTCATTTGCAATAATTCAGAGATTTAAACACTGCTGAACACATAGTTGCTTGAACTGGGGAGTAGAGCCACCTGTCTGAACAATAAATTTGGGAGGGATTTTGGAATATATAATTTGGGATTTCCCTGACTCTGTAATTCATTAAAAAAAAAAAAACTTTAAAATTCTTGATGTAAAGCTGATGTTTAAAATTGTCCAAGGAAATGTTTCAGGCAGTAAAACTCAGATTCAGAAAATAAAGAGTGGATTCCATTTATAATATTTATGTATGCTAGAGTAAGGAGTTTTCCACAGTATTTGTGAACACAATAGTTCAAAGTTTATAAGATTAGTTATAAAATATCTTCAGATAAGATCAAATGTAACCTGGCTTGTAAATGGCTCTGCTTAGCTTGTGGAAATAGATGGTTTCTGCTTAACGTTACAGGAATATGCAATGCACATCTACTATTAATTTCAAGGATGTGTGGTGCGTGCTCTGCCACAGTAAGTAACTGTCTTGAGAATATTTGTATAAATGAAATTGAGAGCACAGCGTAGTAACTATCAAAACGCTCCAAATTACATGACACCTTGACCTTGGGTACAGAGACTTTCATGGTTTTTCTCTTTGTGTGTATTGACATGGTTGGTCCTCAAATAATCCTGTAAAGTAGCAATTCTTGCTGTTATTCTACAGAAAAGAAAACAGATACTATGAGAAGTTAAACTTACTCAAACTCACAAGGCTAGTAAGCAGCACAGCTGAGATCTGAGCCTCAGTAATTTTAGCTCTTGTCTTTCCTAAGCCATAGCTCACATCCAAACAATGATTTCTAGCCTTCGTACCCGCTACTAAAGATCCAGTGTTAGATGTTCACAGACCCTGCAGCATTTCCAACAATACTAATGAATGACCCTGAACTCAAGATGGGCCAGCTCTGGGGTATGCCGATTATCAGGAAGGCCACTTTCTCATGCCATTTTCCTTCAAGCTGCTTCTCAGAATTATTTCTTGAAAGGATAAAATCACACTATAGCTACCCTTATCAACAACACAATGGATGCTTCCTGGAGAAAATGTTAGATTCTGTCATGAGGGGGTGGTATATAAGTTTCTTAGGAAGGGTATGATATGTTTGATGTAAGTAGTATTATTATTACAATTTACAGTATAAGAAAACTGAGATAAGTGGAATAGGGTATCTTTTCAAGTTTAAATTGCTAAGAAGTAGCAAATATTGTATCAAAATTCAAGTTTGACTGATTATAGAGTCTATACTCTTTAATGTCCGTAAGTGAATAATGAATAAATCACATGAATATAACCATTTTTTACAGAAAATCTTTTTTTCCTTCTTGTTGGATGATTTTCTTGAAAAATATAACCATTGAGTGATGTTGAGTGTTAAGCCAACTTTCTCACTCTTCTCTTAGAAAGAAAGTGAAGTCGCTCAGTCGTGTCCAACTCTTTGCGACCCCACGGACTGTAGCCCACCAGGCTCCTCCTTCCATGGAATTTTCCAGTCAAGAGTACTGGAGTGGGTTGTCATTTCCTTCTCCAGGCGATCTTCCCAACTCAGGGATCGAACCCGGGTCTCCCACATTGCAGGCAGACTCTTTACCATCGGAGCCACTAGGGAATCCATTTGTTATCAACAATTCATCACTAACCATGCTATGTCTGATACAATGGTTCGTAGTCAATGAAGGCCAGTGTATAATATTAAGATTTTCAACTAATAATCCTTGTCCTAGAAATTTAACAGAAGATCTGATAGACCCAGAGGATTTATCTTAATTTAATAAAATTCTAAGTTATATATAGAATAACTTTTGGAAACTTTCCAGGTAGTGACATACAGGCTCATACATCAGGTTTCTAAGAAGCAAGTTAAGAATCAGAAAAGGAAATTTCCTTCCAGCGCNTCCTAGAAATTTAACAGAAGATCTGATAGACCCAGAGGATTTATCTTAATTTAATAAAATTCTAAGTTATATATAGAATAACTTTTGGAAACTTTCCAGGTAGTGACATACAGGCTCATACATCAGGTTTCTAAGAAGCAAGTTAAGAATCAGAAAAGGGAATTTCCTTCCAGCGCTGTTCTGTCTGAGTTCCTAGTATTCAGCTCCACAGACTTCAATGTGTGAGCCATCTACCCTCAAAACAAGGCAAGGGGGTTAATTCTTTCTGCTCTACCAGATTTTACTGAAGTTTTCTGAGAAAGCATTCGCTTAAACAAATGTAAGTCGTGTTCAAAAATGGCAGTCTTCTGAGGTATTGACGATGAACTTCACAGTATGAAGAAGTTACTGACAGTGATTCCACAGAATGGCTGAGGGCTCCAAATCCCATCCCACAGTCAGCTCTGGCCACCATAGCCCTGCACGAGTTATCTGTACAAGACCGGTTGCCAGACAGCATCAATCCTGACAGTGGTTTTGCATTTACCTCGGTTGAATTGCGAAATCTGGAGGCAGTCATCTCAGGAAGACTTGTTGTTACTCTCAAGCAAGTTTTAAGAAATGGTGCAGAGTAGTGAGTGCATCCTAGAGCAGGGTTTTATGAAAGACTGGCCACAGAGCTTTGACGGGTTTATCATCTGTCTTAAACTCTTGGTGTCTGTGCGGTGAAAATCGCTAATGGATTGATGTCTCACTGTTTGCTCGTCTAGTCCTCTCCATTTGGATTTTTAAGGGTTTCTACAGGACAAATGAGAGAGGCGACTTCTCAGTGAGAAAGAAGTAAAGTGGCATTGCCATTGTCATGAGCCCTGCAGTTAATCCTCTGAGTTTCAGGAGTGGGGTAGACTCAAGAAGTACGTGCTACTGGGATGATCCTGAGGATTGGGGAGGGGAGGGAGGGGGAAGGGGTTTCAGGATGGGGGACACATGTTTACCCATGGCAGATTCATGTCAATGTGTGGCAGAAACCACCACAACATTAAAGTAATTAGCCTCCAACTAAAGTAAATACATTAATTTAAAGAGAGAAGCCTGTGCTAGCAATGGAGGCCACTGTCCTCCTTCTCTTCTTTCCCTTCTCACTGCTGCCATCGGCATCATCGCCATCGCTTTTATTAGACCCATTGAGAACTAAATCCCAAAAGAACGATCATCTTCTCTGGACCCTGTGTCTGTAATCACCTGCTATTTCTCCACTCATTGGAATAATACAGAGAGAGTTCTGCAAAATATCTATCTCCACACTTCCCCAAACAATAGCCAGGGCCCTCAACAGCCTGCCAGCAGGTACACTGTTTACACCAAGATAAAATAGCTCAAACACTGGAGCAGTTACTAGCCTTCCTAAAGCATTTAGATACTTTTACAGCAATTTGATATTTCTGTGATATCCAAGTAAGGGAGTATTTTTCAAGTAATGCATTTTTATCGTATCATGAAAGAATATGGGGGTATCACCTGGTGGCTCAGATGGTAAAGAATGTGCCTGCAATGCAGGAGACCGAGTTCCATCCCTGGATCAGAAAGATCCCCTGGAGAAGGGAATGGCGACCCACTCCAGTATTCTTGCTCAGAGAATCCCATGGACAGAAAAGCCTGGTGGGCTACAGTCCCTGGGATCCAAAGAGTCGGACACGACTGAGTGACTAACACTTTCACTTTCAAAAGAATATTGGTCTCTGAAATGGGTGGGGGGAGGAAGTGTTCCTTCAACACAGATAATTTGAGAAGTGTTGCTCTAGAGCCTTAAAGCCAACTGCTGACCTATAAGGTTGGGTCCTTCATAGCTACAAACTCCAGTATGTCCTGGTAGGGCGGGAGGACAGTCAGGCAGGGGGCTGATTCCATTATCATCTCAGCTGGCAGGAGAAACTAAGTTAAAATTATCTTGTTTCGCTTGTCTGGCTGTGTAGTTGTTATGGGAAAGTGTGTTGCATGGCAGGATAGACTTGCTTTCTGAAAGCAGATATTTAAATTTTCTTAGATTAGTAGTTTAAGGTGAACCAGCGTAACAATGGGGACAGGTAACAGAAAAGAAGCAATGGGTAATAGTAACATAGAAAGGCAGAGGCAGCCCATGTCTTGCATTCAGTTCTTTAAAAGCTTCAACTGCTCTCAAATATTCTTACTAAAATAATTATTTCAGAATTGGTGAAGGGGTATTGACAGAATGCATGCATTTTGATGTTGGATTTTGCATAGCTTTTCACTCAAAGTTCATTGCAAGATTTATGGAGAAAATGGGTATCATACAATTACTAACCAACACAGGGAATGACTCAGAGAACAGATGTAAATATTATTTCAAAGTTTCATTTAGAAAGTAATTATCAAAATATTCAGTATATGTCATTTGGAACCATAACATATAATATAGCTTCAATTTGCTTTTGCAAGAATTCAGTGTGAATGAAGAAACAATAGTAATAGCAACAACCATATATATATAGTGTATATATGCTATATATAGCATATATATNGTTTATTGTGATCCACACAGTCAAGGTCTTCGCAGAAACATGTTTTTCTGGAACTCTCTTGCTTTTTCCATGATCCAGTGGATGTTGGCAATTTCATCTCTGGTCCCTCTGCCTTTTCTGAAACCAGCTTGAACATCTGGAAGTTCACAGTTCACATATTGCTGAAGCCTGGCTGAGAGCATTTTAAGCATTATTTTACTAGCGTGTGAGATGAGTGCAATTTTGCGGTGGTTTGAGCATTCTTTGGCATTGCCTTTCTTTGGAATTGGAATGAAAACTGACCTTTTCCAGTCCTGCGGCCACTGCTGAGTTTTCCAATTTGCTGGCATATTGAGTGTAGCACTTTCACAGCATCGTCTTTCAGGATCTGAAACAGCTCAACTGAAATTCCATCACCTCCACTAGCTTTGTTCTTAGTGATGCTTTCTAAGGCCCACTTGACTTCACATTCCAGGATGTCTGGCTCTAGTGAGTGATCACACCATCATGATTATCTGGGTTATGAAGTTCTTCTTTGCAAAGTTCTTCTGTATATTCTTGCCACCTCTTCTTAATATCTTCTGCTTCCATTAGGTCCCTACTGATTCTGTCCTTTATTGAGACCATCTTTGCATGAAATATTCCCTTGGTATCTCTAATTTTCTTGAAGAGATCTCTAGTCTTTCCCATTCTGTTGTTTTCCTCTATTTCTTCACATTGATCGCTAAGCAAGGCTTTCTTATCTCTCCTTGCTACTCTTAGGAACTCTACATTCAAATGGGTATATCTTTCCTTTTCTCCTTTGCTTTTCACTTCCCTTCTTTTCACAGTTATTTATGTGGCCTCCTCAGACAGCCATTTTGCTTTTTTGCATTTCTTTTCCATGGGGATGGTCTTAATGCCTGTCTCCTGTACAATGTCATGGACCTCCATCCATAGTTCATCAGGCACTCTGTCTATCAGATCTAGTCCCTTAAATCTATTTCTCACTTCCACTTTATAGTCATAAGGGATTTGATTCAGGTCATACCTGAATGGTCTAGTGGTTTTCTCCACTTTCTTCAATTTCAGTCTGAATTTGGCAATAAGGAGTTCATGATCCAATCCACAGTCAGCTCCTGATCTTGTTTTTGCTGACTGTATAGAGTTTCTCCATCTTTGGCTTCAAAGAATATAATCAACCTGATTTCAGTGTTTACCATCTGGTGATGTCCATGTGTAGAGTCTTCTCCTGTGTTGGTGGAAGAGGGTGTTTGCTATGACCAGTATGTTCTCTTGGCAAAACTCTATTTGCCTTTGCCCTGCTTCATTCTGTACTCCAAGGCCGAATTTGCCTGTTATTCCAAGTGTTTCTTGACTTCCTACTTTTGCATTCCTGTCCCCTGTAATGAAAAGGACATATTTTTTGGACATCTATATCTCCTAGAGCTTGTTCAAATTCATGTCCATTGACCAATGATGCTATCCAACGATTTTATCCTCTGTCGCCTTCTTTTCCTCCTGCCCTCAATCTTGCCCAGCATCAATCTTTTCCAATGGGTCAGCTTTTTGCATCAGGTGGCAAAGGATTGGAGCTTCAGCTTCAGTTTCACTTCTTCCAATGAATATTCAGGGCTGACTTCCTTTAGGATGGACTGGCTTGATCTCCTTGCTCTCCAAGTGACTCTCAAGAGTCTTCTCCAGCACCACAATTCAAAAGCATCAATTCTTCTGTGCTCAGCCTTCTTTATGGTCCAACTCTCACAACCATGCATGATCACTGGAAAAATCATAACTTTGACTATACAGATCTTTGCTGGCAAAGTGATTTCCCGGCTTTTTAATATGCAAATTTTTATAGCTTTTCTTCCAAGGACCAAGCATATTATGAAGAATCTTGTTTTACTCCTTTCTAATGTGCAGACAAGGTTATTCACACCACTTTTTTCACAGACGGACTATTCACAGAATGTTGTGAGAAAGTTAGGGTACATTGCCAAAGCTCAAGTCAGTTTGTAGAATCAAATAAAAATGGAATCTAAAATTTCCATAGAAATTTCCTTAGAGGTTGATCTGTGATAAAATTTTTGATTGATCAGTTCTACCATGTACTATTATGATGAAACACACACTTTTCAACAGGAAGGAACAGTGTGGTGTACAATGGGTATCATTGCAGATAAATTTTCCGTGTCTTATTTAAGAATCAAACTGCTGTATACTCAAGCAAGATAACAATGTGCATATCCTTGAAAACAAGTTCAGTATGGAGGTTTCATAATTGCTCCCGAGCAGATAATTAGGCAATTAGAGCTATTAAAAGTTGACAAAGCACCAAGCCTGGATGAATTATATCTCTGATTTGTAGTAGGAGAAGCAAGGGAAAATAATAAGGCCTCCAGTGAATCCGTTCAATAACCAAGCGAGGAAGAAAGCTAAGCCCAGAGGGCAAAGTGGGAGGTTCTACTTCTTACTCTCATTGTCAGGATTCAAGAAAGGAGCAAGGAGAGGACTGGCTGGAGATAGGTAAATCTCACATCATTTGCACAGATTATATTGAACACATTAATAAAGTGAAATTAACTTTGCAAAATATGTAACTGGATAAAAACATGAGATGAAAATAAAACAATAGGACTAATGATTTAATTTCTGAAAAGCAGCTGATGCGTTGGCTCACAGCAGACATGCATCTGAGCAAGCTAAGAAGCATAGCAAGGAAAACAGATTAAGAAGATATCATTTTAAATGTGGAAATGCAACAGATTAAATTGAATTTGCAAGAGAATAATACAAACTAGGAAGAGGGGCAAACCTAGTAGCCCTTGCCTCCCTGATCTACTTGTTAAATTCATGATGATTGTATATGACTTAAAATTATTGCAGTCTCCCAAACTGACAAATGTAATTGCTTACACTGATGAAAGAGAATATTGGGATGCTGCTTTGGATTCTGTTGGAAAGTACTTAGGAGTTGACAGATGGTGCATGCATTTGGAGGTTGAGAAGGGTAAGAAGGTAATGAGACTGGAGACTGAAAACAATTACAGTGTCTTAAGCCTTGAATGTGGCGTAATTGTGGCTGTAGAGTAAGCAAAACAATTGAGCTTAATGCATCCATAATGTTAGTCAGAAGCATGAGAAACAAAACCTGGAGGTGGAGATAGAGTCTGAAAGCGTAGGAAATTCAGGCACCAAATATTTATTGATGTGAAATGAACGAAAGTGTGTCACTAGTGGCCCTGTAGACCTGACATTCAAACGCCAGCACGTATTGAAGAAAAGGAAGTGAAGATCATGGACTACTGAACTCTATTTGAAGATGGTTAGAGGAGACAGTGAACGTGACGTAATCACATTCAAAGGTTTGGGCGCTGGAATGAAGAATATGTTTAACCTGAATAGAGACGGAAGAAGTCAGCTTGAAGGACTTAAAGGAGATTTAAATAAGATTTATTGATTCATTGATACTGATGAAATGTCAAAGGGTATTGTAATCACTAAGAACAATATTTGGGGTCAATGTTGACAGTGAGAGCATTATAAAGAGAAGAGGGTAACAGAATCTGATTTACATTTTATTTGTTGGTAAGTCATTTATAGTAAGAAAATCATTCATCTCCAAGCTCCTTGAGAATAAGAAAACATCTAATCTATCTTTGCATCACCACAAGTATTTATCAAAAGGCATGACATACACCAGGCATTATAATTAAATAAATACAATAAAACATTTTACAATGAGGAATATTTTTACCTGAAAGAAAATTTCCTTCAATATTATTTTGCCAGAGCAAAACTACTCCAACAATTTACTAAACAGGCTTTTTGTTCCTCTAGGATAATGTTCATATCCTTCTTCATAATTTGTCTTATTTAGTTACTAATATTTCTGTATGCTGAAACATTAAAATTTTCACCTTATTTTTACTGACTGATTTGTACTCATTTTTACTTCCCTGATAGCCCAGTTGGTAAAGAATCCACCTGCAATGCAGAAGACCCTGGTTTGATTCCTGGGTCCGGAAGATCCAGTGGAGAAGGGATAGAACACCCACTCCAATATTTTTGGGTTCTCCTGGTAGCTCAGCTGGTAAAGAATCCCTGCAATGTGGGAGACCTGGGTTCGATTCCTGGGTTGGGAAGATCCCCTGGAGAAGGGAAAGGCTGCCCACTCCAGTATTCCGGCCTGGAGGATTCCACAGACTCTATAGTACATGGGGTTGCAAAGAGTCAGACACAGCTGAGCAACTTGCACTTTGCACTCATTTGAATGTGTTTATTCCTGGATGTTTAATTTTTCAAAATTTGGAAACAATAAATGTGATGTATAATCTTATACATACATTTTTTTCCCTTGTCAAGTTTTAAGAATTTTTAAGGATAAATTCTTAAAAATATCTCCCAACCTGACACCTTTTTCTGACCTACATTATTTAAAAAAATTTTAAAAGGCCAGGCTGCAGCTGTCCTCTGAACAAAACTCTCCACTCAGTCTTCATTTCACCCAGATCAAAAGCCAAGAATGTAGAGGGTCACAGGTGGTCTGCCACAATCTTGGGTGAAGCAGACACCCTCCTCAGAATTGTGGCCTGGAACACTTTTCCCTTTGATGTTCACACAGTTTACATTTTTATTTCCTTCATGTCTTTTCTCTAATGCCTGCTAATTTGAGAGGTCTTAACTGACCAGCAATATTGCACCGCCCCCTAGCATATTTTTATTACATTTCTCTTGTCTATCTTTCACAAGAATATAGACTCCTCAAGGGCCGAAAATATATCTGCTCTGTTTACTGTCATATTCCTGTACACAAAGCACAGCACAGTGTACAGGAATGAAAGAATGAACAATTGAGTGGAATACAAGTTGGGATCAGCTCAGCAAGGATACTGGGGATTTTATAAAGAATGTGTATGAGAAGTACACCTGTACACATCGAAGAGGCTTAAAGGTTTAGATTTTTTAAAAAATAAAGAATATGTCCATTCATTGATTTGTTCAGCAACAATTTATTCAGTGTCAACACGTGTGAAGTCATGTGTTCAGCACAAGACACACTGAAATAAAAATGATGGCACCGTTCTTACTGGGGCTTGAACTTTCATTTTCATGAAGGAGAGTTCAACTGTAGTTTCAGAAAGATCGCTGGTAGGGAGAGGATACCCTGGGGATTTGTGGGGCTGGAAGTGGGGCACCAGTGCAGAGGATTGTCATGGGAGTCTGGTTCAGGGTAATAGCAGCAACTACACAGGGAAAGAGGAAGAAGAACTTTTCTTCTTCTTAACACCAGCTACTCACTGAAGGCATTTGTTGTGAGCAAACGAGCTCATTATCTTGAACGAGCTGTAATGAAGAATGTAGGGGATAATATTGATTCTAGCCCCTGACAGTTTAATTCAAGACTAGTTAGTAAAAATGTCAGGAGTTTGTAGGTCCCCTAATCTCTGGCTGTAAGAAGTTTTAAACAACAGACTTCTACTCTACTGGGTTTATGTATCATAACCTAAGGAAAAGGGTGGGTCACTTCTGAGCAGCTCTGGGCAGGTGGTGGAGAAGATGATGCTGTTGCTAGAGTGACTTGCCTAGTGCTTGTGCTGACTCAGTTGAGGAACAGGACGAGTTGAGTTTGAATAATCCAACCCAAACATCAGCCTCTTGGGCTTGGATGGGTTTCTTGATCTCCCTGAATTCTGAAGTTTCTGTAATACATGCTTTACAGTCATCACACACAGCCCTCTAAATTCCCATCCTTCTGATTTTAATAAAATTATATGCTTGCCCAACTATTCTTATTCTTTTGCCCATTTACTTACTCCTCCTCATTATGGATTACCTGAATGTGAATCAAATTTCATTTCTGAATTATATGTGTTTAATACATAAGATAACATGTGGGAGAGTCTGTCACATCATCTCTAAACTGGACAAATGCAACATTTGTACCTGTTCTGGGTGAAGTGAAGTCACTCAGTCATGTCTGACTCTTTGCGACCCCACAGACTGTAGCCTGCCAGGCTTCTCAGTCCATGGGATTTTCTAGGCAAGAGTACTGGAGCAGGTTGCCATTTCTTTCTCCAGGGGATCTTCCCAACCCAGGGATCGAACCCAGGTCTCCCACATCGGAGGCAGATGCTTTACCCACAGAGCCACCAGGGAAGTGTGTCTGTGCTAATACTCAAATTAATTTTCAGGTAAGCTGTTTTAAAGCCCAGACCTAGCAGGTAGGAAGAGCTAGTAGACTAGGTTCTAATACTAAATCTTGGTTCTAATACTAAATCTTGGTTCTAATACTAAATCTTTTTCCCAGCACTATCTTTACCAGTAAAGGTGAGGTGAATTTTTAGAATTACCTGGTTTCCATTAAAAGAGAAAAAAGGTTAAAAAGAAACACCAAATCTTTTCCTGGCACTGAGAACAGAAAAAAAAAAAAATTATTTTTCCCCATGGATCCTATTAAGATGAGAAGGCATTTTTTTTTAAAATTCCCAGAATACAGTGAAAAAAATTGCAAGTCATATATTGTAATGAATTTGTGAAGGTAACAAAAGTTTGAAGTTAAGCTTTTATCCAACTTTTATCCTAAAAGATAAAAAAAAAAAAAATTATTTTTCCCCATGGATCCTATTAAGATGAGAAGGCATTTTTTTTTAAAATTCCCAGAATACAGTGAAAAAAATTGCAAGTCATATATTGTAATGAATTTGTGAAGGTAACAAAAGTTTGAAGTTAAGCTTTTATCCAACTTTTATCCTAAAAGATATGCAGTTTCTCAACTCGGTCGTGTATTTGGTCAAATGCAATGATCAGGCAGGAAGTAATGCTAAATAAATAAATGTATTTCAGAACCAAGCGCATTCTTTAAGTCATTGATGGAGCCCACAGCATCAATGCATGATTCCACACTGCCCATTCCTGTTGAATTCTGGTGTCGCGCATCTAACATGCTTTTACCCGTGGTGGATTCATGTCAATGTATGCCAAAACCAATACAGTACTGTAAAGTAAAATAAAGTAAAAATTAAAATTTAAAAAATTTTTTAAAAAAGAGAGAAAAAAAAATGATAGGATGGTTGTAATATGGCCAAAACATGTTCTCTTTTCTGCAATCACTAGTTTTGAGACTACTGAGACTGTTCACCGAGTCCCTTTCCCTCAACTGTGGCTCTCTTACAGTTCACTAAGCATCCCAGGGAAGAAAGAAGAGTGTGATCCCAGAAGGATAACATGCTCTCTTTGCCTGTAGTTTTTTCTCTGACCTTAAAAATAAACTCTGTTCCAATTGTTACCCTTTGGAAAGGAGAATGTTTCCTGTCTCTTATACACATCTCATGCACACTGGTATATTTGAGACCAATAAATGTTTTCATATATATTTCCTAATCACTGATAGCCTATTTTAAGTATAAAAAGAGAATATTAATTTGGGGAAAAAATTAAGTCATGTTTTTCTAACTTATTCTGATGATTCCAAATTTTGAAACTTTGGTTTAAAAATTATTTCTTTAAGATCAGACACATTTCTCTGTGACACTGAAGTTTACAAATTAATAGAGCATGTACTGATGAAATTACATAAGTAGATGTATCATGTATAAGATATCACATGATAGAAAAAGAATACTTCTGAGATAGTTATCACATTAATATGCAAACAAAAACTAATATTAAGTGTTCAAATTATTACATAAACTAAATGGTAAAGAAGGCTTAGGGAGGTGTGTTTCCCTCTTGCATTCGCTAGCTATACAATTTATTGTAGAAAACCAGAACAGAAAAATAGATCAAGGTATTTATAAATAGCATTCACTATATCTAGGTTCTTTCTTTAGGCAACAAGCTCACCATTGCTCTAATGCACTGTAGCATATTCGGTCTGCATATTCCTTCATGTAGATGATGATGTGCAATTTAATGCATTTCCTCCTCCTAGGCCACACGTCTTTCCTTGTGTGTGGTTCACATGTTTGCATACATGTGTGTTTGTGTGTGTGTTTATTCTCCGCCTATACCTAACACTGAAAGACAGCGTCAAGTGTAAAATCCAAATCCCTGCAAATTGGATTCCCCTTGCCAATCCTGTTCCCCACATCAAAATATCTCCTGACTCTTCACTCTCTACTTGAATCCTACTAATCCTGCAAAGATGTGATCAATTCTATTCTATTCTACGAAGCTTTCCTCAAGAATTCTACGTTGATGTCTGACCTCCCTCCAATTTTGCTAGCCACGTTTGTCTTTGATTGTATTGAAAGTGTTATAACAATTTGTTTTAATGTGAGCCTACAGTCCACATTGAATAAAAATAATTATTCATTTTTAAGACATAATATTAAATATTTCCTTTAATGTCTGTAACATTTACTTTGTTTCACAAAATATATTTGCTACATGGCCGTCTTTCACCACTTATAATTCTGCACTAAATATTGACAGAATCAAATGATAGTGAAATATGCAGAGTGTAACAAACTCACAGTTAGTTTATTTAGTATGGTGGTGGTGGATTGGTCACTAAGTTGTGTCCAACTCTTGCTACCCCATGGACTGTACCAGGCTCCTCTGTCCATGAGAATCTCCAGGGAAGAATACTGGAGTGGGTTGCCATTTCTTTTTCCAAGGGATCTTCCTGACTCAGGAATCAAACCCAGGTCCCCCTCATTGCAGGCAGATTCTTTACCTACTGAACCCTAATTTAGTATAGCCCAGTGTTTAAGAACATACCCTCTGAAATTAACTTTCAGATACCCAATGTACATTTTTGTAGCTGTATGATCTCAGACCAGTTATGTAACTTCTTTGTGATTTAATTTTCTCATCTCAAATATCAGATCATAATTGTGTGGAGAAGAATATATGAATTAATAGAGAAGAATATGTGAATTAACATATGAATCAATTTAAAATGCTTTAAAAAACAACTAGCGTATATTATGGACTTAATAAACATTAGTTCTGATTGCAAGTTAGATTTCTGAGAAAATGGATTTGATAAAAGTTGAGCCGCGTGATGGTTTCAGCCACAGCCTCAAGTAAGTCCACTAGCTTCAGGGGGCTCTGAAGCTGGGACGGCCTCCAGGGTGGTCCTGTGCTGCAACAGGGGACCATGTCTTTATTCTCTCTCATCAACTAGTTAATGGCCTCATGCATATTCGGGAGGGGTCATGACCTTACATTAGGCAACTCTTTATTGCCTAGGATAAGGTGCTACAGGGCAGTGATCCAGAAGAATTTTCAAGAACTGGATAAATAAATCCTTCAGCTCTCAAAAGGAATCCAGCGGGAAGTGAGAGGTGGAGGACGTATCACAGTGTTCACTTCCTGTTGCTATTGCAGGTGCTGTTTAACAAGCTTCCTAAGTGCAGATTCCATTAGAGGCAACTAGACCAGCAAGAACACAATCGTTCCAATTTTCCTTCCCTGTTTTGATACCCCTTCCATTTAGTACTGATCTGCTCTGTCTGTTCCTTCTACAAATGTTACAGATATGTAAGAAATCAGAATATTTTACTCTAGAGTATAGTTTCAGCATATTTACACAGCAGGAAGCTTTTGTTTTAGGTATCATTTAGAATCACTTCCCAGTGATCGCAAAAATTATAGCCTTAGGAGCTATTTCTGAGAAATTTGTATTTTTCTTTCATATGAAAAGATGGCCATAATTTCTATGCAATGAAAGTCAACACTGTCACTGCAAACAAGGTGACATTTTTGTGAAGTTCAGGTATATTCATAGGCTTAATAACAAAAGCTTACTAATTAGCTATAAGAACGGTATAACAGAAACTGAACTATTTTAAAATAGTAAGCATATCATTTTTATCTTTTAAAAATCTGAAATGCCTTATAAAATATTTTAAAGGGTAGGTAATGAAAGGTTGCATCAGGATTTTATTGGTTACATTCAATATCATATAGCATATCTCATAATACTTAGTATTCCAGTTGGTAGGTACTATAAGAGAAATATATAAAGTATATGTACATATATATAGAAATACAGATGTATATAATACACACACACACACACATATATATATATATATACTATATTTCTACATGTAAATTTTATAGTCAAAGCTATGGTTTTTTCCAGCAGTCATGTACAGATGTGAGGGTTGGACTATAAAGAAAGCTGAGCGCCTAAGAATTCATGCTTTTGAACTATGGTGTTGGAGAAGACTCTTGAGAGTCCCTTGGACTGCAAGGAGATCAAAACAGTCCATCCTAAAGGATATCAGTCCTGGGTGTTCATTGGAAGGACTGATGCTAAAGCTCAAGCTCCCATACTTTGGCCACCTGATGCAAAGAGCTGACTCATTGGAAAAGACCCTGATGCCGGGAAACATTTAACGCAAAAGGAGAAGAGGGCAGCAGTAGATGAGATGTTTAGAGAGCATCACCAGCTCGATGGAAATGGGGCTTGAGCAAATTCCGAGAGACAGTGGAGGACAGCGAAGGCTGGCGTGCTGCAGTCCGTGGGGCTACAAAAAGTCAGACATAGCTTAGCAACTGAACAACAGCAGCAACAACTATGTGGTATTTCCAAGTGAAAGTTTTCCTTGCATCTGCTTTTTAAAATTACACCCGATCCTTATTACTGCCTCAAGCTATCTTATTGTACACATACACGTATACAAATCTATAGAGGCATTCAGGCAGACATTTGCATACCAAACTTTAATTTTGTTTAATATTTCAAAATTTCTTCATTATTACAATTAAGTAAATGAGTGAATCAGGCCAGTTATTTTCCATTTGTGCATATAGACACAACTTTATATACATGACAAATGCAACTGAAACCATTTCCTTAAAAATCTAGTTCTTTCCATCTTCCCCCTCCAAATTAAAAAAAAAAAAAAGGGCTGTAGAAAAGTTAAGTTTAGATAATTGAGTATTTCTTGAATAGAAATGTTGCTTTAAATGTTCTTAGAACATGTTTTTTAGAGAAACAAAAAGTCTTCGAAAAAAATCTCAGCTCTGTCAACTCCCCAGCTGGTAAGCTTGTGAAAGTTATTTCTATTCAGGGATTTGTTTCTTCATCTGTAAAACAGGGACAACTTCCAGTTTACCAGTCTCCCTATGTTTACAAGAGGCTCTATACAGTGTCAGTAGAGGATATGGCACCTTGTCTGCTGTAGAAATTGTAAATGCAAAGGATAGGTGGCTTCCATGTTGTGCATGTTGATACAGAACTGAACTGCAACTTTCCCCGAAGGAGTTTTGCTTACTACCTCTGCTAGAAATGATATTGACTCTCAATTATGTGGGTAAACATGTTTCACTCTTAGAACTTGTCCATAGGAACAGGGGATAGAGGGATAAAAGTTTTGTACCATAGTATTTGAGTTTATGTTTCTCTTTCTCATTAAAATACTATACAGGGCTGAAATACTGAAGTATAGCTAACAATGTCCATTGGATCATGAACACAACGTATATAAATATCTGATGCACAATCATAGGCTTTATCATCAAATGCACAATTATATAAGTAAATTAAGATAAATCTACCGATACATTTTGAAACAAATGAATGTCACGTAACTGTGCTACTTAAATACAAGTGCTTTTTGTGAAGGAAAAGTGTTCTATAGAATAACAGACAATTAAATCCAGCTCTCTATCTAGGTGAACTCTGTGTTTCATCCCTCATGAAACCATCAAATTAAGAACCTCTTATTCCAAACACTCAAAACCATTCTGAACTCTATCAAATTGAATAATCCATTATACTTTTTTCCTTTTAATTTGCATACCTCCACAATAGTCCCTTTCTTATTCAATGCATTGATTTGGGATAATGAAGTTGCCCAGTCATCATTACTTACACTTTATATTTCAAACACCTTCATGTCATACAACAGAAATAGTCAGGTATTGTTTGAATTCACTTTCCCCCCTTCCTTTGCTGGTGAACATTTTAAGTAACATTTTCTACAATCGTTTTGCAGCAGGAAGCTTAATAGAGATGCTGTTTCCATAACAACAAATAGGATTTGAGCAAAAACACAATGCTCAGTGGTTACTGTTCCTCACAGCAGGTAAAAGCAGTTATTCAAAATTACAAGCAGCATGACATTGAGAAAAATAAATTAAAGCGAGGGGTGCTAAGAGTTCTGTTCCTTATTTAGTAAATGTTTAACTCATAAATGCTTGGGAGGACAGCTGTAGGATACTCTATGCAATATTTCCCCCCTCATATCATGACCTGAAATGAAGAGTAGGCACAGACGATCATTTTTCGGATGTGAAGAATTTTGTGAGTCAAAGAGGCACCAACAATGACAAGGTGGAATACTTTCTAAACAGGCTAATTGCTTATAGCAGATAATTATTTAGGCACAGTTTCTAATTCTTATAGTTAGAAGTATTTGCCCTTTTCTAAAGTTATCCTTTAATTTATTTACAATAATATATGCATCCATTAATATTAAAGTGAAAATTTTCCAAGCTATTACAGATTAAGGTAGGAAATATAATCTGACCTGAAACACTACAGTGTCTTCAGGGGTTACTTTAAAACACTTGTCCCACCCCATGGTTCCAGATCTTGGTTCCTGTGGTTGTTCCTTTTGTGAAATGTGCCCAGTTTAGATCTATTGTCCTAGATAGAAAAATAGCATGAGTCTTTTCAATTCAAAGAGTAGTAAATTAAAATAAAATGAAATTAAAATGAGCAGTATAGTAATAATGATTAGAACAAGTTATTTTTTTTTTACAATATCAAATTCACAGAAAGTGGGTAGAAGAATTCTATGTGTAGCAAATTAAAATACAACCCCATAAAGAAATATTCATGTTTATCATTACTGAGGAGTGGGGATTGTGTCCTGTGGTTAATTTCAAGAAGTCAAATCTATTGCTCTTCAATATGTACAGACATCTCTGATTGGCAGATGTTTGGCAGTTCTTTCTTACTCAAATAAAGTGGCTAATAAACTAAAATCTTCCTCCTTATATTATCTAGTCACTAGTTAAAATAGACTTTCTTAGTTCATGCTTTGTCTCCTGTTCTGCTTAGTTACGGGAATTTAAGATGGCAACTCTCTATACGCTAATGCATGCGTGTCCATGTGTGTATGTCACCTCTGTTGTGTCCGACTCTTGGCGACCCTGTGAACTACAGCCTGCCAAGTTCCTCTGTCCATGGGTTTCACCAGGCAAGAATATTGGAGTGGATTGCCATGCTGGGATCTTGCTGACCCAGGGATCAAATCTGCATCTCTTGTGTCTCTTGCACTGGTAGGCAGGTTCTTTAACTTGCCTACTAATAGGGTTAGGGTTAGCACCACATGAGAAGCAGTTATTATTATTAAACATGCCAATGGTAACATTTAATTTATGAAGTCTGATATCACCACCTCCTCATAATTTCACTTTTTTTTTTTTTTTGAGCCTTGATCATGGAGCACGTTTGAAGTTATATTACATTTTGAAGGATGGTGTTTGCTCTCTCTCTCTCTTCTTTACTAAACTGATTCTCTTTAATGCTCTTCGCATTTTTGTATCCCTAGAGTACCCATCACACCTTGCTTACAGAAAGCATTCAGCAACTTAAGAGCTTTGGATGCAATGAGTAGAAAATGATCAGAAATCAAGGGGAACGGAGAATGGCTCAGTTCTAATCCCACTGTGTCATAGAGAATTCAAACATAGCCCTACTCCTTGTTACCCACACCTCAATACAATCCCTTTTCCTTGAATGCAAGCAGAATCTGGGGGCTGACTTCTAACCAATAGGATATGGCAAAGGTGAAGGGATTTTGCAGATGTAATTAAATTCTCTAATATGCTGACTTTGAGCTATTCAAAAGGGAGATTATCATGGATCAGGCTAGTTTAATCAGGTGAGTCCTTTAGAAAAGAATCCAGAGCTTCTTTGCAGGAAGAGACAAAGCAGCAGAGACACTTTCCCACTGGAAAGAAGCAAACAGCTGTATGTGAACTGCCTATGGAGAAAGCCACACGGGAGAGCACTGTGGATACCCTCGAGGAGCCAAGGAGCCTCAGTCCCACAGCCCCAAGGAAATAAACTCAGCTCAAACAATGTGAGTACAAATGAGAACTCAGTGTTTCAGAAAGCACTGGTGTGTTTGTTGTAACCTTATGAGACTCTGAGCAGAGAACTCAGCTAAGTCCAAACCTAGACTCCTAAGCCAAATAAACAGTGAGATTAAAAAAAAAAAAAAAAAANGATGTTGGCAATTTGATCTCTGGTTCCTCTGCCTGTTCTAAAACCAGCTTGAACATCAGGGAGTTCACGGTTCACATATTGCTGAAGCCTGGCTTGGAGAATTTTAAGCATTACTTTACTAGCGTGTGAGATGAGTGCAATTGTGCGGTGGTTTGAGCATTCTTTGGCATTGCCTTTCTTTGGAATTGGAATGAAAACTGACCTTTTCCAGTCCTGTGGCCACTGCTGAGTTTTCCAATTTGCTGGCATATTGAGTGTAGCACTTTCACAGCATCGTCTTTCAGGATCTGAAACAGCTCAACTGAAATTCCATCACCTCCACTAGCTTTGTTCTTAGTGATGCTTTCTAAGGCCCACTTGACTTCACATTCCAGGATGTCTGGCTCTAGTGAGTGATCACACCATCATGATTATCTGGGTTATGAAGTTCTTCTTTGCAAAGTTCTTCTGTATATTCTTGCCACCTCTTCTTAATATCTTCTGCTTCCATTAGGTCCCTACTGATTCTGTCCTTTATTGAGACCATCTTTGCATGAAATATTCCCTTGGTATCTCTAATTTTCTTGAAGAGATCTCTAGTCTTTCCCATTCTGTTGTTTTCCTCTATTTCTTCACATTGATCGCTAAGCAAGGCTTTCTTATCTCTCCTTGCTACTCTTAGGAACTCTACATTCAAATGGGTATATCTTTCCTTTTCTCCTTTGCTTTTCACTTCCCTTCTTTTCACAGTTATTTATGTGGCCTCCTCAGACAGCCATTTTGCTTTTTTGCATTTCTTTTCCATGGGGATGGTCTTAATGCCTGTCTCCTGTACAATGTCATGGACCTCCATCCATAGTTCATCAGGCACTCTGTCTATCAGATCTAGTCCCTTAAATCTATTTCTCACTTCCACTTTATAGTCATAAGGGATTTGATTCAGGTCATACCTGAATGGTCTAGTGGTTTTCTCCACTTTCTTCAATTTCAGTCTGAATTTGGCAATAAGGAGTTCATGATCCAATCCACAGTCAGCTCCTGATCTTGTTTTTGCTGACTGTATAGAGTTTCTCCATCTTTGGCTTCAAAGAATATAATCAACCTGATTTCAGTGTTTACCATCTGGTGATGTCCATGTGTAGAGTCTTCTCCTGTGTTGGTGGAAGAGGGTGTTTGCTATGACCAGTATGTTCTCTTGGCAAAACTCTATTTGCCTTTGCCCTGCTTCATTCTGTACTCCAAGGCCGAATTTGCCTGTTATTCCAAGTGTTTCTTGACTTCCTACTTTTGCATTCCTGTCCCCTGTAATGAAAAGGACATATTTTTTGGACATCTATATCTCCTAGAGCTTGTTCAAATTCATGTCCATTGACCAATGATGCTATCCAACGATTTTATCCTCTGTCGCCTTCTTTTCCTCCCGCCCTCAATCTTGCCCAGCATCAATCTTTTCCAATGGGTCAGCTTTTTGCATCAGGTGGCAAAGGATTGGAGCTTCAGCTTCAGTTTCACTTCTTCCAATGAATATTCAGGGCTGACTTCCTTTAGGATGGACTGGCTTGATCTCCTTGCTCTCCAAGTGACTCTCAAGAGTCTTCTCCAGCACCACAATTCAAAAGCATCAATTCTTCTGTGCTCAGCCTTCTTTATGGTCCAACTCTCACAACCATGCATGATCACTGGAAAAATCGTAACTTTGACTATACAGATCTTTGCTGGCAAAGTGATTTCCCGGCTTTTTAATATGCAAATTTTTATAGCTTTTCTTCCAAGGACCAAGCATATTATGAAGAATCTTGTTTTACTCCTTTCTAATGTGCAGACAAGGTTATTCACACCACTTTTTTCACAGACGGACTATTCACAGAATGTTGTGAGAAAGTTAGGGTACATTGCCAAAGCTCAAGTCAGTTTGTAGAATCAAATAAAAATGGAATCTAAAATTTCCATAGAAATTTCCTTAGAGGTTGATCTGTGATAAAATTTTTGATTGATCAGTTCTACCATGTACTATTATGATGAAACACACACTTTTCAACAGGAAGGAACAGTGTGGTGTACAATGGGTATCATTGCAGATAAATTTTCCGTGTCTTATTTAAGAATCAAACTGCTGTATACTCAAGCAAGATAACAATGTGCATATCCTTGAAAACAAGTTCAGTATGGAGGTTTCATAATTGCTCCCGAGCAGATAATTAGGCAATTAGAGCTATTAAAAGTTGACAAAGCACCAAGCCTGGATGAATTATATCTCTGATTTGTAGTAGGAGAAGCAAGGGAAAATAATAAGGCCTCCAGTGAATCCGTTCAATAACCAAGCGAGGAAGAAAGCTAAGCCCAAAGGGCAAAGTGGGAGGTTCTACTTCTTACTCTCATTGTCAGGATTCAAGAAAGGAGCAAGGAGAGGACTGGCTGGAGATAGGTAAATCTCACATCATTTGCACAGATTATATTGAACACATTAATAAAGTGAAATTAACTTTGCAAAATATGTAACTGGATAAAAACATGAGATGAAAATAAAACAATAGGACTAATGATTTAATTTCTGAAAAGCAGCTGATGCGTTGGCTCACAGCAGACATGCATCTGAGCAAGCTAAGAAGCATAGCAAGGAAAACAGATTAAGAAGATATCATTTTAAATGTGGAAATGCAACAGATTAAATTGAATTTGCAAGAGAATAATACAAACTAGGAAGAGGGGCAAACCTAGTAGCCCTTGCCTCCCTGATCTACTTGTTAAATTCATGATGATTGTATATGACTTAAAATTATTGCAGTCTCCCAAACTGACAAATGTAATTGCTTACACTGATGAAAGAGAATATTGGGATGCTGCTTTGGATTCTGTTGGAAAGTACTTAGGAGTTGACAGATGGTGCATGCATTTGGAGGTTGAGAAGGGTAAGAAGGTAATGAGACTGGAGACTGAAAACAATTACAGTGTCTTAAGCCTTGAATGTGGCGTAATTGTGGCTGTAGAGTAAGCAAAACAATTGAGCTTAATGCATCCATAATGTTAGTCAGAAGCATGAGAAACAAAACCTGGAGGTGGAGATAGAGTCTGAAAGCGTAGGAAATTCAGGCACCAAATATTTATTGATGTGAAATGAACGAAAGTGTGTCACTAGTGGCCCTGTAGACCTGACATTCAAACGCCAGCACGTATTGAAGAAAAGGAAGTGAAGATCATGGACTACTGAACTCTATTTGAAGATGGTTAGAGGAGACAGTGAACGTGACGTAATCACATTCAAAGGTTTGGGCGCTGGAATGAAGAATATGTTTAACCTGAATAGAGACGGAAGAAGTCAGCTTGAAGGACTTAAAGGATATTTAAATAAGATTTATTGATTCATTGATACTGATGAAATGTCAAAGGGTATTGTAATCACTAAGAACAATATTTGGGGTCAATGTTGACAGTGAGAGCATTATAAAGAGAAGAGGGTAACAGAATCTGATTTACATTTTATTTGTTGGTAAGTCATTTATAGTAAGAAAATCATTCATCTCCAAGCTCCTTGAGAATAAGAAAACATCTAATCTATCTTTGCATCACCACAAGTATTTATCAAAAGGCATGACATACACCAGGCATTATAATTAAATAAATACAATAAAACATTTTACAATGAGGAATATTTTTACCTGAAAGAAAATTTCCTTCAATATTATTTTGCCAGAGCAAAACTACTCCAACAATTTACTAAACAGGCTTTTTGTTCCTCTAGGATAATGTTCATATCCTTCTTCATAATTTGTCTTATTTAGTTACTAATATTTCTGTATGCTGAAACATTAAAATTTTCACCTTATTTTTACTGACTGATTTGTACTCATTTTTACTTCCCTGATAGCCCAGTTGGTAAAGAATCCACCTGCAATGCAGAAGACCCTGGTTTGATTCCTGGGTCCGGAAGATCCAGTGGAGAAGGGATAGAACACCCACTCCAATATTTTTGGGTTCTCCTGGTAGCTCAGCTGGTAAAGAATCCCTGCAATGTGGGAGACCTGGGTTCGATTCCTGGGTTGGGAAGATCCCCTGGAGAAGGGAAAGGCTGCCCACTCCAGTATTCCGGCCTGGAGGATTCCACAGACTCTATAGTACATGGGGTTGCAAAGAGTCAGACACAGCTGAGCAACTTGCACTTTGCNAGACCTGGGTTCGATTCCTGGGTTGGGAAGATCCCCTGGAGAAGGGAAAGGCTGCCCACTCCAGTATTCCAGCCTGGAGGATTCCACAGACTCTATAGTACATGGGGTTGCAAAGAGTCAGACACAGCTGAGCAACTTGCACTTTGCACTCATTTGAATGTGTTTATTCCTGGATGTTTAATTTTTCAAAATTTGGAAACAATAAATGTGATGTATAATCTTATACATACATTTTTTTCCCTTGTCAAGTTTTAGGAATTTTTAAGGATAAATTCTTAAAAATATCTCCCAACCTGACACCTTTTTCTGACCTACATTATTTAAAAAAATTTTAAAAGGCCAGGCTGCAGCTGTCCTCTGAACAAAACTCTCCACTCAGTCTTCATTTCACCCAGATCAAAAGCCAAGAATGTAGAGGGTCACAGGTGGTCTGCCACAATCTTGGGTGAAGCAGACACCCTCCTCAGAATTGTGGCCTGGAACACTTTTCCCTTTGATGTTCACACAGTTTACATTTTTATTTCCTTCATGTCTTTTCTCTAATGCCTGCTAATTTGAGAGGTCTTAACTGACCAGCAATATTGCACCGCCCCCTAGCATATTTTTATTACATTTCTCTTGTCTATCTTTCACAAGAATATAGACTCCTCAAGGGCCGAAAATATATCTGCTCTGTTTACTGTCATATTCCTGTACACAAAGCACAGCACAGTGTACAGGAATGAAAGAATGAACAATTGAGTGGAATACAAGTTGGGATCAGCTCAGCAAGGATACTGGGGATTTTATAAAGAATGTGTATGAGAAGTACACCTGTACACATCGAAGAGGCTTAAAGGTTTAGATTTTTTAAAAAATAAAGAATATGTCCATTCATTGATTTGTTCAGCAACAATTTATTCAGTGTCAACACGTGTGAAGTCACGTGTTCAGCACAAGACACACTGAAATAAAAATGATGGCACGGTTCTTACTGGGGCTTGAACTTTCATTTTCATGAAGGAGAGTTCAACTGTAGTTTCAGAAAGATCGCTGGTAGGGAGAGGATACCCTGGGGATTTGTGGGGCTGGAAGTGGGGCACCAGTGCAGAGGATTGTCATGGGAGTCTGGTTCAGGGTAATAGCAGCAACTACACAGGGAAAGAGGAAGAAGAACTTTTCTTCTTCTTAACACCAGCTACTCACTGAAGGCATTTGTTGTGAGCAAACGAGCTCATTATCTTGAACGAGCTGTAATGAAGAATGTAGGGGATAATATTGATTCTAGCCCCTGACAGTTTAATTCAAGACTAGTTAGTAAAAATGTCAGGAGTTTGTAGGTCCCCTAATCTCTGGCTGTAAGAAGTTTTAAACAACAGACTTCTACTCTACTGGGTTTATGTATCATAACCTAAGGAAAAGGGTGGGTCACTTCTGAGCAGCTCTGGGCAGGTGGTGGAGAAGATGATGCTGTTGCTAGAGTGACTTGCCTAGTGCTTGTGCTGACTCAGTTGAGGAACAGGACGAGTTGAGTTTGAATAATCCAACCCAAACATCAGCCTCTTGGGCTTGGATGGGTTTCTTGGTCTCCCTGAATTCTGAAGTTTCTGTAATACATGCTTTACAGTCATCACACACAGCCCTCTATATTCCCATCCTTCTGATTTTAATAAAATTATATGCTTGCCCAACTATTCTTATTCTTTTGCCCATTTACTTACTCCTCCTCATTATGGATTACCTGAATGTGAATCAAATTTCATTTCTGAATTATATGTGTTTAATACATAAGATAACATGTGGGAGAGTCTGTCACATCATCTCTAAACTGGACAAATGCAACATTTGTACCTGTTCTGGGTGAAGTGAAGTCACTCAGTCATGTCTGACTCTTTGCGACCCCACAGACTGTAGCCTGCCAGGCTTCTCAGTCCATGGGATTTTCTAGGCAAGAGTACTGGAGCAGGTTGCCATTTCTTTCTCCAGGGGATCTTCCCAACCCAGGGATCGAACCCAGGTCTCCCACATCGGAGGCAGATGCTTTACCCACAGAGCCACCAGGGAAGTGTGTCTGTGCTAATACTCAAATTAATTTTCAGGTAAGCTGTTTTAAAGCCCAGACCTAGCAGGTAGGAAGAGCTAGTAGACTAGGTTCTAATACTAAATCTTGGTTCTAATACTAAATCTTGGTTCTAATACTAAATCTTTTTCCCAGCACTATCTTTACCAGTAAAGGTGAGGTGAATTTTTAGAATTACCTGGTTTCCATTAAAAGAGAAAAAAGGTTAAAAAGAAACACCAAATCTTTTCCTGGCACTGAGAACAGAAAAAAAAAAAAATTATTTTTCCCCATGGATCCTATTAAGATGAGAAGGCATTTTTTTTTAAAATTCCCAGAATACAGTGAAAAAAATTGCAAGTCATATATTGTAATGAATTTGTGAAGGTAACAAAAGTTTGAAGTTAAGCTTTTATCCAACTTTTATCCTAAAAGATATGCAGTTTCTCAACTCGGTCGTGTATTTGGTCAAATGCAATGATCAGGCAGGAAGTAATGCTAAATAAATAAATGTATTTCAGAACCAAGCGCATTCTTTAAGTCATTGATGGAGCCCACAGCATCAATGCATGATTCCACACTGCCCATTCCTGTTGAATTCTGGTGTCGCGCATCTAACATGCTTTTACCCGTGGTGGATTCATGTCAATGTATGCCAAAACCAATACAGTACTGTAAAGTAAAATAAAGTAAAAATTAAAATTTAAAAAATTTTTTAAAAAAGAGAGAAAAAAAAATGATAGGATGGTTGTAATATGGCCAAAACATGTTCTCTTTTCTGCAATCACTAGTTTTGAGACTACTGAGACTGTTCACCGAGTCCCTTTCCCTCAACTGTGGCTCTCTTACAGTTCACTAAGCATCCCAGGGAAGAAAGAAGAGTGTGATCCCAGAAGGATAACATGCTCTCTTTGCCTGTAGTTTTTTCTCTGACCTTAAAAATAAACTCTGTTCCAATTGTTACCCTTTGGAAAGGAGAATGTTTCAGGCGAATTGATGCACTGTCAAAGCTATGGTTTTTCCAGTGATCATGTATGAGTGTCAGAGCTGGACGGTAAAGAAAACTGAGTGCTAAAGAATTGATGCTTTTGAACTGTGGTGTTGGAGAAGACTCTTGAGAGTCCCTTGGACTGCAAGGAGATCCAACCAGTCCATCCTAAAGGAGATCAGTCCTGGGTGTTCACTGGAAGGACTGATGCTGAAGCTGAAACTCCAATACTTTGGCCACCTGATGAGAGGAGCTGATTCATTGGAGAAGACTCCGATGCTGGGAAAGATTGAAGGCAGGAGGAGTGAGGACAACAGAGGATGAGACGGTTGGGTGGCATCACCGACTCAGTGGACATGAGTCTGAGTGAACTCCGGGAGTTGGTGATGGACAGGGAGGCCTGGCGTGCTGCAGCCTATGAGGTCGCAAAGAGTCAGACAGGACTGAGTGACTGACTGAACTGAACTGAAAAGAGTTCCATGCAGTCAAAATGAGATGATCATCAAAACAGTGACAAGAAGGTGAGAAAGTCCAATTGTTGCAGAAGAAAGCCCTTGACTTTCTAGAAAGGCAGGATAGGAAACCCACAATTAAATTAAAAACCCTTACCTTTTTAATAGCTTTATCCTCTTATTAAACAAGCAATGTATTTTATCTGCTTTCTCAGTAATGGTTCTGGTTTCCTGATTTTCAGGGCTTCAAGTGTCAGGTGGTAGTTTTCTGATACTATATTACTGTAATTCCAAGTTCTTTTAACATCTAACAATGAATTATAAAGTTTCTATTAAGCAATTATTAACTAAAGTGTTTAAAATATATTAGGAATAAGGAAGGAATACATTTTCTTTATTTCCTTATGGTTTATAAAGTGGGGTCTGGCTGAACTTTATCTTTAGTAATATCAAGTATAAATAATTTATGTTATCAACATTTGTTTCATTATGATTTAGTTTTGTTGTTGTTGATGTTGGTACACAAGTATGACCCCAGAAGAGTTTACATAACCTGCAATTAATGCACAATACAGCTGAAGTTTAAATGATTTTCAAAGAGTAACTGATGACCTTGCAACAACTACTTCAAAAAAAATATTAAAAGCTTCACTTTTTTCTTCAAGTACTCTAAATATTGCTAAATGGAGATATTTAGCAGACTTGTCTACTCCCTTGGATTAACCCTTTTATCATGTGCTCTGTATTGTGACCTCAGTTATTTACTCAAGCCACAGCAGCAGTGTTTCAGCTCTCAGCACTGCTGTATGACGGCTGTCTGCCAAATCACACATCATTTCTGAGTCACTGATTCCTACAGTCTCATCCTCCCTGGATGAATTTATTTATATGTTTTGGGATGCCAAATATTGTAATATTTAAATTATATCAGGTCGTCTGTAATCACAGAAGATATCACAACCTGAGACTCAGGAACTTTCCTGACGTCCTTACTGGTCTCTCCGAGGGTTAACTGTCACTCACTGAGATCAAATGTGATCTTATCATATGTAGATCATTGTTATCTATGTATCCATGACAAAGGCTCTCAGTTCAGTTCAGTTGC
>SJYX01014311.1:0-52645 GCA_006410675.1 Oreotragus oreotragus
TGTATATTGTCACCGTGTTTATTGAAATTATATGTAGAGTACGTCATGAGAAATACTAGGCTGGAAGAAGCACAAGCTGGAATCAAGATTGCTGGGAGAAGTATCAATAACCTCAGATATTCAGATGACATCACCTTTACAGCAGAAAATGAAGAACTAAAGAGTCTTTTGATGAAAGTGAAAGAGGAGAGTTAAGACATTGGCTTAAAGCGCAACATTAAGAAAACGAAAATCATGGCATCTGGTCTCATCGCTTCATGGCAAATAGATGGCGAAACACTGGAAACAGTGGCAGACTTTATCTTGGGGGGCTCCAAAGTCACTGCAGATGGTGATTGCAGCCATGAAATTAAAAGACACTTACTCTTTGGAAGGAAAGTTATAACCAACCTAGACAGTATATTAAAAAGCAGAGACATTACTTTGCCAACAAAGATCTGTCTAGTCAAGGCTATGGGTAGTCATGTATGGATGAGAGTTGGACTGTAAAGAAAGCTGAGCACTGAAGAATTGATGCTTTTGAACTGTGGTGTTGGAGAAGACTCTTGAGAGTCCTTTGGCCTGTGAGGAAATCCAACCAGTTCATCCTAAAGATCAGTCCTGGGTGTTCACTGGAAGGACGGATGTAGAAGCTGAAAGTCTAATACTTTGGCCACCTGATGCTAAGAGCTGACTCATTTGAAAAAACCCTGCTGCTGGGAAAGATTGAGGGCAGAAGGAGAAGGGGATGACAGAGGATGAGATGATTGAATGGCATCACTGACTCAATAGACATGAGTTTGGGTAGACTCTGGATTTGGTGATGGACAAGGAAGCCTGGCGTGCTGCAGTCCATGAGGTTGCAAAGAGTCGGACGTGACTGACCACTGAAGTGAACTGAACTGAACTGAAATCTTAGAAAAGACTGACTCACTTTCAAAATCAGTGGCATTCAAACAGGATGCGAGTTTTCACACACAGATGATACATAGAAAAGAAATGCTACTTTCTTAAAATTAATTTTTAAACACTAAGAAACCCTGCAAGTATGATTCAATACTTGATGAGACCCTCAGTGTAGAAAAGTGGGCCCAGCAAATACATTATGTCTCTTGCTATAAAGTATCATCACATTCTATTGTGATATGGCCAATGATAGATTATTCCAATGAAATGCAAAAGCCCCAAAACTCACACAATATAATAACACTTAACCACAGGGAAATTCCTTTCAACTAAAGTTTATGCAGCAATTCCTGGAAGTACAATACTTCATCCTGTCAGTTCAGTTCAGTTCAGTCACTGAGTTGTGAACAATCTTTGTGACCCCATGGACTGCAGCGCGCCAGGCCTCCCTGTCCATCACCACCTCCTGGAGTTTACTCAAACTCATGTCCATTGAGTCGGTGATGCCATCCAACCATCCATTGCAGACACAGTTTTACTTTATGTAGACCTCTCATCTCTCAAAATATTTTGTCTTAGTAATATTACAGTATCTCTCAATGGCTCAAAGTGCTGCATTAATCTTTCTAAGCAACATTATATTCCTATGTGGTGAATTTAACACAGATGTACACAGAATTCTTATACAGTGATGACAAAAAGAACTGTGCCCATAGAAATGTCAAAGATGCTTTAAATACAAATATTATTATAAGCAAAGTATCAGCTATGAAAAATAATATGCATATTACATTAAGTTACACTTTTAATCCTATAACAACTTAATGCTATTAAATCCATGTCATGATAAGTTATTATATTGTTAACTTTTAAATATGCCCTAAATGCTGAAAGTATATATAAAATTGCAATAACCATCATCAAAAAGCATTTTAAGTATCTTTAAGTACACAATAGGAGTATTATTAAAATTGATTATTTCTTTTTCTATAATATTTTAAAATAGTTTTACTCTAAATATTTTCTAAACATTAGTTAATTTGCAGTAATTAATTTATATTCACCACACTGATAGTCACGTTTGCCCTACCATGTTCATCTTAAAATTTTGACTGTGGCTCAGATCATGAACTCCTTATTACCAAATTTAGACTGAAATTGAAGAAAGTAGGGAAAACTGCTAGACCATTCAGGTATGACCTAAATCAAATCCCTTATGATTATACAGTGGAAGTGAGAAATAGATTTAAGGAGCCGTCTATGGGGTCACACAGAGTTGGACACGACTGAAGTGACTTAGCAGCAGCAGCAGCAGCAGAGACACAGAGAAACTGAGGCAAAATGTTTAACATACAGCATCAATTATAATGTAATCTTCAGTTGAATACCTCTGCACTGTCTATGGTTAATGTTACTTAGTTAATATGTGACACAGTACAGGAAACCAACTTATACATTACACAATTAAAAGTTAAAAGTTATACAATTAAAAATCAAGATAGACTGCATAATTGCTACTAGAGACTAAACTTTTATTTTTAATATAAATTTAAACAAATATTTGACATTTATGAGTTGCCCCTTTAAGAACTGCCAATAAAAGAGAAAATTTCAAAATCCTATCAGCCCTATTGCCACCCCTGTTACCCTATGAATCACCCAGTCTTTACCTACATTGATCCTGGACATGGGAGTTTCTTGGAATATGTGATGTGTTATTTCTGTGTTTAAGTGTAAAATCACAGGTAAGTCTCTATTAATCATGTGAGTAGCAGTTTCCCATTCTGGTGATTTAGTTCAATTTCAAATGTTTGCTTTTTTCTGAGTTGTAAAAGTAGTCCTCTTACTTTCAACCTGTTCAACCTGAACTTTTAAATCCACAAACACAAATTTCCCTAAAGGAATTTTATTCTTATATTAAATCACATCTAGAAACTACAGATATCAAAATTATTTCTACTCTGCTGAATCAGCTAAAGAACAAAATTACATTTTGAAGACAGAAAATTAAAATGATTTCTTTTTCTCTTCAAGCATTTGAAGTATCTTAAAGATATGTTGAATATATATTCAGTAGATTCAATAAATTTAAAAAATCTAATTTACTCTTTAAACCTTCCTAGAACAATGAACTGACAAGTCATATAATTTTCACTTTCTTAATTTAATGCTCTTGAAATATACACATATCAATACTTTCAGAAATTTGACTTTCAAACAATAATGTTGGCAAAGGGCAATCAAACTTTATTTTCCTAAACAATGAAATTTATATAAACATTTGAAGTCCACTTGAAGTGTCTTAGCAATTCTAACTGTAATTTAACAAATGTAATTACTCCAGATCTTATGATAATTTTTTTTTGTGAATTAGAATTAGATACTGTAAACCCAACTGTAATCTGTAATACAAGCAAACTATATTATACAAGATGTTCTTTCTTCTTAGGTTGTGTTTAAATATAATATCAATTTTGTAGATGAAATATTCCAACTTCACTAGTACATAGAACATAATTTCTCAAGCTATACTCGTTATAAAGACCATCCTGGGATGTGTTAAATTGGAAAAAAAAAAAAAAAAAGACTCTGTAGGTTTGGGTTCTAACCTGAGACTCTGCATTTATAACAAGCTGCCAGCTGATGCATTACTATATACTGGCAAATCTGATAAATGTTTCTTGTTTCTTTAGATTGATGCTCCATTCCCAGTGTCCTTGTCCCTCCACCACACTTACAGCTGGAGAAAGAGAATCTGAGAAGCATTTTTAAAATGGCTTAGAATTTGAAAAATGGTGGAAATAAGGAAAAATTCAAAAGTAATTAAAATAAATACAGTGTTTCCTCAGCCATTTTCTATCCTGTGACTCTCTGAATTATGAGTTTCAAATTTCTACCTTTTATTCTGGTTTCTGAGTATAGAAAATCTCCTCCAACCCAAATCTATAATATTGAAGATTCTTCCCATAGTATTTGTTAACTATAGTTGTGTAGCAGAGTTCCCAAAACTTCATTGTTTAAAATAAAACATATTTATTTTCTCACAGTTCTTTAAGGTCAGGAATTTGTGTAGTGCTTAGCTCAGTGGTTCTGGCTTAGCATGTCTCAAAAACTGCACTCTGGGGCTGCAGTCATTTCAAAACTCGACTGGGGATAGATTCCTTCCAAACTCATTTATGTGGCTGTTGGCAGCTTCAGGTCCTCACTGGCTCTTGGCTGAAATCATCAGTTATTTTTGCCATATGAGCTCTTCACAATATGGCATCTGGATTCCCTCAGAGTAAGTGAATGAGAGTGCAATAGAGGGCACCCCAACAGAAGCACAGTCGTTTGGTAACCTAACCTCAGAAATGACAAACCAATACTTCTGCCTTATTCTGTTCATTAGAAGCAAGTCAATTAATCAGCCACACTCAAGGGGAAAGAAATACACAGATACAAATATTAGGAGATTGGAATCATTGTGGGTCATGTTGGAGGTTGCTGCTTATACCCATATTTCAAAAAATGAGTTCTTATTCCATTCTTCAATTAAATAGAGCTGAAATGGGAAAATTACCTAATTTATTGAGTTTCTATTATGTGCTGTGCTTAGACTCTAGTGAAAAGGTAGCAATATCTGTAGCTTTCATTACAGAGAGGGGAGAATAGAAAAATCAGAAGCAGACAATATGTGTCATAAAGAAAAAAATAATAAAACTGAGTGATAAAATGGCTGATAGAATGAGTGGCTAATTATTTTAACTAGTCAGGAAAACTTTATTTGTGGAAGTACTTCTGAGATGATAATTGAATGGCAAAAAAGAAGTAGCCTTATATTCTCATAGAAACAGGCACATTGTTGGGAGCAGAATATTGCAAGCAAAGGGAAGAATAATGGAAAAGATTCAAGGATAGGGAGATCCTTGACAATTAGGAAAATTATGAGATGTCCTGGAGACATGTGAATTTAAAGGACCAGGTCATATATAATCTTGTAGGCCATCGGAAAGATTTAGACTTGTGAACTGAGTCTTAAGTTTTCCAACTTCTAAGTGGTTGCATATCAATATATATTTTTTAAAGACCATTTTAAGCTACTTGTGGAAAATGTGCTAAACAGAGGGAAATGTGGCCATGGAAGAAAAGGTACTGATTTCAGTGTTCCAGAAAAGAATTGGTGGCAACTTGAACTGAGGTCATGTATACAGCTAACAACACAGATGGACACAAGATATATTTTTAAGGTAAGGCAAAAAGTCTTTTGTAATGAATTCTATCTGGAGAGATGTAGTGAATTTATTATATTTTAGCCTCCATAACCCTTAAACATATTTCTATATACTTTTAAAAATTTGTCAATAATGAGTCACCTCTACTTAAAAATGTCTGAAAGTCTATTTCCTACCCCTCTTTGAAGGTGAAGTTCAGATATGTGAGCTTCTGGCAATCAGATATACAGAAGACAGACTGGTATAGGGAGCAAAATCTGAGCTAGGAGGTACCAATGTTTTATCCAAAAACCCAAAAGAGAGTGTTTCCAAAAGTAAGGAAGATTCAACTATGTTAAATGCTGCTAGGAGGTTTAAGTACAGAAGACAACGATGTGAACAGAAGTTCTTTTGGCAACCAAAAAGTCATCAGAGGCAAAGGATAAGTATAATTGGAAAATTTATTTGAGCTAGATATGGCATAGATGAAGTATTAAGAAGAAGAAATAGCAACCTTAAAGAGATTTTTATTCTTACTTAAAATTTTTAATCTATAAAAACAAATGACCTAAGCATTGCTATCCAATTTTTTAAATCTAAGTACAGTTGAAATACAATTTTAGTTTCTGGTGTATAGTAATATGATTCAGTTTTAAATGGCAACCCACTCCAGTATTCTTGCCTGGAGAATCCCATGGACGGAGGAGCCTGGTGGGCTACCAGTCCATGGGGTCGCAAAGAGTCGGACACAACTGAGTGACTTCACTTCACTTCACTTTTATATATATATACACATATGTTTTCATATTCTTTCCATCTGATTTATTATAGGATATTTAATACAATTCCCTGTGCTATACAGTAAGATCTTTTTATTTATCTATTTTTATATGTAGAAGTTTATATTTGCTAAAACAAATACCTAATTTATTCTTCCTCTAACCTTTTCCCTTTGGTAACCACAAGTCTGTTTTCTAAGTTTGTCTGTTTCTATTGTGTGTATAAGTTCATTTGTGGTCATATTTTAGATTCCAAATGTAAGTGATATCACATGGTATTTATCTTTCTCTTCCTGACTTACTTCACTTAGTATAATAATTTCTAGGTAAACCTATATGTGCAAATGGCATTATTTCATTCGTCTTTAATGAATGAGTAGTATTCTATCTTCTTTATCCATTCTTCTGTCAATGGACATTTGGGTTGCTTCCATGTCTTGGCTAATGTAAACAGTGATGCAAAGAACACTGGGGTGCAAATATCCTTTCAGATTATGTTTTTTCTTTGGGTATATGCCCAGGTGTGGGATTGTTGGATTATATGATAACTTTATTTGTTATTAAAAATAATAAACAATACCTCTTTAAGTAAAATATTGATGTATTTTTTACTAAAGAGAAAAATAATGCAGACAGTTTTAGATAAGGTAGCCAAGGTAGTTTTCACTGAAAAAAAAAAAAAAAAACTAAACCAAATTTCAATAAAGATATGAAAAAAGATAGAAACTACATCATGTAGAAAGATATCTGAGGAAAGAACTTTCCAGAAGAGGTAGCAGCAAATGTAAGTTTCCTAATTTCAGGAGTATGCCTGATGTTTGAGGAATGGCAAGGTCAATGGAGCTGAGGTCAAGTAAATGAGAGCCAAGAGAAAAACATCAGAGATATAACAGGAAGCCAGATCTTGAGTTTGGTAGATTATATAAGGGTTTTAATTTCTATTTAGAATGGGAAAAGAGGCCAATGGAGGATATTGAGCAGAAGAATAGCATAATTTCAAGATATTTTAAAGGCAGAGTTGATGTGTAAAGTATAGAATGTGGGAAAAAGGAGTAAAGTATGATGTATGGATTTATGTTTAAATACCAGAAGAATGGAGTTGTCATTTATTGAGATGTGAAAACTGAGGGTAGATCTCTTTGGGACAAACGCTATGAGATGAGTTTTGAGTACACTAAGCTAAATTGCCTATTAGATATTTAATTGTAAATATTGATTAGGCATTTCTATATAGAAGTTTATAGTTCAAAGAAAATGTCTTGAATGGACATACAAATTTTAGAGCCATTAGCAAACAAGCTTGTGAAATTGGATGATTAAGATATTATAAAGGATTCCAAGGCCTAAGTCCTGAAAAATATGTGCATAGAAAATGAAGAGAAGTCAACAACTGAGATTGAAAAGTAGTAATCAGAGAGGCAGAAGGAAAATGAGGACACAGTGATGTCCTAGAAACCCAGTGACGGTTTAGTCATATATAGGGTGGGTGGACGGGAGGGGTCAAATGAAGCCAACATTTCAAAACAGAGATGGCATATAATTGTATCAAATGTTGTTGATGGGCCAAGTTAGAGAGTTGAGAATTTACCACTGCTTTCAGCAAAGAGGATGTCATTGGTGACCTTAAAAGAGCATTTGTAATGTATTTTTGGGNAAAAAAAAAAAAAAAAGACTCTGTAGGTTTGGGTTCTAACCTGAGACTCTGCATTTATAACAAGCTGCCAGCTGATGCATTACTATATACTGGCAAATCTGATAAATGTTTCTTGTTTCTTTAGATTGATGCTCCATTCCCAGTGTCCTTGTCCCTCCACCACACTTACAGCTGGAGAAAGAGAATCTGAGAAGCATTTTTAAAATGGCTTAGAATTTGAAAAATGGTGGAAATAAGGAAAAATTCAAAAGTAATTAAAATAAATACAGTGTTTCCTCAGCCATTTTCTATCCTGTGACTCTCTGAATTATGAGTTTCAAATTTCTACCTTTTATTCTGGTTTCTGAGTATAGAAAATCTCCTCCAACCCAAATCTATAATATTGAAGATTCTTCCCATAGTATTTGTTAACTATAGTTGTGTAGCAGAGTTCCCAAAACTTCATTGTTTAAAATAAAACATATTTATTTTCTCACAGTTCTTTAAGGTCAGGAATTTGTGTAGTGCTTAGCTCAGTGGTTCTGGCTTAGCATGTCTCAAAAACTGCACTCTGGGGCTGCAGTCATTTCAAAACTCGACTGGGGATAGATTCCTTCCAAACTCATTTATGTGGCTGTTGGCAGCTTCAGGTCCTCACTGGCTCTTGGCTGAAATCATCAGTTATTTTTGCCATATGAGCTCTTCACAATATGGCATCTGGATTCCCTCAGAGTAAGTGAATGAGAGTGCAATAGAGGGCACCCCAACAGAAGCACAGTCGTTTGGTAACCTAACCTCAGAAATGACAAACCAATACTTCTGCCTTATTCTGTTCATTAGAAGCAAGTCAATTAATCAGCCACACTCAAGGGGAAAGAAATACACAGATACAAATATTAGGAGATTGGAATCATTGTGGGTCATGTTGGAGGTTGCTGCTTATACCCATATTTCAAAAAATGAGTTCTTATTCCATTCTTCAATTAAATACAGCTGAAATGGGAAAATTACCTAATTTATTGAGTTTCTATTATGTGCTGTGCTTAGACTCTAGTGAAAAGGTAGCAATATCTGTAGCTTTCATTACAGAGAGGGGAGAATAGAAAAATCAGAAGCAGACAATATGTGTCATAAAGAAAAAAATAATAAAACTGAGTGATAAAATGGCTGATAGAATGAGTGGCTAATTATTTTAACTAGTCAGGAAAACTTTATTTGTGGAAGTACTTCTGAGATGATAATTGAATGGCAAAAAAGAAGTAGCCTTATATTCTCATAGAAACAGGCACATTGTTGGGAGCAGAATATTGCAAGCAAAGGGAAGAATAATGGAAAAGATTCAAGGATAGGGAGATCCTTGACAATTAGGAAAATTATGAGATGTCCTGGAGACATGTGAATTTAAAGGACCAGGTCATATATAATCTTGTAGGCCATCGGAAAGATTTAGACTTGTGAACTGAGTCTTAAGTTTTCCAACTTCTAAGTGGTTGCATATCAATATATATTTTTTAAAGACCATTTTAAGCTACTTGTGGAAAATGTGCTAAACAGAGGGAAATGTGGCCATGGAAGAAAAGGTACTGATTTCAGTGTTCCAGAAAAGAATTGGTGGCAACTTGAACTGAGGTCATGTATACAGCTAACAACACAGATGGACACAAGATATATTTTTAAGGTAAGGCAAAAAGTCTTTTGTAATGAATTCTATCTGGAGAGATGTAGTGAATTTATTATATTTTAGCCTCCATAACCCTTAAACATATTTCTATATACTTTTAAAAATTTGTCAATAATGAGTCACCTCTACTTAAAAATGTCTGAAAGTCTATTTCCTACCCCTCTTTGAAGGTGAAGTTCAGATATGTGAGCTTCTGGCAATCAGATATACAGAAGACAGACTGGTATAGGGAGCAAAATCTGAGCTAGGAGGTACCAATGTTTTATCCAAAAACCCAAAAGAGAGTGTTTCCAAAAGTAAGGAAGATTCAACTATGTTAAATGCTGCTAGGAGGTTTAAGTACAGAAGACAACGATGTGAACAGAAGTTCTTTTGGCAACCAAAAAGTCATCAGAGGCAAAGGATAAGTATAATTGGAAAATTTATTTGAGCTAGATATGGCATAGATGAAGTATTAAGAAGAAGAAATAGCAACCTTAAAGAGATTTTTATTCTTACTTAAAATTTTTAATCTATAAAAACAAATGACCTAAGCATTGCTATCCAATTTTTTAAATCTAAGTACAGTTGAAATACAATTTTAGTTTCTGGTGTATAGTAATATGATTCAGTTTTAAATGGCAACCCACTCCAGTATTCTTGCCTGGAGAATCCCATGGACGGAGGAGCCTGGTGGGCTACCAGTCCATGGGGTCGCAAAGAGTCGGACACAACTGAGTGACTTCACTTCACTTCACTTTTATATATATATACACATATGTTTTCATATTCTTTCCATCTGATTTATTATAGGATATTTAATACAATTCCCTGTGCTATACAGTAAGATCTTTTTATTTATCTATTTTTATATGTAGAAGTTTATATTTGCTAAAACAAATACCTAATTTATTCTTCCTCTAACCTTTTCCCTTTGGTAACCACAAGTCTGTTTTCTAAGTTTGTCTGTTTCTATTGTGTGTATAAGTTCATTTGTGGTCATATTTTAGATTCCAAATGTAAGTGATATCACATGGTATTTATCTTTCTCTTCCTGACTTACTTCACTTAGTATAATAATTTCTAGGTAAACCTATATGTGCAAATGGCATTATTTCATTCGTCTTTAATGAATGAGTAGTATTCTATCTTCTTTATCCATTCTTCTGTCAATGGACATTTGGGTTGCTTCCATGTCTTGGCTAATGTAAACAGTGATGCAAAGAACACTGGGGTGCAAATATCCTTTCAGATTATGTTTTTTCTTTGGGTATATGCCCAGGTGTGGGATTGTTGGATTATATGATAACTTTATTTGTTATTAAAAATAATAAACAATACCTCTTTAAGTAAAATATTGATGTATTTTTTACTAAAGAGAAAAATAATGCAGACAGTTTTAGATAAGGTAGCCAAGGTAGTTTTCACTGAAAAAAAAAAAAAAAAACTAAACCAAATTTCAATAAAGATATGAAAAAAGATAGAAACTACATCATGTAGAAAGATATCTGAGGAAAGAACTTTCCAGAAGAGGTAGCAGCAAATGTAAGTTTCCTAATTTCAGGAGTATGCCTGATGTTTGAGGAATGGCAAGGTCAATGGAGCTGAGGTCAAGTAAATGAGAGCCAAGAGAAAAACATCAGAGATATAACAGGAAGCCAGATCTTGAGTTTGGTAGATTATATAAGGGTTTTAATTTCTATTTAGAATGGGAAAAGAGGCCAATGGAGGATATTGAGCAGAAGAATAGCATAATTTCAAGATATTTTAAAGGCAGAGTTGATGTGTAAAGTATAGAATGTGGGAAAAAGGAGTAAAGTATGATGTATGGATTTATGTTTAAATACCAGAAGAATGGAGTTGTCATTTATTGAGATGTGAAAACTGAGGGTAGATCTCTTTGGGACAAACGCTATGAGATGAGTTTTGAGTACACTAAGCTAAATTGCCTATTAGATATTTAATTGTAAATATTGATTAGGCATTTCTATATAGAAGTTTATAGTTCAAAGAAAATGTCTTGAATGGACATACAAATTTTAGAGCCATTAGCAAACAAGCTTGTGAAATTGGATGATTAAGATATTATAAAGGATTCCAAGGCCTAAGTCCTGAAAAATATGTGCATAGAAAATGAAGAGAAGTCAACAACTGAGATTGAAAAGTAGTAATCAGAGAGGCAGAAGGAAAATGAGGACACAGTGATGTCCTAGAAACCCAGTGACGGTTTAGTCATATATAGGGTGGGTGGACGGGAGGGGTCAAATGAAGCCAACATTTCAAAACAGAGATGGCATATAATTGTATCAAATGTTGTTGATGGGCCAAGTTAGAGAGTTGAGAATTTACCACTGCTTTCAGCAAAGAGGATGTCATTGGTGACCTTAAAAGAGCATTTGTAATGTATTTTTGGGAAAAAGTATTTGACTGGAGTGTTTTCAAGAGAGAATTATAAGAGAGAAAGTGGAGCTAATGAGAAGAGACTACTCATGATATATTTCAAGAAATATCTCTTGGTAGGAAAAAATGTGGCAATACCTGGAGAAAAATGTGACATCAGTGTGAATTTTTAATGAGGAAACATTAAAAAGGCCCAGTAGATCACGGCTTTTTCCCTAACTTTCTGACCATATATATCTTCTGTTTGTTTGTCCCCTGTGCCAACTGCTTGACTTCTAAATATTGAAGTGGCCCAAGCATCAGTCCTTCAATCATTTTTCTTTCACCTTTTAACTAATTTTCTAGGTGATCTGCTTCAGACTCATGATATCTATATGATGATAGCTCCCAAATTTATATCTCCAACCTACTCTCTTACCTGAACTCTAGACTCTTATATACAATTTGGTTTCAGTATCACTACTCGGATATTTAAACAAAAACTTCAAACATAGCATGTCTAAAACTGAACAGCTAATTCACCTCTACTTTTGCCCTGGACAACTCCTGACCAAGTTGTACCTACCATTGTCTTCTTCCCATTATTTAAATAGTTATTAATTATTTAAAAATGATTAATTCCTTTCAACTACATACTTGGAATTATCCTTGAAGTATTTCTTTCTTAACCTTCATCCAAATCACCAGTGAATGAATCTTGTACTATTTTCAGTACTATGTTTTACTACGTAAAACAATTCCAGTCACTTCCTTACTACAGCTACCCTTGGTTCAAAGCACTATTTCTAACTCCATTATTATAATAACCTCTAACTGGGCTCACTTTTATTTACTCTCAACTCATTTACAAGCAATTCTCAACCAAGACCCAAAGTAATCCTATTAACTTATGTCATATTTTTCCGCTATTTTCAACTTGCCCCTAATGGCAAGCCATGTTTCTCAGAATAAAAACTAAATAACTTGAAAAGGCCTGCAATACTTTCCAGAATTCTATTGTTTCTCTACTGTTTTTCTCCTACAATTCTCACCCTCACCTTACTGATGTTGAAACATTCCTTACTGATGTTGAAACATTCCACACATGCACACAACACCAGACCTTTGCATTTGCTATTTCCTTATCCTATAATATTCTTTAATCACATATCTATATGGCTTGTTTCTATACTTCCTTTGGCTCATTGCTCAAATGCTACCTTAGTTAGATGTTTTCCTAACTACCCTACATAAAATAGTACCCCTCCTTCTTTGGACATTTCATTTCCCCTGCTTCATTATTTTCCACAGCATTTCTCACTGTCTAAGCCTCTATATATTTATTTCCTTGAAAAAAAAATTTCCCATTTTAGGATGGAGATTCTGTTTTCTCCTGTTCTCTCTTATATGCTCATGCTTAGAACAGAGCCTGACTCAGAGTAGGAACTCAATAAATAATCATTGAATAAATAAATCTCCTCAAACACTATTCCCATTACATTAATTGAAAGTTGGCTTTCTAAGGAGCTTGTTGATAAAGACAATGACTATATTCATGACTATCATCTTTGACTGTTCTGCTTCTTTTGGCACAGGTTTTTGATCTTTCATTTTTGAAAGTCTCTGCTTCCCACTCTTGGTATTCCTCAAAGCTTTCTTTTACCCACCCTTCCCAGTTGCTTTGGAAGGTTTTCATTTTCTTAGCCAGTCTATTTAATGTTTATCCTCTTTTTCAGGATTCTATTCTTAACTGTCATAATTTCCTACTTTGCCTAGCTGAACTCATCTGTACCCACCGTTTCAACGATGCTTTATTTCCATGTGTTGATATTGTCTGCAAAATCTTTATAAGTATGACTCTAAGTTGGTCTATGAACTACTTTTCAATTCTGGGACATGGGTCTCAGGGATCATCAACTTAGGGCCCTTAATGTGGCCCTGAAAGCTTCACTTTAACAAGAGCTTCTGTTGCTTTTATACATACTAGGGTTTGAGGACTCCTGGCCTGTGCCTTCATTTTTGACCTTTATTCTGAGTTTCACAATAAAAAATGCAACTGCCTGACATTTCTACTTGGATGTTTCTAAAGTAACTCAAATTCTACACATTCGATGATGATCATTTTACCTACCTTCTAAGTTCTTCTGCTATACCACATCCTGATGAATGGTACAGTGACCTATCTATTGCACTGACCCAGAAGTCAGGGTATGATTACTATCTCCTTTCTTTCCCTTTCCCCAACACTTACTCACTCATCAGATCCTGGTATGTCTTTTCATTCTTATAAATAGTTATTTAATTTCTTAATAATTTCTAAGTGTTACAATAACCTTCATGGCCTCATTCTTGTCAACATTCATTTTTATTTGTTCCAGACTGCTGCTAATTTTATTGCGTCAGATTTCTTAATGTTATTTATATAATAAAAGGTTCTATTGAGGATATATTGTGTAATGAGCATTGTGATAGATAGTTTAAATGCATTATCTCATTTAACAACTCTGTAAGTTTTACATGACATTCAATATAATATCCAAATTTTTATTGTGATATATATTGTTTTTTATAATCTGACTTCAGCTGCTTCTTACTGACCTCATCTGTTTCCATCTTCCATGTTATAGTTGAAATAAGTTGAGTTACTTGTTGCCCTCTGATTGGCGGGTGCTATCTTTGGAACTTAGTTTAAGCTGTCTCCTGGAAAACCTCTCCTGGCTAGTTGCTATCCAGCACAGATCCCTCCTTTACTAATGTCCATGGTTTGTTGCAGAAATGCCCTCATCTTTCACAGTAGGAGCATCCTCTAATGTCATCACTCTACATATCTTATTCTGAACTAGGAAATGAACTTCCTAAGGATGGTACAATGGCTTTTTGGATATGTCAGCTTGGTTAGGTGTATAACTAGAGTGTTAAGTTATACACCTTAGTGATTCAATCAGACACTAATGCAGGTGTTGCTGTGAAGGTATTTAGTCAGTCTAAATCAGATGACTTTCAATAAGGGAGATTATCCTGGATAAGCTAGGCAGGCCTGGCTGAATCATTTGGAAGGACATTAAAGTAGGTCTGAAGTTTCCCTGAAAAAGAAAAGACATTCTCTTGTGGATGAGAGGGTCATCTGGTGCCCTTGGAACTTTATCCTGCTCTTGATCTTTTCTACTGATTTTACATTTCTGACCGAATCCTGACTGATATACATGGGTTCTCCTTTTTTGGTTGTTGTTGTGCATGTCTTGTGCAAAACTTGATGTCTAGAAAATAATATGTAATCAGTACACTTTTAAATGAGTAAAAATTAAAGAAAAAGTCAATTTTGCAATAGCCCAAAGTCAGCTACTAGACCACTAAGAACCCTTGGAGAATATTATCCTGGTCAGTACCATTGAAAATATATACTCTCTAATTTCAATGGGGTCAAAAAAATTACTTGGAAAAATTTTAACTCTCTCTTAACTTTCCCCTCTACAATCCTGTGCAGTGAAAATTTACTTCATTTTTCTCACGTTCCTTAACAGTCTGTAACCCTTATTTTACACAGATAATTTCTGTTTCACAAAGAATATAAGTGACTCTCAACATGAAATCTTTTATTTATAAACATATACTTCTATACACACTGTATATTTTTGCCTAAATTTTTGAAGGGAAATTGTTCTTTTAGTCCAAACCTACATTCCAAACTTGATCTTAAATTATCTACTCTTTCATCTTCTATAAAATACTACTTCTTCAATTTTACACTCTCCTTTTTTATAATCTCTGTTCTTATAATAAAGTTATAAATAAAATAAATTCTTTACTATGTTAACTCAGCTCCATATCATTCTGTAACCATTGTCATATCCTCTTTTCTTACATCAAAACAGGCTCCCTAAAGGACTATTTCATGTGATTTTTTAAAATGGTCTATGCTATACATTTCTCCACCAAAAATTATTTTACTGAGGTGAAAAACAAATTGTCAACTTATCTCAGTGAACACATATAAGAAGGGAAAGCTCCTTTCAACAAATAAATATTTCACTCCCATGTTCAATGCAGTGTTATTCACACTAGACAAGATGTGGATGCAAACTAAACATCCATCAGTGGATTAATGGATAAAGAGAATGTACTACAATGAGTAGTACATGTAGTACATAAAGAGAATACATACAATGAAATGCAATTTAATGTTAAAAAAGGAAAAGAAGGAAATTTTGTCATATGTTACAGTATAGACAAAACTTGAGGACCTTGTGCTAAGTGAAATGTCAGTCCCAAGACAAAACTGCAGGGTTCTACATATATGAGATATCTAAAGTAGTTGAACTCTTAAAAGCAGAGTTGCAAGAAAGTAGGGTTGTTCTATGGACACAGGGTTTTAATTCTGCAAAATGAAAAAGTTCTAGAAATCTGTTGCACAGCTATGTGCATAAAGTTAACACTACTGTACTGTACACTTAAAATAATAAGACAGCAAATGTTATGTTATTTTTTACCATAATAAAATAAACAATAACAACAAAAACAAAACTAAGAAAATCAACTCCTATACTGTTTGTTAATACAGTATCTGACTCAACTCAAAACTGGAAATAGATGCATCTGTAAAGGCATATTAGGGGATTTCCCTGGTAGTCCAATGGTTAAGACTCCACATTCCTAATGCAGGGGATCCAGGTTCATTTCCCGATAAGGGAACTGGATCCTGCACACTACAAGGAAGATTGGAGATCTGGTAGTGCTGCAACTAAGACCCAACACAGCCAAGTTAAAAAAAAAAAAAACTTTTTAAAATGACATGTTAGTATACGATTGCAGGTATGTAAATGGAGAGTTTTAGTGTAAGGACAAATGTGTCATTAATTAGTACCAGTTTTCTTTTGTTTTGTATATTTCTTAAAATTGATGAAGCACCCTTGTTGTTGTTATTCAGTCCTGTCCAACTCTTTGCAACCCGATGGATTGCAGCATGCCAGGCTTCCCTGTCCTTCACTATCTCCCAGAGTTCACTTAGATTCATATCCACTAAGTCAGTGATTCTATCTAACCATCTCATCCTCTGCCACCCTCTTTTCCTTCTGCCTTTAATCTTTCCCAGGATCAGGATCTTTGCCAATGAGTTGGTTTATCACATCAGGTCGTCAAAGCGTTGGAGCTTCAACTTCAGCAACGGTCTTTTCAATGAATATTCAGGGTTGATTTCCCTTAGAATTAACTGGTTTCTCCTTGCTGTCCAAGTGACTCTCAGGAGTCTTCTCCAGCACCGCAGTTTGAAAACATCAGTTCTTCGATACTCAGCCTTCTTTATGGTCCAACTCTCACATCCGTACATTACCATAGCTTTGACTACATGGACCTTTGTCAGTGAAGTGATGCCTCTGCTTTTTAATACACTACTTAAGTTTATCATAGCTTTTCTTCCAAGAGAAAGCATCTTTTAATTTTGTGGTTGCAGTTACCATTCACAGTGGTTTTGGACCCACTTTTGGACCCATTTATTTGAAAATAAAATTTGTCACTGTTTCCATTTTTTCCCCATCTATTTGCCAGGAAATGATGGAACCAAATGCCATGATCTTTGTTTTTGCCAGCTACCCAGCTAGGTCACTGTTTAATTATCTGTTGAATAGTAAAAATATATCAGAAGGAATCTGTAAAAGAAATCATAGTGTTAGACACAAACTGCTAATTTAACTGGCAATAGAACGATAAACACAGAAAAGCTTCATAAGTCTTGATAAAGCATCCAATTCCTGACCAAAAGAACAGGTTCTATGTTTTTCTGAGGTACTTGTTTTCTGTACAATATGTATATAGTTGTGTAGGTGTGGTTGTCATCTATGATGAAGAGTTCACAGAAAGGATGGGGTGGGATTCACTCCAGGCCCCTACACAGTTTCTTTGATTTTTAAAATGGCACTGTTTTCCTTTTTTGGCAGATGAAACAATTTTTCAAACAAGTCAGCTTCCATTGTTTAATTCTAAATGTAAGAGCAGCTTTATTGCTTACATTTGGCATGTAAGATTATACAAACTTATTTGGTAGATTTAATTCACCTCAAAGAGGCAATTTTTCCAAAAAACTTCTACTGGCCTGAAAGAGTCAAAGTACTGCCAGATGGGGAGATTAGTCCTTTCTCAATGGCACAAGCACATAAGGACATAAATGAAACCTGAACTATGGGTTTCTATATACACAAACAAGCAAAACACCTAGCTAAGTGAAACAGAGGAGCACACTTTCTACTAATAGACTTCTCCTAATCTTCACAACCGGAATATGTATTTTAAAAAGGATTTTCATTATATTAACAATCAGGATTTTAAAATGTTTGTATTGTGAAATATAATACAGACGTAGAAAAGTGCACAAATTTATCATAGAAAACAGCGATGTAACAGCTTCTGGATGAAGAAAGACATTAACCTGAGAGACACTTTATAATCTTTTCCACTTTCACCACTTCCCTCCTCTGCAAAAGTAACCACTCTTCCAATATCTGGTGCTTTTTGTAGCTATAGTTTATTCATTTTCTTTGCTGCATAGATTTTGTTGTATGAGGACTACTATCAAGATTGCCGGGAGAAATATCAATAACCTCAGATATGCAGATGACCCCACCCTATGGCAGAAAGTGAAGAGGAACTAAAAAGCCTCTTGATGAAAGTGAAGGAGGAGAGCGAAAAAGTTGGCTTAAAGCTCAACATTCAGAAAACGAAGATCATGGCATCCGGTCCCATCACTTCATGGGAAATAGATGGGGAAACAGTGGAAACAGTGTCAGACTTTATTTTTTGGGGCTCCAAAATCACTGCAGATGATGACTGCAGCCATGAAATTAGAAGACGCTTACTCCTTGAAAGAAAAGTTATGACCAACTTAGATAGTATATTCAAAAGCAGAGACATTACTTTACCGACTAAGGTCCGTCTAGTCAAGGCTATGGTTTTTCCTGTGGTCATGTATGGATGTGAGAGTTGGACTTTGAAGAGAGCTGAGTGCCGAAGAATTGATGCTTTTGAACTATGGTGTTGGAGAAGACTCTTGAGAGTCCCTTGGACTGCAAGGAGATCCAACCAGTCCATTCTGAAGAAGATCAACCCTGGGATTTCTTTGGAAGGAATGATGCTAAAGCTGAAACTCCAGTACTTTGGCCACCTCATGTGAAGAGCTGACTCATTGGAAAAGACTCTGATGCTGGGAGGGACTGGGGGCAGGAGGAGAAGGGGACGACCGAGGATGAGATGGCTGGATGGCAGACTCAGTGGACGTGAGTCTTAGTGAACTCCGGGAGTTGGTGATGGACAGGNGAGTTGACTCATTGGAAAAGACTCTGATGCTGGGATGGATTGGAGGCAGGAGGAGAAGGGGACAACCGCGGATGAGATGGCTGGATGGCATCACTGATTTGATGGACGTGAATCTGAGTGAACTCCAAGAGATGGTAATGAACAGGGAGGCCTGGCGTGTTGCGATTCAAGGGGTCCCAAAGAGTCGGACACGACTGAGCAACTGAACTGAACTGAACTGATGAACACTTCCACATGGTCTTTCCATGCATTCTTTTCTCTTTCAATATACCCAGAAGTGAAATCATTGAATCATAAGTTATGCAGATCTGTAACATTAGTAAAAACTGTTAAATTGTTTTCAAAAAATTTGCATTAATTTACCTCCTTTTTAGTGAATTTGATTGCTCCTCGTGCTCCATATCTTCTCTAATACTTGAAGGGAATAGCAACCCACTCCAGTATTCTCGCCTGGGAAATCTCATGGACAGAGGAGCCTGGAGGGCTACAGTCCTTTGGGGCACAAAGAGTCAGACATGACTGAGTGACTAAGCACATTTAAATTTTATCCATTCTGATTAAGAATGGTATCTTATGAAATACTTTCCTGTATGTCCCTGAATATTAGTGAACTATGCACCTTTTAGATAATTTTGTAGGATATTTTGATATTACCTTTAATAAAGTATCTCTTCCTATTTCTTGCTCAGTGTCAGTTACATATATTGAAAATATCTTCTCATATTTTGTTTTATACTGAATCTATTAAGAGAGATTAAGAATATTCTGAACGGATGTTCTTGATTTAATGTAGTCAAATTTATCATTCTTTGCCTTTATAATTAACACTCTTTAAAATATAATATTTAATTGTTTTTTTACTGTCTCAATACTGTGAAGATTTTTTACTTCATCATCTTCTGGCTATACTTATTACATGTTATATTTTGATGTTAAAATCATTCTGGGATTGATTTTGGGGCAGGATGTGATACAGAGATCAATTTTCTTTCACTGTTTTAAAAGTTAAATTGATATTCAATAGACTTATCAAAAATATCATCTTTATTTCACTACTCTTCAGTAACCTCATAAGTCAAAGTGCCCATGAATACGTGGGCACTTTCATTGATTTATACCTAACTTTGCTTTAATACCACTGTTCTTTATTTATTGTAGCTTTGTAAAAAGAGTTGCTGAAAGTCCTCCAACAATGTTATTGTTCATTAAGAATGTCTTGCCTAATATTGGCCCATGATATCTCTATGCATTTTAGAATCAGCTTGTCAGTTTTCATAAGAATGCCCATTGGAGTTTTCACTCAGACTGTATTTGTCTATACAAAAACTTGTGAGGAATTTGACACATTTACCATGGGTACTTTTTTAATCAATAAAAAGAGTATATTCATTTATCTCTCAAGAAAGCTGTCTGAGTAGAGTTCTTAACTGGCATATTAATATTAGTCAGGATTCTCAGAATTAACCATCACATTTGATTTTGACTAATTCAGTTCCCAAGTATTTGTTATATTTTAGGTATTGAAAATGATGTTTTTTAAAAGATTTTATTTTGCCATTTATATTTGATATGTAGCTATATATCTTTTACCTTTATTAATCTTTTTATTTACCTACTTGCTTATTATTCATCTTTTTATTTCTTCTTATTTTTTTATTTTCTTATTTTATTAATTGCATTTCACTGAGCCTTATAATCTAAGAAAAGATTTCCAATAATACCAAAATAGTCTGCATATTCTGTATTATTCAAGTGATGATTTGCACATTTCAATATTTTCTCTTTCTGATATATTTTTTCCAAGAAATCTACACTAGTAATTTTTAAATTTACTATTTTGAACTAAAATGCTAATTTGACACATTTTTAAACATTTATTGACTTGTGTCTATAAAATTTTAGTTTTAAACAATAAGAAAATTTTCTATCATTATTGGAAAATTCTGTAGAAGTTTTGTGGTATTTAGAATGTATTCCAATTGCAAGGTTTACAAATTGTCTATAGTCTTATTAATTTTTGTTTGCTTCTCTATTACTATGTTAGAAATTTATCATTTCTAACATAGTAATAGTTAAGTTTTCCACTATGATTATGCATTTGTTTATTCCTCCTTTCAATCTGTCAATTTTTGACTTTTNTTTAGAATGTATTCCAATTGCAAGGTTTACAAATTGTCTATAGTCTTATTAATTTTTGTTTGCTTCTCTATTACTATGTTAGAAATTTATCATTTCTAACATAGTAATAGTTAAGTTTTCCACTATGATTATGCATTTGTTTATTCCTCCTTTCAATCTGTCAATTTTTGACTTTTTTATTTTGAGATTGTATTATTAAATATATAAAAATTAAGAAATTTATATATTCTTATTGATTTATACCTTTCCTTATAATGAGGTGTATCTCTTACAATGCACTCTGCCTTTTATTCTACTTTTTCAGATATAGCTAATGCAGTTTTCTTTGGGTAAATATTTTCATATTATAAATGTTTCTATCCATCATTTCCAACCTTTTTGTGTCCTTTTGTTTAGTTTGTATTTCCTGTGCTCAGTCCCTAAGTTGTGTCTGACTCTGTGTGACCCCATGCCAGGTTCCTCTGTCCATAGGACTCTTTAGGTGAGAATACTGGAGTGGTTAGCCATTTCCTTCTCCAGGGGATCTTCCCAACCCAGGGATCAAAGCCAAGTTTCCTGCCTTGCTGGCAGATTCTTTACCATCTGAACATAGTATATTGGAAGTGCTCAATGAATTTTATAAAATTGAATACATTTGATAAAATTAGAAGAATTTTCATCAAATAACTTGGACTACTTTAAAGTGTTTAATTTTACCCTAGTTGGTTACAAAGATGCATATGAAAATACTAAATCAGTGTAAAATGACATCTTTTTATTAGGTTCTAAAGACTAAAATGTCAATATAACAACATAATAAACTTACAGTGTAAATTGTATATGCTAAAATCATTATGTACATGTATCAGTAAAAATATGAGTTCTTTTTAATAATCTACAAATAACACACACATTTAAAAATTACATAAAATTTGTTAATAAATTTCTAGTGTTTCTGTGATGATCTTGTCAGGCGAGTGTATTCTCCTAAGTTCTGTCTCATCTCAACAAAAATTTGAAGTGATGGACGTTAGTGATAGTCTGTCAGCATGTCATAGCTCTCAGACAGACTGTGTTATAAATCTCAGGTCTTGGACAGACCATTATTGCTCTTAGACAGATCAGTGTTACAGCTCCGTGTTACGGCTCACTTTTACTTAGAAAATAACAGGAAAATACATCTTCAACGTGTGAGGGCATGCTGACCCAAAGATGTGAAGACAAGAGAGCCCCGTGCCCTTTGTCTCCTCTTTTTATATTTTTTCCTCCCCCCTGGGCCTGTGCTATGTAAATTGGGCTAGCCAGGAGTGCTGTTTCCAGTCCTCAGACCTTCCTTTGTTCTATTTTCTCTGGCTTTTCCCTCCTTTGCCTTTTAGCCACTGCCATTCTGGACTCCTGTTTCCTATTCTAACCACCTAACAATATGAAGCCTTAGTTCACTCAATTTTATGAAAGTTCAAGATTTTCATAACCAAATATGGGATTCACTTGAAGAAGTAGTCCCAGTCATTACCCTTTTGAAAATACATGCTCATTCTGATTTCTTTTTGAGTCAAGATCCAGACAGGAATTATCCTTGTCAGGGTGCATAGTCCTGCTATGACACATAGTGAAATCATCTCTGGTTGTGTTTCATTCCATCTCGGTAACCAAAATATACATTCTAACTCCTTTAATCTATGTTCAGGATATACTCAATGGTTTAACACTATTGGACAAATTTTGGTTTTAGGTAATGGATTGGTGAAGACTTGGATAAATATCCTTGAAGAAATGTTGGTTCTGGCACAGTATTAAAGAATCCACCTGCCAATGCAGTAGCTGCAAGAGACATGGGTTCAATCTATTAGTCAGAAGATCCCTTGGAGTAGAAAATGGCAACCCACTTCAGTATTCTTGCCTGGGAAATGCTATGGACAGTGAAGCCTGGTGGGCTACAGTCCATGAAGTCACAAAGAGTTGGACATGACTGAGCACACACACCAATAACCAGCCATTGAACAGAAAGAAACTATTTCTTTCTCTCTCCTCTCTCTTTTTTTCTTTTAGTATTTAGTATCCTTTTTCTTATTGTTTTCAAAGTTACCCCTTGCACCTCCACATACTCTTCTATATTCAGATCTACTCTTATCTGTTCTTAGGCTGCTCTGTAAGCATATGGCTGAATCTTTCTGTCACTTACTTACTTGTGAGTCTGTTTCTGCTTATCCACAGACAAGTTGAGAGGGGATAAAATGCCTTAGTAAACAAAGTGAAGAAAGTGAGAAAAATGCACAGAAAACACATGGATTAATATTTAGAGATATAATCTTGATATGTATCTTATCCTCTTTATGTATCAGAAAATCTGAAAAGACAGAAAAACTAACTTTAAGCCTACTCTGTACCAAACAGCATGGAAAAGATGTTTACATTTAGTAAGAGCCACAATTCCATAAGGTGGATGTTTATAGATGAGAAAACTAAACTTAAGAGAAGTTAACTGATCCGGCAAATGTCACATAGTGAGTGAGAAAATGATAGTCAAAATTTAAAACCAAGTCTTACTGGCTTCTAAGTTATGCCTTTATTTCTCTATGTCATAGTCATATTTTGTAGCAGATAAAAAAATCCAGATGTCTCAGTCTATGTCTTCTCTCATTTTAGATCTATTATATTGCTTCTTTCTCACAAACAGGAGTACTTTTTTTTATAGGCCTCAATATCTGGAGTTTAAAAATTTTCATAGGCAATGAATTAATCTGCACAAAAACTCAATAAATTCTAGACATTTTAATAAGGTTAAGGTACTTTATTTTTTCCTATTTCCTATGCTGTAGCCAAAAGATGGACAAAAAAGGGATTGATTCTACTCCTGATCCATTGTGTTTGCCATTTCAAATGTTTAGTTGCACCAGAGTACCCAAGTTATTGCATATATGTTATTTAAATAAATATTTGTGGACAAGGGGAGAGAGGAGGCTTGTATAGAAAAATGGACTAGTAAAGAAGCATTGCTGTTTAGTTGCTAAGTCATGTCTGACACTAATTTTGACCCCATGGATTGTAATCTGCCAGACGACTCTGTCCATGGGATTCTCCAGGCAAGAATACCAAGAATATTGGTGTGCTTTGCCATGCCCTCCTTCAGGGGATCTTCCAAAACCAGGGATCAAACTCGTGTTTACAGCATTGTAGGCAATTTTTTTTTTTTAACATAGAGCCACCAGGGAAGCCCTAGTAAAGAAACATATTAGCATTATTTACATGTGATAAGCATTTACTATTAGTCAAGCAACTTACAGAGAGCTTTGCATTATTATCTAGTTAATCAGGTTACGGGTCACTACATTTTTACCTTAACTCTATGAAATAGGTAGCATATTATCCTCACTTTATGTTAAACACAATAGAAAAGGCATAAGAATAGTCTCACTGTAGATAATGTAGAACAGTTTAAATTTTTACTTTGGCTATTTTCCCAGTATTTTGCTGTTTGTGCTTTAGATCAATGCTTCCTAAACCTTGGGAAGAGGTCACATGAGTTACCTGGTATGCGTGAGTGTACTCAATTGTGTCTCACTCTTTCCCTTGAATTACCTTGGGATCTTTTTAAAATGCATATTCTGACTAGGTAGGTCTCAGGTAAGGTCTGAAATTCTGCATTCAAACATGCTTCACAGATCATACTGTGAAAAACAGGAGTTTAAATCACTGATTTTTCCTTCAAGATAAGTGTCCTTCCTAAAGAGCTTTCATACTGATTGGAGTATTAATTTTAAATTTATTTAATAAATGTTGATGATCAGATATATTTCAAAATCAAAAGATTTTTCACAAAGACAACAGTTCAATTTAGAGAGAAAAATTTAAGGAGGTACACCAAACTTTCCCTCTCCTTAAACTGTATATACAATGTATACTAGCATAAATACCTCATGCCAATAAAAATAGGTATATTTATCAACCATTTACTATGTACCAGAGACTAAACTAAGAGCTTTAAGTTATTATTTTATTCAGTACTATTAGCAATGTATCAAGTGTTATTATGATTCAAATTTTACATATACAGCTGTGGAAGCATTGAGTTTAACTGTCCTTTATGACTCATATTGAATAATTCCTTTATCTTATGATTCAGTCTTTATCTTGTGTTTCATGCTATCTCTCTCTTAATTTTACTTTATACCACTCTTTTTACAATATACTGCTTATTTCTGCTCTACACTTTGCCTCCTAATATAAGCGTAAAGATCTTTCTGACTTAGAATATCTACACAGAGGTCAGGGTGAGAGCTGTATAAGATAGACTGGAGCAGACAGTGGAACAAAGTAGTCTGTAAGAGAAGAATCAAAATCATAGTCAAGCTGGGCTTGGATTATATCATAAACCAGGTGACAGCTAGGTGGCAAGGTTCAAGGCAGCAAACAAAAGAATGAGTGACAGAAGCAGAGTGTGACAGGATCCAGTGCAGAGAACAATTAAATACAGGAGGCTGGTTGCATTTAATGACAAGAACCAAGGCATAAATTATAAGAGTATCAGTGGCCCATGTGGAGTGGGTACTGGCTCTGTAATCCAATAGCACTTTTGATGATTGATAATCAGCTAAGATGGTCAAATGTCTGCCTGCAATACGGGAGACACAGGTTCAATCCCTGGGTCAGGAAGATCCCCTGGAGAAGGAAATGGCAACCCACTCCAGTACTATGATTTGATGGACGTGAATCTGAGTGAACTCCAAGAGATGGTAATGAACAGGGAGGCCTGGCGTGTTGCGATTCAAGGGGTCCCAAAGAGTCGGACACGACTGAGCAACTGAACTGAACTGAACTGATGAACACTTCCACATGGTCTTTCCATGCATTCTTTTCTCTTTCAATATACCCAGAAGTGAAATCATTGAATCATAAGTTATGCAGATCTGTAACATTAGTAAAAACTGTTAAATTGTTTTCAAAAAATTTGCATTAATTTACCTCCTTTTTAGTGAATTTGATTGCTCCTCGTGCTCCATATCTTCTCTAATACTTGAAGGGAATAGCAACCCACTCCAGTATTCTCGCCTGGGAAATCTCATGGACAGAGGAGCCTGGAGGGCTACAGTCCTTTGGGGCACAAAGAGTCAGACATGACTGAGTGACTAAGCACATTTAAATTTTATCCATTCTGATTAAGAATGGTATCTTATGAAATACTTTCCTGTATGTCCCTGAATATTAGTGAACTATGCACCTTTTAGATAATTTTGTAGGATATTTTGATATTACCTTTAATAAAGTATCTCTTCCTATTTCTTGCTCAGTGTCAGTTACATATATTGAAAATATCTTCTCATATTTTGTTTTATACTGAATCTATTAAGAGAGATTAAGAATATTCTGAACGGATGTTCTTGATTTAATGTAGTCAAATTTATCATTCTTTGCCTTTATAATTAACACTCTTTAAAATATAATATTTAATTGTTTTTTTACTGTCTCAATACTGTGAAGATTTTTTACTTCATCATCTTCTGGCTATACTTATTACATGTTATATTTTGATGTTAAAATCATTCTGGGATTGATTTTGGGGCAGGATGTGATACAGAGATCAATTTTCTTTCACTGTTTTAAAAGTTAAATTGATATTCAATAGACTTATCAAAAATATCATCTTTATTTCACTACTCTTCAGTAACCTCATAAGTCAAAGTGCCCATGAATACGTGGGCACTTTCATTGATTTATACCTAACTTTGCTTTAATACCACTGTTCTTTATTTATTGTAGCTTTGTAAAAAGAGTTGCTGAAAGTCCTCCAACAATGTTATTGTTCATTAAGAATGTCTTGCCTAATATTGGCCCATGATATCTCTATGCATTTTAGAATCAGCTTGTCAGTTTTCATAAGAATGCCCATTGGAGTTTTCACTCAGACTGTATTTGTCTATACAAAAACTTGTGAGGAATTTGACACATTTACCATGGGTACTTTTTTAATCAATAAAAAGAGTATATTCATTTATCTCTCAAGAAAGCTGTCTGAGTAGAGTTCTTAACTGGCATATTAATATTAGTCAGGATTCTCAGAATTAACCATCACATTTGATTTTGACTAATTCAGTTCCCAAGTATTTGTTATATTTTAGGTATTGAAAATGATGTTTTTTAAAAGATTTTATTTTGCCATTTATATTTGATATGTAGCTATATATCTTTTACCTTTATTAATCTTTTTATTTACCTACTTGCTTATTATTCATCTTTTTATTTCTTCTTATTTTTTTATTTTCTTATTTTATTAATTGCATTTCACTGAGCCTTATAATCTAAGAAAAGATTTCCAATAATACCAAAATAGTCTGCATATTCTGTATTATTCAAGTGATGATTTGCACATTTCAATATTTTCTCTTTCTGATATATTTTTTCCAAGAAATCTACACTAGTAATTTTTAAATTTACTATTTTGAACTAAAATGCTAATTTGACACATTTTTAAACATTTATTGACTTGTGTCTATAAAATTTTAGTTTTAAACAATAAGAAAATTTTCTATCATTATTGGAAAATTCTGTAGAAGTTTTGTGGTATTTAGAATGTATTCCAATTGCAAGGTTTACAAATTGTCTATAGTCTTATTAATTTTTGTTTGCTTCTCTATTACTATGTTAGAAATTTATCATTTCTAACATAGTAATAGTTAAGTTTTCCACTATGATTATGCATTTGTTTATTCCTCCTTTCAATCTGTCAATTTTTGACTTTTTTATTTTGAGATTGTATTATTAAATATATAAAAATTAAGAAATTTATATATTCTTATTGATTTATACCTTTCCTTATAATGAGGTGTATCTCTTACAATGCACTCTGCCTTTTATTCTACTTTTTCAGATATAGCTAATGCAGTTTTCTTTGGGTAAATATTTTCATATTATAAATGTTTCTATCCATCATTTCCAACCTTTTTGTGTCCTTTTGTTTAGTTTGTATTTCCTGTGCTCAGTCCCTAAGTTGTGTCTGACTCTGTGTGACCCCATGCCAGGTTCCTCTGTCCATAGGACTCTTTAGGTGAGAATACTGGAGTGGTTAGCCATTTCCTTCTCCAGGGGATCTTCCCAACCCAGGGATCAAAGCCAAGTTTCCTGCCTTGCTGGCAGATTCTTTACCATCTGAACATAGTATATTGGAAGTGCTCAATGAATTTTATAAAATTGAATACATTTGATAAAATTAGAAGAATTTTCATCAAATAACTTGGACTACTTTAAAGTGTTTAATTTTACCCTAGTTGGTTACAAAGATGCATATGAAAATACTAAATCAGTGTAAAATGACATCTTTTTATTAGGTTCTAAAGACTAAAATGTCAATATAACAACATAATAAACTTACAGTGTAAATTGTATATGCTAAAATCATTATGTACATGTATCAGTAAAAATATGAGTTCTTTTTAATAATCTACAAATAACACACACATTTAAAAATTACATAAAATTTGTTAATAAATTTCTAGTGTTTCTGTGATGATCTTGTCAGGCGAGTGTATTCTCCTAAGTTCTGTCTCATCTCAACAAAAATTTGAAGTGATGGACGTTAGTGATAGTCTGTCAGCATGTCATAGCTCTCAGACAGACTGTGTTATAAATCTCAGGTCTTGGACAGACCATTATTGCTCTTAGACAGATCAGTGTTACAGCTCCGTGTTACGGCTCACTTTTACTTAGAAAATAACAGGAAAATACATCTTCAACGTGTGAGGGCATGCTGACCCAAAGATGTGAAGACAAGAGAGCCCCGTGCCCTTTGTCTCCTCTTTTTATATTTTTTCCTCCCCCCTGGGCCTGTGCTATGTAAATTGGGCTAGCCAGGAGTGCTGTTTCCAGTCCTCAGACCTTCCTTTGTTCTATTTTCTCTGGCTTTTCCCTCCTTTGCCTTTTAGCCACTGCCATTCTGGACTCCTGTTTCCTATTCTAACCACCTAACAATATGAAGCCTTAGTTCACTCAATTTTATGAAAGTTCAAGATTTTCATAACCAAATATGGGATTCACTTGAAGAAGTAGTCCCAGTCATTACCCTTTTGAAAATACATGCTCATTCTGATTTCTTTTTGAGTCAAGATCCAGACAGGAATTATCCTTGTCAGGGTGCATAGTCCTGCTATGACACATAGTGAAATCATCTCTGGTTGTGTTTCATTCCATCTCGGTAACCAAAATATACATTCTAACTCCTTTAATCTATGTTCAGGATATACTCAATGGTTTAACACTATTGGACAAATTTTGGTTTTAGGTAATGGATTGGTGAAGACTTGGATAAATATCCTTGAAGAAATGTTGGTTCTGGCACAGTATTAAAGAATCCACCTGCCAATGCAGTAGCTGCAAGAGACATGGGTTCAATCTATTAGTCAGAAGATCCCTTGGAGTAGAAAATGGCAACCCACTTCAGTATTCTTGCCTGGGAAATGCTATGGACAGTGAAGCCTGGTGGGCTACAGTCCATGAAGTCACAAAGAGTTGGACATGACTGAGCACACACACCAATAACCAGCCATTGAACAGAAAGAAACTATTTCTTTCTCTCTCCTCTCTCTTTTTTTCTTTTAGTATTTAGTATCCTTTTTCTTATTGTTTTCAAAGTTACCCCTTGCACCTCCACATACTCTTCTATATTCAGATCTACTCTTATCTGTTCTTAGGCTGCTCTGTAAGCATATGGCTGAATCTTTCTGTCACTTACTTACTTGTGAGTCTGTTTCTGCTTATCCACAGACAAGTTGAGAGGGGATAAAATGCCTTAGTAAACAAAGTGAAGAAAGTGAGAAAAATGCACAGAAAACACATGGATTAATATTTAGAGATATAATCTTGATATGTATCTTATCCTCTTTATGTATCAGAAAATCTGAAAAGACAGAAAAACTAACTTTAAGCCTACTCTGTACCAAACAGCATGGAAAAGATGTTTACATTTAGTAAGAGCCACAATTCCATAAGGTGGATGTTTATAGATGAGAAAACTAAACTTAAGAGAAGTTAACTGATCCGGCAAATGTCACATAGTGAGTGAGAAAATGATAGTCAAAATTTAAAACCAAGTCTTACTGGCTTCTAAGTTATGCCTTTATTTCTCTATGTCATAGTCATATTTTGTAGCAGATAAAAAAATCCAGATGTCTCAGTCTATGTCTTCTCTCATTTTAGATCTATTATATTGCTTCTTTCTCACAAACAGGAGTACTTTTTTTTATAGGCCTCAATATCTGGAGTTTAAAAATTTTCATAGGCAATGAATTAATCTGCACAAAAACTCAATAAATTCTAGACATTTTAATAAGGTTAAGGTACTTTATTTTTTCCTATTTCCTATGCTGTAGCCAAAAGATGGACAAAAAAGGGATTGATTCTACTCCTGATCCATTGTGTTTGCCATTTCAAATGTTTAGTTGCACCAGAGTACCCAAGTTATTGCATATATGTTATTTAAATAAATATTTGTGGACAAGGGGAGAGAGGAGGCTTGTATAGAAAAATGGACTAGTAAAGAAGCATTGCTGTTTAGTTGCTAAGTCATGTCTGACACTAATTTTGACCCCATGGATTGTAATCTGCCAGACGACTCTGTCCATGGGATTCTCCAGGCAAGAATACCAAGAATATTGGTGTGCTTTGCCATGCCCTCCTTCAGGGGATCTTCCAAAACCAGGGATCAAACTCGTGTTTACAGCATTGTAGGCAATTTTTTTTTTTTAACATAGAGCCACCAGGGAAGCCCTAGTAAAGAAACATATTAGCATTATTTACATGTGATAAGCATTTACTATTAGTCAAGCAACTTACAGAGAGCTTTGCATTATTATCTAGTTAATCAGGTTACGGGTCACTACATTTTTACCTTAACTCTATGAAATAGGTAGCATATTATCCTCACTTTATGTTAAACACAATAGAAAAGGCATAAGAATAGTCTCACTGTAGATAATGTAGAACAGTTTAAATTTTTACTTTGGCTATTTTCCCAGTATTTTGCTGTTTGTGCTTTAGATCAATGCTTCCTAAACCTTGGGAAGAGGTCACATGAGTTACCTGGTATGCGTGAGTGTACTCAATTGTGTCTCACTCTTTCCCTTGAATTACCTTGGGATCTTTTTAAAATGCATATTCTGACTAGGTAGGTCTCAGGTAAGGTCTGAAATTCTGCATTCAAACATGCTTCACAGATCATACTGTGAAAAACAGGAGTTTAAATCACTGATTTTTCCTTCAAGATAAGTGTCCTTCCTAAAGAGCTTTCATACTGATTGGAGTATTAATTTTAAATTTATTTAATAAATGTTGATGATCAGATATATTTCAAAATCAAAAGATTTTTCACAAAGACAACAGTTCAATTTAGAGAGAAAAATTTAAGGAGGTACACCAAACTTTCCCTCTCCTTAAACTGTATATACAATGTATACTAGCATAAATACCTCATGCCAATAAAAATAGGTATATTTATCAACCATTTACTATGTACCAGAGACTAAACTAAGAGCTTTAAGTTATTATTTTATTCAGTACTATTAGCAATGTATCAAGTGTTATTATGATTCAAATTTTACATATACAGCTGTGGAAGCATTGAGTTTAACTGTCCTTTATGACTCATATTGAATAATTCCTTTATCTTATGATTCAGTCTTTATCTTGTGTTTCATGCTATCTCTCTCTTAATTTTACTTTATACCACTCTTTTTACAATATACTGCTTATTTCTGCTCTACACTTTGCCTCCTAATATAAGCGTAAAGATCTTTCTGACTTAGAATATCTACACAGAGGTCAGGGTGAGAGCTGTATAAGATAGACTGGAGCAGACAGTGGAACAAAGTAGTCTGTAAGAGAAGAATCAAAATCATAGTCAAGCTGGGCTTGGATTATATCATAAACCAGGTGACAGCTAGGTGGCAAGGTTCAAGGCAGCAAACAAAAGAATGAGTGACAGAAGCAGAGTGTGACAGGATCCAGTGCAGAGAACAATTAAATACAGGAGGCTGGTTGCATTTAATGACAAGAACCAAGGCATAAATTATAAGAGTATCAGTGGCCCATGTGGAGTGGGTACTGGCTCTGTAATCCAATAGCACTTTTGATGATTGATAATCAGCTAAGATGGTCAAATGTCTGCCTGCAATACGGGAGACACAGGTTCAATCCCTGGGTCAGGAAGATCCCCTGGAGAAGGAAATGGCAACCCACTCCAGTACTCTTCCCTTCAAAATTCCATGGACAGAAGAGGCTGGTGGGCTACAGTCCATGGGGTCACAAAGAGTCAGACACGACTGAGCAACTTCACTTTCAATTTAACCAACTATGCGATAATATATAATTATAAACTTGAGGTGTGTGCTGTGTGTGCTAAGATGTTTCAGTAGTGCCTGACTCTCTATTATGCTATGGACTAGAGCCTGCCAGGCTCCTCTGTCCATGGGATTCTCCAGGCAAGAATACTGGAGCGGGTTGCCATGCCCTCCTCCAGGGAATGTTCCCCACCCAGGGATCAAATCCATGTTTCCTATGGCTCCTGCAATGCAATCAGATTCTTTACCTCTGAGTCACCAGGGAAGCCTATAAACTTGGTACTTTCATGGCCCCCTTTCTCCATCTTTAAAGTCAGCAACAGTGAATAGAATCATTCTCATGCTCAAAATTCCTCCTACCACATTTGTCATATCTCTGTCTCTCTGGAACTAGCCTGGAAAAGGTCTTCACTTATAAAGACTTACATGATTAGATTGGACCCACATGGATGATCCACAAGATCCCCATTCAAAGGTCTGTAATCTTAATCACATCTGCAAAAAATCCCTTTTTATCATGCAACTTTGTATATTCACAGGTTCCAAGGATTAGGAAATGGACATCTTTCAGGTCAGTTCAGTTCAGTTGCAGTCATGTCCAACTCTTTGAAACCGCATGGACTGCAGCAAGCCAAGCTTCCTTGTCCTTCACCAACTACTGGAACTTGCTCAAACTCATGTCCACCGAGTCTGTTATGCCATTCAACCATCTCATCCTCTGTTGTCCCCTTCTCCTCCTGCCTTCATTCTTTCCCAGCATCAGGGTCTTTTCAAATGAGTCAGTTCTTTGCTGCTGGTGGCCAAAGTATTGGAATTTCAGCTTCAGCACCAGTCCTTCCAATGAATATTCAGAACTTATTTCCTTTAGGATAGACTGGATTTATCTCCTTGCAGTCCAAGGGACTCTCAAGAGTCTCTTCCAACACCACAGTTCAAAAGCACCAGGTAAAAAACATGAATTTTGGACATCTTTAGGGACAATTATTGTTCTAACACCAATCTGCTATGTGGGATAGACTTATTTTAGTCAGGTTTATTGGTCATAAGAAGAGAACAAACTAGGTAAATCCAAAGAGAAATGTATAAAACTATATAAGCTAGTCCTCAGAAGTTCAGAGAAGGGCTTCCTAGGTGGTACAGTGGTAAAGAATCTACCTGCCAATACAGGAGACACAAGAGACATGGGTTCAATCCTTGGGTCAAAAGACCCTCTGGAGTAGGAAATGGCAACCCACTCCAGTATTCTTGCCTGGAAAATTTCATGGACGGAGGAGTTTGGTGGGCTACAACCCATGGAGTCACAAAGAGTTGGACATGACTGAGCACAGCACAGCAGCGAAAGTTCCAGGAGGATTAAATAACTAGTTTAGAAACTATGCACCAGAAATAATGCCCACACCAGATCACCAAACAATCCACAGGCTTGATTCCAGCACAGGCAGGGACACAGGATCTTATTCTCAGCAGTTCTGCCATAGCTGCTTCTCAAACTCAGTGTCTATGCCAAACTCTGCTGAATTCACCAGTATTCATCAAAAAAGTCTGCTCTTTTGTTTTTCTCCCTGTAGAACTAAAGCACTTTGGAAGTACATTTTACTGGGGGATTCTTAGTCAAATGTCTTTATTTTAGCTGCCAAAAAGACAGGGAAGTTCAATTTTGGAATCTGCTTTGATATCAATTTTGCAAAATATATAAGGAAAATATTTTTAAAAATGTTGGACTACAAGTACTTCATACTGTATAATCCTCTTTATCAGATGAAGCTCAAAATACCACCTAGATAGTCTTCACCTCCAGTACAATAAAAATGCTTACTCAGGCCTAAAAATGTACAGAAGGTTCTATCTATATTGTGGTAATAATATTCATGGTTGCATTTTGAAAAGATTACACCATTTAAAGAACCAAAAGACCATAGAATCATAAAAGTTATATGCCAAGCATTAAAGAGCACCTATAATTCTGCAGCAGGAGTAATTCTGATATTTCTGTTATTTGTAGAATTTCATATCAACCCAGGATGTTTTTCTCCAGTTTGCAATACTCTGACACCTGGATTGAATGCTATTAATAATAGCCTGTGTTGCATCCTTTATTTTTTATCTTACAAGTTATATTAACTACAATAGTATTTTATATCATACTTGATACTCATAAGTACTATGAGAAAAGTACAATTTTTGTCATCTTTACTATATAATGATCACCTAAGTTTAAGTGCTTAAGTTGGGATTTAGATTAGAATTCCTTCTCCATCTCATTTTCTTCATCTTAAATTGGGATGTTAATATCTATTTCATGAAATTTTTTCAAGACAAAAATAAATGTACAAACTTTAATGTACATTCAAAACCAGAAAAGAGCTTAGAGAACATTTAGGATAACTCAACAGTGACCAATTGGTCAACAGATGATTCAGGGTTTGGATATGGGAAAGGGTTGATGTTTGCTCACATTTGGTCCACAAATTTTCCATTAGAACCCAATAGACATTTTCCAGTAGTACTAGGAGTACAAACTGTGGAAAAAGAAAGTTTGCCTGGAAAATCTAATTTTCCACTGAGAACTGAAACAGTGAACTCTCTAGAAGCATGATATGCAGTATAAACTGTAACTTAAAGGTATTTCCATAAATAGTAAACCATGAAATTATGTCACAAAAACAGAGCAACTTATTTGGTCAAGGTACTCACTATATACTTAGTTTATTCAACAGTAATATTTGAATTCACTGAGAAATATTTCATACTCTGTCACTAGTAAATTCAAAATAGTCTCTAAAACACAGAGCTAGAGTTAGCAACTTGGATTTGAATTTCCTTTTCTTCCAGTTCCTAGCTGTGGGCGCATGCAGTCAATTCAAAGTGAGCAATTCCTTAATGAGCGACTACCTATTGCATTAAGTCTCTGTGCTAGGGGCTTTTAAGTCCTTATGCTAGGATTCCAGTCTTCATTGAGTTTATAATCTCAAAAATGTTAGTTGCTGAAAGATAGTCATTCAAAAACTAATTATTCAATTACAGTTTGAATTAAAACTACCAAAACTAAGTAATATGTTCTCTACAGCAAATATATTCCTAACTTCAAAACCTGATTTCTACCAAAGAAAATTATGTCCTACATTACTCTTTAAAAAGTAAGGTTGGTGTTGGTGGGAATGCAAACTTGTACAGCCACCATGGAGAACAGTGTGGTGATTCCTTAAAAAATTGGAAATTGAACTGCCTTATGACCCAGCAATCCCACTGGTGGGCCTACACAATGAGGAAACCAGAATTGAAAGAGACACGTGTACCCCAATGTTCATCGCAGCACTGTTTATAATAGCCAGGACATGGAGAACAGTGTGGTGATTCCTTAAAAAACTGGAAATTGAACTGCCTTATGACCCAGCAATCCCACTGGTGGGCCTACACAATGAGGAAACCAGAATTGAAAGAGACACGTGTACCCCAATGTTCATCGCAGCACTGTTTATAATAGCCAGGACATGGAAGCAACCTAGATGTCCATCAGCAGATGAATGGATAAGAAAGCATTACACTGTTGGTGGGAATGCAAACTAGTACAGCCACTATGGAGAACAGTGTGGAGATTCCTTAAGAAATTGCAAATAGAACTGCCTTATGACCCAGCAATCCCACTGCTGGGCATACACACTGAGGAAACCAGAATTGAAAGAGACACGTGTACCCCAATGTTCATCGCAGCACTGTTTATAATAGCCAGGACATGGAGAACAGTGTGGTGATTCCTTAAAAAACTGGAAATTGAACTGCCTTATGACCCAGCAATCCCACTGGTGGGCATACACAATGAGGAAACCAGAATTGAAAGAGACACGTGTACCCCAATGTTCATCGCAGCACTGTTTATAATAGCCAGGACATGGAAGCAACCTAGATGTCCATCAGCAGATGAATGGATAAGAAAGCAGTGGTACATATATACAATGGAGTATTACTCAGCCATTAAAAAGAATACATTTGAATCCATTCTAATGAGGTGGATGAAACTGGAGCCTATTATACAGAGTGAAGTAAGCCAGAAAGAAAAACACCAATATAATATACTAACACATATATATGGAATTTAGAAGGATGGTGATGATAACCCTGTATGCGAGACAGTTAAAGAGACTCAGATGTATAGAACAGACTTTTGGACTCTGTGGGAGAGGGAGAAAGTGGGATGATTTGGGAGAATGGCATTGAAACAGGTATACTCTCATGTAAGAAACGAATCACCAGTCTATGTTCAATACAGGATACAGGATGCTTGGGGCTGGTGCACTGGGATGACCCAGAGAGATGATATGGGGAGAGAGGTGGGAGGGGGGTTCAGGATTGGGAATTCATGTACACCCGTGGTGGATTCATGTCAATGTATGGCAAAACCAATACAGTATTGTAAAGTAAAATAAAAATAAATAAATAAATTTTTTAAAAAGTAAGGTTGAAATGACTATCTTAACAGCTAAATATTAAATATTTTTCCAAAAGTAAATATGATTTCTTATACTCTGTTTAACTCGAAACTATTTGCTTATAAAATTAATAATCATATCTTAAAGTTCATTATTTTTACTAAAAAATAAATCAAATGAAAAAATTTTGGCAAATTATTTATAGCTTTAAGAAATTTTAGCTAATCCCTAAGTAAGAATGTCTCCTTCCTTCAAATTAGGTTGCTATAGTAAAATCTAATCATTCATGTCATCACTTGTACTGCTTCAACACATTAAAACTACAGCTCTCTGACACTGACATCAAGAATCATATACCTTTCTTTAACATCACACTGTCTCTTTTTGAAACTGTTACAACATTACTAGAAATGAGTTAGCTTGTCTATGTGATACATTTTTATTAAAAATATCACATTTAGAATAAATCATGATGATTCAACTGAGGTCTGCCAAAGACAATAACACACACAGTCAATAAGTATTAATATTTTTCATACACGGTGTTTGACTTTGCAGATAAAATGATTCTGTATATATTAAAGAAAAGGTGCACTGTTATTGGGTTGACCAAAAAGTTCATTCAGGTTTTTCTGTAACCTCTTATGGAAAAACCCAAACAAACTTTCTGGCCAACCCAATACTATTTAGTGTCACAAATATTTTTCATACTTCAAGATGTTAAACATATTTTCATTTTAAAGGAACAAAGCAATTGGCTTCTGTGAGTTTCTTGAATGCTCAAAATAAAATTCTTCTGACTTCAGAAAAGTTTCTACCATTTCTATTTGACAGCGTAGCCATATTTGAAAATTAATTTAAGATTCAGCAAGTTACAAGAGGGCAGTTTAAGCTTTATAAGGGCATGTGAGGAAAGTACTTTTTCTGTTGTGATGTCACACAAAAATCATACACACACACTTATTTAATTTCTGCAACAGAGATTGGAGATAAACATTTAAAAGAGCTTTCCGTTGTAGTGATTATTAATGATGAAATCTTTATCTGCTTAGCAATAGGAGTTTGTCCAATTAGTTTTTTGGATTCTCAGATTCTGCACAAATATGATAAAATTTGCTTGTTTCCACCGTGATTTTTTTCTGAGGCTCTCTTTCCTGGGCTAATCTCCAGATTGGCAAGCTCCAGCAGATTTTAAAATATCCTTTCCATATATCACCCACTCTTGTCCTGCTTGTGGATAGATTGACGTCTTAGCTCAGAGGGTTGTAACTAAGCTGCTTTTCTCGGCAGAAAAGTTCATTTTCCTTCAGCTGTTGCAGAAATCTCCCTTACCTCCCACTAATTCAGTGTTTTTCAATTGTTACAGCTTGCTTCCAATTGCTCTGGCACACTGTTTGAGGATCACAGTGAAGAATGCCAAGTAAGGACATCTTTTCCAGAAGGCAGGACCAAAGTTATTCTTCTCTCTTGACACATTATATAACTTGTCTACATGGATAAGGTATGATAATGTATTTTATTTGTCCTCCCAGTTCAGACAGGGAATAGTTGATAGACTGATTTAAGATTTGTTTTTTAAAATTTAGACACTTAACTTTTTATTAAATCCTTTTAATTTAGCTTGTTAAATAATTTAAAAATACTCAAAGAACTAACTCTTCACTGTGTGTATATATATTTTTTTCTTTTTTGCCTAAGAGCACAGGTTTCTGAAACAGCATACAGCAAAAAGAAGAGGATGCCAAAATGGAAATTAAAAATGAGTATCTGCAGTCCAACAGTATCTGTTGCATACAATAAACAACCTAAGGAAAGTGAAAGTGTTAGTTGCTTAGTTGTGTCTGACTCTTTGTGAAACCATGGATTGTAGCCCACAAATCTCCTCTGTCCATGGAGTTCTCCAGGCAAGAATGCTGGAGTGGGTAGTCATTCCCTTCTCCAGGAGGGTCTTCCCAACCCAGGGATCAAACCTGGGCCTCCTGCATTACAATCAGATTCTTTATCATCTGAGTCACCAGGGGAGGCCTAAGATATTTCATTTGGGCCTAATTTGAATTATTAGCACAGCACTAATGAAGTCTTGGTCATAGAATGTTAGAATAAACCTAGAGGGAAACTTCAAGTTGATCTAGGTCAAAACTTGAACCTCCTTCTTTTAAAAGAGAGAAAAATGATTTACTACAAGCTAAGTGACTTGGCTAAAGCCAAACGGCAACTTACAAAGCAAAAGTTAAAACCTAGGCCCATTGACTTCTGTGCCATTGTACTTTCTCCTAAGAATGATCGCTAAATTATATCCAACAACTGTCCACTGTAATGTTCACAAACAAAACAAGAACAATAAAACAATATCCATAAGTTCAGAGACTTCCCTGGTGGTCCAGTGGCACTCCCAATGCAGGAGACCTGAGTTTGATCCCTCATCAGGGAACTAGATCCCATGTGCCACAACTAAGATCTAGTGCAGCCAAATATGTGTGTTTTTGTATATATATATATAATATATTCATAAGTTTCAGGAAAATGTGTATGAAAATAGTTTAAATGTGTATTCAGCTGCTTTAAATAGTAGCTAGGTGTTCAGAGTATATTTGTTCTAGAGAAGAGTAGGATGGTTGAGAAGACAATTTTGTAAACCAGAATAACTGTGGTCAGATTCCACCATTTTCACATAATGAAGATAGAGGTAGTAAAATTTCTGACCTCATGGGACTGTTTGGGGATTAAATATGTTAAGATGCTTGCTCTGTTGATATAGTTGTTGTCACTGCCATCATTATTACTACGTTCTTCAAAGACATGTCATGATAACATATTTTAAAATTCACATCTCTATCTCATTCATAATTATCTGTTCTTTATAAAGGATATATTCTTTTCAATTAAACATTTACTGGAAAATTGCATCTGAGGCATTTTTGAGTTGAGTTTAGAGCCATGAGCAATAAGATTCCAACACTAAAATGAATTGTATAAAAATGACTTTATACTGAGCTCCAGCTAAAAATAATTGCTGATCAAGGTGTTAAAAATGTAAAGTAAAAAGTTATGTCCTACTCAATTGATTTTATATTCTCTTCCTCAGTTTACTTGTAAGAAGAGAAAGTATGTTGCACAAGAGGATCTCTATGAGATTTCCAGCCTAAAGCTTTATGATTGTAAACTTTGATTCTATCATTTCCAAATACGGAGCTGTTGCACTCTCACTACTAAGTAAACAAGTACCCTAATATTTGCTAAGAAGTACTTCTTTTTAGCTTCAAATAATAGATTGATTAGCTTTTGGTCTGTGTATGGAATTTTTGTGTCTTTCAGAATTTTGGGGGAACCTAAGTATTTAAAAGGAATGTTAATTTGGCATTTGAATAGTTTTGTTGAGAGCAAAATTTAGAGAACCTACATAAAACTTAAGTAAATTTAGAATCTTAAAATTTATCTTAGAATAGACTAAACATAGGCATAAACAAATAGAAAACAGTATTTATTATCAGATAAGTCGAAAAAGTCAAGATTTTTGTTCAAGGGTGTGCTCAGAACTTTACAAAGATTGGCTGGAGTATTGGTTAGGAGAGAAAGGCTGGATGGAGGTGCTATTTGTATGCAAGTGCTTTCCTAGAAGGACTTCCAAGGTGGCACTAGTGGTAAAGAATCCACCTACCAATGCAGGAGATTTGAGAGACACAGGTTCGATCCCTGGATCAGGAAGATCCTCTGGAGTAGAACATGGCAAGCCACTCCAGTATTCTTGCCTAGAGAATCCCATGGAGAGAGGAGTCTGATGGGACCATGGAGTCACAGAGTCAGAATGACTGAAGCAACTTAGCATGCATTCATGGTTTCCTAGAATATATAACAGAGAGCCTATTTTGACACAGACACCTAATAAAAGCAGGATACCTACTTGTAGAAGATGCTGTTGGTGCCCTTTTAAAATCCCTTGGAGTTACTTTTACTACTTTCTTGGGTGCTTCTGTCAACTTCTCACATTGACTGATAATTTCTGGAGGATTTCATTTATCCTGTGGAATTCATCTCTCACTGTATTATGGTTCTCCAGAGAAGTGGAATCACTAGTATCTATCTGTCTAGCTACATGTATCTAGAGAAAATTTTGTAAAGAATTGGCTTGCCCAATTATGGAGGCTAAAGTCCCAAGAGCTCCAGTTTGCAAGCTGAAGACCCAGATGTGCTGATGACATAGTTCCAGTCTGAGTCTGAACGGCTGGGAACCAGGAAAGCTGAGTATAATTCCAGGCCAAAGACTGGCAGGCTTGAGATCCAGGAAGAGTTTATATTTTATTTCAAGTCTAAAGGGAGGAAAAAACAATATACCTCTGCTGGAAGGCAGTCATATAAGAGAAATCTCCTTCTTACTTGTGAGAGAGTGAGCCTTTTTGTTATTTTTCAGGCCAACTGATTGGGTCAGGTCCACCCACATTGGGGAGAACGATCTGCTTTACTCTACTGATTCAAATATTGATCTCATCTATAAAAACTTTCATAGACATATCTTGAAGAATGTTTGACCAAATGGACACCCTGAGGCTCAGTCACAGTGACATTAAGTTAACTACCACACACATTTTCTTAAAAATAATTCATAATTACTGGAGCACTCCCTGCCTCTATCCACCCTGAACAGTCAATGAAAAAGATCCTGCTTCCTGACCCCAAGCCCTAGCAAGCCATATTGCCATTTATTCTCCAGAGCTCCCAGACAGTTAGAGAGAATATAGAGTTTATCTAAAACTAAATCTTATGCAGCTCTTTCTTCTTGCTTCCCTCATCCCCTTATTGATTTCTCTTAAGAACACCCCCTTAATCAATCATTAACATGAAATTTCTCACTGCAGCTCGGCTTCTAGAGAACTAGACACAGATGATAGCTTTGCAGCCTTAGGGAAACCTTGAGGAAAGCCTAGAAAATAGATAAAATGTTTATATTTTCCTCAACCTCTTCTCATCTAATCTTCACCTCCCAATTTTTATATTATAAACCTTAATTATATATAGGTATTATCTATAAACAAAGTAATGTATATGTAAGCAAAATAATGATTACTCATATAACAATATCTAGTATTTATGTACTAATTTGCACTTACATTTCTCTTCTATGCCTTATTTATAGACTGACCATAAATAAAAAATACTAAATATTTAAAATTCAAAACCATGTGAACAATATTCAATGTAGAATTGTTATGGGATTGGATCTATAGGGAAAGAAATATAATCTGACATTCTTCAAACATTACCACTAAAAGAAGAATCATCTAAATCTAAAGTCAGCGTACCTTCTTTGTGATCTATCTTCTTGCTATGTCATGATTAACTCATGCTCCTCTTAAAGCTGATGTCATCTGCTTTCTTTTTTACATTTTGCTGAAGAAACTGTTTTTATTTTCAATAATATTCTTTATTAGTAAACATTACACAAACATCTCCTTCAGCAAATAAAAGGAACATTTTTAAGCTAGCATTACCCTAATACCAAAGCTAGACAAAGGCAACTATAAGAAACCTATAGGCTAATACCCTTGATGAACACAGATACAAACATTCCCAATAAAATACTAGCAAACTGCATTTGACAGTATATTAAAATGGTCAGACATCATAACCAAATGAGATCTATTCCTAGGATTCAATGATAACATATTAAAATCAATTAATATGGTACACCATGTTAATAGAGTGAACGATAAAAACATATAGACATTTCAAAGATGCAGAAAAAGCATTTGACAAAATTCAAAACTCTTTCATAACCATAAGTAAAAGCAAATTATCTCTACTTAATAAAGTGAATATATGAAAAAACTGATAGCTAATATCATATACAATGGTAGAAAACTGAAAACTTTTCTTTTAAAATCAAGATCCAGGTAAGGATGTCCCATTCTTGCTACTTTTGCTCAACATAGTACTGGAAATCCAACCAGAACAATTAGGCAAGTAAAAGAAGTAAAAAGCATCCAAATCAAAAGAGAAGAAATGAAATTTCCATCTTTCCTTATGACACGGAGTTATATTAAGAAAACCATAAACATTCCATGCAAAAAATTATTAGATATCACAGTAAGAAATCTCAATGTAAAGTTATGGAACTCAAAATGAAGATGTAAAAGACAGTTGCATTTCTGTACACTAATAATGGACTATCTGAAAAGGAAATTAAGGAAATCATCTTGTAATACCTCTAAAAATAATAAAATACTTAAGAACAAATATAACTGAGGAAGAGAAAGATTTGTACACAAAAAACTAAAAAACACTGGTAAAAGAAAGAATATACAAAGAAATGGAAACCATCCTGTGTTCATGGAATGGGAGATAATATTGTTAAAATGCCCATGCTACCCAAAGTGATTTACAGATTCAGCCCAGTTCAGTTCAGTTCATTGCACAGTTGTGTCCGACTCTTTAAGACCCCATGGACTGAAGCAGGCCAGGCCTCCCTGAACATCACCAACTCCCGGAGTTCACCTAAACTCATGTGCATCAAGTCGGTGATGCCATCCAACCATCCCATCCTCTGTCGTCCCCTTCTCCTCTTGCTGCCAATCGCTCCCAGCATCAGAGTCTTTTCTAATGAGTCAACTCTTTGCGCGGGGAAGGCAATGGCACCCCACCCCAGTACTCTTGCCTGGAAAATCCAGTGGATGTAGTAGCCTGGTGGGCTGCAGTCCATGGGGTCGCTAACAGTCGGACAGACTGAGCGACTTCACTTTCACTTTTCTCTTTCATGCATTGGAGAAGGAAATGGCAACCCACTCCAGTATTCTTGCCTGGAGAATCCCAGGGACAGGGGAGCCTGGTGGGCTGCCGTCTATGGGGTCACATAGAGTCAGACACGACTGAAGTGACTCAGCAGCAGCAGCAGCAACTCTTTGCATGAGGTGGCCAAAGTGTTGGAGTTTCAGCTTTAGCATCAGTCCTTCCATTGAACACCCAGGACTGATTTCCTTTAGGATAGACTGGCTGGATCTCCTTGCAGTCCAAGGGACTCTCAAGAGTCTTCTCCAACACCACAGTTCAAAAGCATCAATTCTTCGGCACTCAGCTTTCTTCACAGTCCAACTCTCACATTCATACATGACCACTGGAAAAACCATAGCCTTGACTAGATGGACCTTTGTTGGCAAAGTAGTGTCTCTGCTTTTCAATATGCTATCAGGTTGGTCATAACTTTCCTTCCAAGGAGTAAATATCTTTTAATTTCATGGCTGCAATCATCATCTGTAGTGATTTTGGAGCCCCAAAAAATAAAGTCTGACACTATATCCACTGTTTCCCCATCTATTCTCCATGAAGTGATGGGACTGGATGCCATGATCTTCATTTTCTGAATGTTGAGCTTTAAGCCAACTTTTTCACTCTCCTCTTTCACTTTCATCAGGTGGCTTTTTAGTTCCTCTTCACTTTCTGCCATAAAGGTGGTGTCATCTGCATATAGGAGGTTATTGATGTTTCTCCCGGCAATCTTGATTCCAGCTTGTGCTTCTTCCAGCCCAGCGTTTCTCGTGATGTACTCTGCATATAAGTTAAATAAGCAGGGTGACAATATACAGCCTTGACGTACTCCTTTTCCTATTTGGAACCAGTCTCTTGTTCCATGTCTGTTCTGTTGCTTCCTGACCTGCATATCAGTTTCTCAAGAGGCAGGTCAGGTGTTATGGTATTCCCATCTCTTTCAGAATTTTCCACAGTTTCTTGTGATCCACACAGTCAAAGGCTTTGGCATAGTCAATAAAGCAGAAATAGATGTTTTTCTGGAACTCTCTTGCTTTTTCCACGATCCAGTGGATGTTGGCAATTTGATCTCTGGTTCCTCTGCCTTTTCTAAAACCAACTTGAACATCTGGAAGTTCACGGTTCACATATTACTGAATCTTGGCTTGGAGAATTTTGAGCATTACTTTACTAGCATGTGAGATGAGTGCAATTGTGTGGTAGTTTGAGTATTCTTTGGCATTGACTTTCTTTGGGATTGTAATGAAAACTGACCTTTCCAGTCCTGTGGCCCAATCCCTTTTAAAACCTCAATGGTAGTTTTTATAGAAAATAAAACCTATATTACAATTCTTATAAAAGCATAAGAGACCCAAAATAACTAAAACAATCTTGAAAAATAAGAATAAAAGTGGAGGTATAATACTTTCTTGTTTTAAAATATATTATGAAACTACAGTAACTAAAACATTGTAGTTGGGATTTCCTTGATAGTCCAGTGGCTAAGATTCAGTGTTCCCAAATGCTGCTGCTGCTAAGTCACTTCAGTCATGTCCGACTCTGTGTGACCCCATAGACGGCAGCCCACCAGGCTCCCCCGTCCCTGGGATTCTCCAGGCAAGAATACTGGAGTGGGTTGCCATTTCCTTCTCCAATGCATGAAAGAGAAAAGTGAAAGTGAAGTCACTCAGTCTGTCCGACTGTTAGCGACCCCATGGACTGCAGCCCACCATGCTACTCCGTCCACTGGATTTTCCAGGCAAGAGTACTGGGGTGGGGTGCCATTGCCTTCCCCGGTTCCCAAATGCAAAGGGCCTGAATTCGATCTCTAGTCAGGGAACTAAATTATACATGTCACAACAAAGGACAAAGATTCCAAGTGCTACAACTAAGACCCAACTATTAATAAGACCCAGTGCAGCTAAATAAATAAATAAACAAAAACAGTGTAGTACTGGCCTAAAAACTTACCTATAAACCAGTTGGACAGAATAGAAAACCTAGAAATAAATCCACATATGTAAGATCAATTGTTCTTCAAAAGGGTATCAAGAACACACATAGGGAAAGGATATTCTTTTCAACAAATGATGCTGGAAAAACTGGATATCCAATTGCAAAAGAAGGAGCTTATACACTATCTTACGCCATGTGCAAAAATAAAATCAAAACAGATTAAAGACAATGCAAGGACATTCTGACATCGGTTTAGGCAATAAGCTCATTGATGAAGCCAAAACCACACAGTGCAAAAGAAAAAAAGAGACAAACAAGACTTCATCAAACTGAAATCTTTTGCTCAACAAAGGAAACAATTAAAAAAGTGAAAAGGCAATGTACAGAATTGGAGAAAATATTTGCAAACCATACACAAGGAAGTGGTTAATATCCAAAATATATGAGAAACTTCTATAATTTAATAGGAAAAAAATAGAAATGTAGGCAAAATAAAAAAACCAAACAAAATCCTGGTCTTAAAATGGGCTAATGATGTGAATAGAGATTTAATTAGAGACACATAAATGGCCAATAAGTACATGAAAAAATACTCAGTGTCACTAACATCAGGGAGATATAAAATCAAATCAAAATCTGTGAAAATCACAGATTTTTACGTCACACCTGTTAGAATTCTTATTTGACAAAAGAAACAAACAAAAACACGTTAGATATAATGTGGAGAAATTATCCACAGTGTACTTTTCCTCAGAATGCAAAATGGTACAGCTGCTTTAGAAAATAGTATAGTGATTCCTAAAAAAAAAAAAAAAAAATAGAATTACCATAAAATTCAGTAATTCAGTTTCTGGATATTAATTGCAAAGAACTGAAATCAGGAACTCAAAGAGATACTAGCATATCAATGTTCACTGAAGTACTATCCACAGTCAAGAGATGAATTTACACTCCCCCGATGGTAAATTCACTGAGCCATAAATTTTCTACTTTCACTACACACTTACCGCAAAGAGTTGGGTATTTCGTACAATATATACTGTTTATCAGTTCAGTTCAGTCTCTCAGTCGTGTCCAACTCTTTGCGACCCCATGAATCGCAGCAGGCCAGGCCTCCCTGTCCATCACCAACTCCCGGAGTTCACTCAGTCTCACGTCCATCGAGTCAGTGATGCCATCCAGCCGTCTCTTCCTCTGTCGTTCCCTTCTCCTCCTGCCCCCAATACCTCCCAGCATCAGAGTCTTTTCCAATGAGTCAACTCTTTGCCTGAGGTGGCCAAAGTACTGGAGTCTCAGCTTCAGCATCAGTCCTTCCAATGAACCCCCAGGACTGAGCTCCTTTAGGATGGACTGGTTGGAGCTCCTTGCAGCCCAAGGGCTGTCTCTTATTCACATCTAGATATGTATAAGAGACAGNCAGCTTCAGCATCATTCCCTCCAAAGAAATCCCAGGGCTGATAGCCTTCAGAATGGACTGGTTGGATCTCCTTGCAGTCCAAGGGACTCTCAAGAGTCTTCTCCAACACCACAGATCAAAAGCATCAATTCTTCATTATTCAGCTTTCTTCACAGTCCAACTCTCACATCCATACGTGACCACTGGAAAAACCATAGCCTTGACTAGACGGACCTTTGTTGGCAAAATAATGTCTCTGCTTTTCAATATGCTATCTAGGTTGGTCATAACTTTTCTTCCAAGGAGTAAGTGTCTTTAATTTCATGGCTGCAATCACCATCTGCAGTGATTTTGGAGCTCCCAAAAATAAAGTCTGACACGGTTTCCCCATCTACTTCCCATGAAGTGATGGGACCAGATGCCATGATCTTCGTTTTCTGAATGTTGAGTTTTTAAGCCAACTTTTCACTCTCCTCTTTCACTTTCATCAAGAGGCTTTTTAGTTCCTCATCACTTTCTGCCATAAGGGTGGTGCCACCTGCATATCTGAGGTTATTGATATTTCTCCCGGCAATCTTGATTCCAGCTTGTGCTTCTTCCAGCCCAGCATTTCTCATTATGTACTCTGCATAGAAGTTAAACAAGCAGGGTGAAAATATACAGCCTTGACGTACTCCTTTTCCTATTTATACATTTTCACAAATGAGACAGTATTTGTGACTCTTAGATAATTATTTAAAATGATAAAAATTTCTCAAATGATAGTAAAATCTGATGCCTTTAAAAGCTCCATTTTATTAAAATGTAGGCAGAAGATCAATATGTAAACACAGTTTTTCAGTGATGTCATAGTCTCAGAAAATTTATTTGACCTTGGACAATTCACCAAATACATTTATTAAAGATAACTATCACACGATTTATGCATCTTCAGAATTATTATTAGGATCATAAAATACAGAAAAGACTACTGAAAACTATTTAAAAACATGGCATAAAGAAAAACACATAAAATACTATAGTTTTCACTGTGAAGTATCTTGCTTGCTTAGTTGCTTCAGTGGTGTTGGACATTTTGCAACCGCATAGACTGTAGCCCACCAAGCTCCTCTGTCCATGAGATTTCCCAGGCAAGAATACCGAAGTGGGTTGTCATTTTGTTAATTTATCATTCACTTTGAAGATAAAATTCACTTACTCAACAAATATTTATAACTTCGTGGCAATTGTGCACTAGTTTCTGTTCTAGGGGTTTTAGCTAAATCATGGATCAAAACAAATATCCTTGTGAGATTATTATCTTGCTGGATACCAGAGTATAATACCTTCAATGATTCTGGTCACTCATGAATTTTACCATACTTTTTGCCAACTCCAGAATAAGAAAGGAGTTGCCAGATAGAGACTTCCTAGTAGGTAAATACATTATTATTATATCAGTTAACTGTTGTATAACTGGTGTTATGGCACAATTAAAAGAAAGCACTAGCAGTCATGGAAACTATTGCATCAGGTTTATAAATTAAGAGATATTGAAAAGTTAAATTGTATTTCTGTGGATAAAGCCACGCATTCATTCAGCTAATATTTATTGAGTATCCACTATGCTCCTATCACTGTTCTAGCCTCTTCAAATCTGTCCTTGAAAAAGCAGACAACACTCTATCCCTACTGAAGTTTATAGTCCAATGCAGGATAGATATATATGTGGATCCTATCTCCCTGAGGGGCTTTTGAGAAAGATATAGGAACATGAAAATACAAAAACTAATTAACACTTGACATGAAGTTGATGTTCACTAAATGGTATACAAAAAATAATCTTCATGTAAATTAAATAGGTATTATTATCAAGAGGAAATTTTATTTACTACTACTACTGGAAAAGGTCAGTTTTCATTCCAATTCCAAAGAAAGGCAATGCCAAAGAATGCTCAAACTACCGCACAATTGCACTCATCTCACACGCTCGTAAAGTAATGCTCAAAATTCTCCAAGCCAGGCTTCAGCAATATGTGAACCGTGAACTCCCTGATGTTCAAGCTGGTTTTAGAACAGGCAGAGGAACCAGAGATCAAATTGCCAACATCCGCTGGATCATGGAAAAAGCAAGAGAGTTCCAGAAAAACATCTATTTCTGCTTTATTGACTATGCCAAAGCCTTTGACTGTGTGGATCACAATCAACTGTGGAAAATTCTGAAAGAGATGGGAATACCAGACCACCTAACCTGCCTCTTGAGAAATCTGTATGCAGGTCAGGAAGCAACAGTTAGAACTGGACATGGAACAACAGACTGGTTCCAAATAGGAAAAGGAGTACGTCAAGGCTGTATATTGTCTCCCTGCTTATTTAACTTATATGCAGAGTACATCATGAGAAACGCTGGACTGGAAGAAACACAAGCTGGAATCAAGATTGCCGGGAGAAATATCAATAACCTCAGATATGCTGATGACACCACCCTTATGGCAGAAAGTGAGGAGGAGCTAAAAAGCCTCTTGATGAAAGTGAAGGAGGAGAGCGAAAAAGTTGGCTTAAAGCTCAACATTCAGAAAACGAAGATCATGGCATCCGGTCCCATCACTTCATGGGAAATAGATGGGGAAACAGTGGAAACAGTGTCAGACTTTATTTTTTTGGGCTCCAAAATCACTGCAGATGGTGACTGCAGCCATGAAATTAAAAGACGCTTACTCCTTGGAAGAAAAGTTATGACCAACCTGGATAGTATATTCAAAAGCAGAGACATTACTTTGCCGACTAAGGTCCGCCTAGTCAAGGCTATGGTTTTTCCTGTGGTCATGTATGGATGTGAAAGTTGGACTGTGAAGAAAGCTGAGCGCCGAAGAATCGATGCTTTTGAACTGTGGTGTTGGAGAAGACTCCTGAGAGTCCTTTGGACTGCAAGGAGATCCAACCTGAAGGAGATCAACCCTGGGATTTCTTTGGAAGGAATGATGCTAAAGATGAAACTCCAGTACTTTGGCCACCTCATGTGAAGAGTTGACTCATTGGAAAAGACTCTAATGCTGGGAGGGATTGGGGGCAGGAAGAGAAGGGGACGACCGAGGATGAGATGGCTGGATGGCATCACGGACTCGATAAACGTGAGTCTGAGTGAACTCCGGGAGATGGTGATGGATAGGGAGGCCTGGCGTGCTGTGATTCATGGGTTCGCAAAGAGTTGGACATGACTGAGCAACTGAACTGAACTGAACTGAACTGACTTTTGTACTGTCAGAATGAATAGTTTTATTGGTCATGAATTTAAGATAATATTTATTTAAACTTTATTAACGGTATTGGTGCAAAGCATGGAGATAGTAGGTGAATTAAAAAAAAAAAAAAACAGGTTTCAACATTTTGAAGTTATATGAAACTAAAGTACTTCACCAATTGGGAACCTTGTGAATGGCAGCCTTTTTCTCATTATGCAGTTGGCAGGTAATGTCTGAGCAGTATGCATTGTGAGATTGCCAATCAGTAACAATGCAGGCAATGTAACACTATATCCAGTAAGATACCAATTCTGCAAAGCAAATCATTAAGAGAATGTGCTTCTGGTACAAATTGTGTCTGTATTGTCCAGGAGATTGAAAAAGACCACTATGCATTTGTAGGCTGCTTAACACCAGCTCTCCACAGGTGAAAGAAAAGCTCTGAATTATAGTATTTGCAAATTCCTTCAGTGCTCTGATTTCATACTGTTAAATTATTATAATGATTTATTTATTCAGCATTGCCAGAAAATAAAGCAAAATTACTATTGAATCATAGATACACTTAAAATATTTCACACATGAAGAAAGATACAGAATACATAATACAATGAACCAATTCGTGTATTTATGTCCCCAAAAGAAAAATGTTAACTTTTTGTCATATTTCCTTCAGATATGGTTTTGAAAACTGTTTTCTCATAAAATAAATTTAAAAATTAGTTAAAGAACATTCAGAATAAACATTAACTGCCCCTGAAAAATTTCTGAAAAAGACAAAAATTTTAAGATCTGTAAATATCCTTGATTTTTTAATGTAAAAATAATGCAAAATTTTAAAAGAATGAAACAACACCAGATGATGTTTATCTTTACTTTTGAGTCAAAAGTATTAGAAAAAAGCTACTTTTCACTTTCTATATATATATATGTGTGTGTGTGTGTGTGTGTGTGTGTGCGCGCGCGCGCATGTGTTGAAATACATCTATGAAATAACTTCTGACATTAGCTGCTTAGAGAATGGCCAAACTTCAAAGTTAAGGACACACTCCTCCAAGAGATGCCCTCACAATTGCAGGGATCCCAGGCCACACTTCTCACTTGCAGGCTACAATGTCACAGGTTTCCAATATCAGCTCTGATTTGATAATTAACTGGAATGACTCATAGAACTCATGAAAGTGATATGATTACAGGCATCCTCATTCCATGCCTCCATTTATTGTTTGTCGAAGACATTGTTCATTTTTACAAATTGAGGTTTCAGGCAATCCTGCATCCTGTGTCTACAAGCACCTTTTACCAGCATTTGCTCACCTCATGTTTCTATGTCATATTATGGTAATTCTCATAATATTTCAAACTTTTCTATTATTATTGTTAGGGAAACACAATGGCTGAAACCACTCACCCAGGCCAGGCACCACAGTAACCATTCATGNTTTTACCAGCATTTGCTCACCTCATGTTTCTATGTCATATTATGGTAATTCTCATAATATTTCAAACTTTTCTATTATTATTGTTAGGGAAACACAATGGCTGAAACCACTCACCCAGGCCAGGCACCACAGTAACCATTCATGTGATTTATTTCATGACAGGAGATCCTGGTAAGGCACACAGAGCTAACAAACCACCACCACCTGAAGAATTCTGGGAAGGTCAAAAAGAGATGCCACATATCCTACTGACTTCACAGAATCTGCCTTGTTGGAATTCATTTTGGCTGAGCAATGCATGAGCCACCCAGAAGGACCCTGAGTCAGAATGATTGGCCAGAGACAACCCAGAAACTAATCCTATTACCGTAAAACCTGAGACTGCCCTGAGACTGCAAGCCACAAGCCAGAGCAGTTCTCTTGAGTGCCCTTACCCTCCTGCTCTCTACCCAGGGGCCCTTCTCAATAAAGCCTCTTGCTTTGTGTGTTGACAAATTCATTTCTGAATGTTAGATAAGAGCCCTCTCTTAGGCCCCAGAAGGGGTCCTCTTTCCTGCAACATTATCATCTTTGTTAAGGTGATATGTGATGAGTGATTTTTGATGTCACTGTTACAACTCACTGACGGCTCAGATGATGGTTAGCATTTTTTAGAATAAAGTATTTTTAATTAAGGTATGTACTTTTTTTAAGACATAATGCTATTGCTCATTTAATAGACTACAGTATAGTATAAATAAAGTCTGACACTGTTTCCCCTGTTTCCCCATCTATTTCCCATGAAGTGATGGGACCGGACTTTTTTTGGGCTCCAAAATCACTGCAGATGGTGACTGCAGCCATGAAATTAAAAGACGCTTACTCCTTGGAAGAAAAACTATGACCAACCTGGATAGTATATTCAAAAGCAGAGACATTACTTTGCCGACTAAGGTCCGTCTAGTCAAGGCTATGGTTTTTCCTGTGGTCATGTATGGATGTGAAAGTTGGACTGTGAAGAAAGCTGAGCGCCGAAGAATCGATGCTTTCGAACTGTGGTGTTGGAGAAGACTCTTGAGAGTCCCTTGGACTGCAAGGAGATCCAACCAGTCCATTCTGAAGGAGATCAACCCTGGGATTTCTTTGGAAGGAATGATGCTAAAGCTGAAACTCCAGTACTTTGGCCACCTCATGCGAAGAGTTGACTCATTGGAAAAGA
>SJYX01014311.1:67381-90002 GCA_006410675.1 Oreotragus oreotragus
ATAGCATTGAAATATGTATACTATCATGTAAGAAACAAATCACCAGTCTGTGTTCGATGCAGGATGCAGGATGCTTGGGGCTGGTGCATGGGGATGTTCCGGACGGATGATGTGGGGTGGGAGGGGGCTCATGTTTGGGAGTTCAAATAAATTTAAAAAAGAAAAGAGAGAGAGATAAGGTAGGAAATGATGCCTTTAACCAAGATAAGGAACACAAAAGAAATCAAGGGGATGAGTAATACTGAGGAACATTAGTAACTAGTTTTATTTGAAGTACAAAATTTAGGATTTGTTTAAGAAACAATAGGAAGTGACTGCAAAACTCCTAACTCTGAAAAACACTATAACAATCTCAAAATACTCAACAGTGGTAGTTGATTATTAACTAACAACTAACAATGTTAGTTGTTGTTATCTCTTAGTGATATAGGGGAAAGAACAATCATATCCATTTTCATAAATAATATCCTGAAATTGATCCAGTCTCAGAAACTTAAACTTTCATTAGCCAATGAAAATTTTCTAGCAAAAGTGAACATCTTATTCCCCTTACTTTTGTCCCCTTTCCTTTATCCAAAAACATCCATCATTCAAGGAACAGTTGAGTTTCACCTTTGCCTCGCCACAAAGCCTTATCTTACTCCTTCAGACCTTACACGTTACTCTCTTAGGTTACCATTTCTGAACTCTCATAGCACTTGGAACAGATAATATTCTACTACATTGTCCTTTATGATTTGCTAGAGCTTTAAGGAAATTTAGTTGTATCTCTCCAACTATATTTAAGTTCCTTAAAGAGTAAGGCACTGGCCTACTTCTGCTCTCAGCCAGAGGCCCACTAATCCATATTCCAACTAATCCCCTAATCCACCTCCCTTATATTTTACAAATGATAAAACTGGGCCCAGACAACCTAAATAAGTTGGGCAGGGTTCACAAGTAGTTTGCAAGTCCAGGTACCCAGAGCTTAATTCCCTTAACATTTCTATGCTTTCAGATGCCCCATAAATATTTATTTTTTAATTTTATTATTGGAATATAATTACTTTACAATGTTGCATTAGTTTCTGCTACACAACAAAGGGAAAATATCAGCTGTATGTATATGTATATTTCCCTCCCTTTTGAGCCTCCCTCCCCCAAATCCACCTCTCTCAGTCATTACAGAGCACTGAATTGAGCTCCCAGTGCTATACAGCAGGTTCCCACTAGCTATCTATTTTACACATAGTATGTATATATGTCAGTGCTAATCTCCTGATTCATTGAGGTACTTGTGCATCATGTTTCCTTTCCTATGAGGCATGTTTGCATCTTAACAGAATATTCAAAGGAGCCAAACTAATGATTATTTAACAATGGAATTATAAACTTCTTGAAAGGCAGTAAGAAATCTATTTGGGGACAGGGAGACATTCTGGGAAACTCAAAATCATATCACAAATTCCAGTGTCCAGCTATGCTAGAATGACAGAAACCACATTAACCCCCTTACCTTGAATAACTTTTTAAAAGGACCAAGGTACACAAAACAATGCTTTCTGACATAAAAACATGAAGCACAGGACAGTGATTCCTAAAGAAGGAAAAACAAACAAGATGAGCCCTATCATCTGCCATCTCATACCTGGAGAGAACTTCCAGGCTTGTAGTACAAAACGAGGAACCAAAAAAGAACTCAGCAGTTTTGTTGAGTTGATGACACAGAGTTCAGAGCTAGGAGAGGCCAAGGCAACTAAAATTTATAGCATACAGGAGGGAGTTACACAAAAAACATGAGGGAGTTACACAAAAAAACATGAGCTCCAGCAGTAGAGTTTCCTGACATCCTTGCATATGTGAGAAAACTACCAAGGTAAGGAAAAGAACCACCAGGAAGGAATAAATAACAATCACCACAGTACAAATAATAATCAGCTTGTCGGAATCTGTGGGGAGGTGAACACCCTTTCTAATTTAGTAATGTGGTGTAGCCTGGACTCCAAAGGGCAATTTCATAGTGTGCAGGATGAGTTAAAATAGGGAAAAATTGGCAATGTTCCAATATAGGATTTGATAAAAATATGGAATATGGATGTAATAAAATGCTATGAAAATATGAAAAAACTACACAGACCTTACAGACATACCGTGCATGTGTGTGTGTGAGCTCAGTCATGTTCAGCTCTTTGTAATCCCATGGACTATACCCTGCCAGGCTCCTCTGTCCATGGGATTTTTCCAGCAAGAATACTGGCGTGGGGTGCCATTTCCTCCTCCAGGGGATCTTCCCAACCCAAGGATCAAACCCTCATCTTCCATGTCTCCCGTACTGCAGGCAGATTCTTCACCCACTGAGTCATCAGAGAAGCTGATACATCATTAAATAAAACAGCTACTGCAAAGAAATACGGGCAGAATAATTACACCTTTGTAACCTGTATATGCAGACCAGGAAGCAACAGTTAGAACTGGACATGGAACAACAGACTGGTTCCAAATAGAAAAAGGAGTACGTCAAGGCTGTCTATTGTCACCCTGCTTATTTAGCTTATATGCAGAGTACATCATGAGAAATGCTGGGCTGGAAGAAGCACAAGCTGGAATCAAGATTGCCGGGAGAAATATCAATCACCTCAGATATGCAGATGACACCACCCTTATGGCAGAAAGTGAAGAGGAACTAAAAAGCCTCTTGATGAAAGTGAAGGAGGAGAGTGAAAAAGTTGGCTTAAAGCTCAACATTCAGAAAACGAAGATCATGGCATCTGGCCCCATCACTTCATGGGAAATAGATGGGGAGTCAGTGGAAACAGTGTCAGACTTTACTTTTCTGTGCTCCAAAATCACTGCAGATGGTGATTGCAGCCATGAAATTAAAAGACGCTTACTCCTTGGAAGGAAAGTTATGACCAACCTAGATAGCATATTGAAAAGCAGAGACATTACTTTGCCAACAAAGTTCCATCTAGTCAAGGCTATGGTTTTTCCAGTGGTCATGTATGGATGTGAGAGTNCTATTTTTTGAACTTACTTCATAAGTTGGTGAGTTTGTTGTTCATCAATAATACTGGAAGAAAGTGAAGAAGAACTAAAAAGCCTCTTGATGAAAGTGAAGGAGGAGAGCGAAAAAGTTGGCTTAAAGCTCAACATTCAGAAAACAAAGATCATGGCATCTGGTCCCATCACTTCATGGCAAATAGATGGGGAAACAGTGGAAACAGTGTCAGACTTTATATTTTGGGGCTCCAAAATCACTGCTTATGGTGATTGCAGCCATGGAATCAAAAGCCATTTACCCCTTGGAAGGAAAGTTATGACCAACCTAGATAGCATATTGAAAAACAGAGACATTACTTTGCCAACAAAGTTCCATCTAGTCAAGGCTATGGTTTTTCCAGTGGTCATGTATGGATGTGAGAGTTGGACTGTGAAGAAAGCTGAGTGCCGAAGAATTGATGCTTTTGAACTGTGATGTTGGAGAAGACTCAAGAGTCCCTTGGACTGCAAAGAGATCCAACCAGTCCGTTCTAGAGATCAGTCCTGGGTGTTCAATGGAAGGACTGATGCTAAAGCTGAAACTCCAACACTTTGGCCACCTCATGCAAAGAGTTGACTCATTGGAAAATACTCTGATGCTGGGAGCAGTTGGGGGCAGGAGGAGAAGGGGATGACAGAGGATGAGATGGCTGGATGGCATCATCGACTCGATGGACATGAGTCTGAGTGAAGTCCGGGAGTTGATGATGGACAGGGAGGCCTGGCGTGCTGTGATTCATGGGGTCGCAAAGAGTCAGACATGACTGAGCAACAGAACTGACTGACTGACTGATAATACTGGATAACAGGAACAAAGTTCTCCTTCTGTCTCAATTTTGTATTCCAAAAGTTTGGCTTGGATCCAGAAAGAGTTTTATTTTCAGTTTTTTATATGCCTGGAGTGAGTTGGAGGGAGACTGTCAGATCTGTGATTGGAGGTTAGATTGGGGCCAACAATTTGTAGGCAGCTGGACAGAAATGTGGGAAGCCTGGATACTCCGTTTGTGGCTGTTATCTTACTGATCATTGTCAGCTCTCTGGGATTTCTTTTGAATAAAAATAAAGGGTCTCAGCCTATAAAGACTCTTATTTCACTTCTGTTGCCTTTGCTCACTTCCTATAGCAGAGTTCTTGCTTTTTTTTCCCTTGGCTATTTTTGGGTACCGGAGCTGCATTTTTGGTGTGATTTTGATAAAAGTATTTAATCCAAAAATAATTACTATGTTTTCCATGAACAACAGTGAAACATTACCTGGTTCTTTAGTGTTCTATTTATCAGGTTTAAGAAATGCTTTTGGGGGGAATCTCCTGGTTATCCAATGGGTGGGATTCCAAGCAGGTTCAATTCTAGGTTGGAGAACTAAGATCACACGAGTCATATGGTGCAAGAAAAATACTTATTTTTTAAAAAAGAAACTCCTCTTTACTTTTTTCATGTTATCTATAACTTACAAAAATTTAGTAGATTATAATTTTGTAAGCAGAAATGAAACATTTTCTTTTCTTTCTGCCTGATCACTTTAGAATTCAGAAACTCTGATTAAGTATTCTTACATGGCAATACAGTTATTTGCATAAATTTAGTGAGAATCTGTTCTTGTAACAGAACATAATTGGGGAAATGGATCATATTATCAAGGCTTTAACTGCAATGCACATTTGAGAAATATGTGCATAGAATCAGATGTGACTAGACAGTCTTAAGGAACTCAGATGGATTTTATGAGCCAATGTTTACAAAGACCTCTTGGGGAAAAACTCATCTGATACTTAGCATATAAGGATTCCAGACTTGCAAGTGACCATGGTAACTTCCTGACAGATTCAGGAACCTTAGGATATTTGGAAGTACATTGAGAAGAGAATAACTTATCCAAATTGCTATTACTGCATGAAAAGTATGATGATGAGTTCTTGGCATGGCTTCTAGAAGTCCAATCTAAGGCTCTCTATAAAAAATTGAAGTAAAGCAAACTTAAACAGAAGCCTGTCTTCAGTTACTATTCTTGCTCCTGATGATGATGTGCTCTTGGAGCCTGTGCTCAGTCATGTTTGACTCTTTCTGACCTGGTGAATCATAGGTGGCTGGTTTCTCTTTCCATAGGATTCTCCAGGCAAGAATACTGGAGTGAGCTGCCATTTCCTTCTTCAAGGGAGCCTTCTGACTCAGGGATCAAACTCCCATCTCTTGCATCATCTTTTGCATTGGCAAGTGGAGTCTTTACTGCTGAGCCATTCCACCTGTCTCTTATACACATCTAGATGTGTATAAGAGACAGGGGTAAAACTTTTCTATTACATTTTAACTTGATTCTTTCTTGATGCTGAGTAGTTCCTCATTATTGGTTTTTGTTAATNGAATCTACTGCTGAGCCATTCCACTTACTTAAATATTTAGGACAAATTTAATAAGACTAGATTTTGTAATAAAAACTTTGTAACAAAAATCATCTTGCTTTGATTATCTTTGAGTAAATAAGAGTTATAGTAGAGAGAAATTTTGTTTCAGTGAAACTATAATCCACCACGTGGCTTATCAGATTTGAATCCTGTTCACTGTCTTTGAACTATTTTTCAACTCTTTGTAAATTAGATCCTGCTATTTTGAGTATTTTCCCCAGTAATTTGTCAATAACTCATGTTTCCAGTTTTTCTCCCACCCTCCTGTCTTGGTGTCACTGAGAACTAAAAACCGACTGTTCAGATCTTTATGGAAACTCTAGATTGCCCAGTCGCTGTTCCTTTTCCAAAGCCCTGAAAGCTGGACAACTTTACATAATTTCAAAGAACATACATCACAATAGTTTGGAGCAGTTGGTAAGTTCACCAGAATCCCTGAAGCTTCCATTCTTTGCACCTGAAAATAACTATGAGGATGACACTGAGATCTATGCTGTCATGGAGAGCACTCAGACTACAACTGAGGAATCCACCAGATTGCCATTGCTGTCCTCTCTCCACTATCTACGGACACATTGACCCTACTCTTCTCAACTTTACACTCTGGATTCAGAAACTAGCCTTTATCAACTGCTCCAACCACTATTCTTTCTTAGAAATCTGTTTCCATAGAAATTTCATTCATTGGATGTTTGACTGTTTCCACCATTTAGAAGCATAATTTGATGTGTGCTGTGTCTCAACCTGCATCAATGCTTCCTTAAATGAGACACAACCATTTAACTAGATTGATTTAGCCATTTCCTGGACTGGTCTATTAGGATATGGAGTAGTATCCCTGTCTCTTATACACATCTAGATGTGTATAAGAGACAGGAATTAGCCCTCCTCCCCTTTGTAGTCCCACAGCCTTATCCCACCCCTTAGCTAAAGAGAACACACAGGATTCAACTGCCTGACTGCCACTGTGTCACATATTTTCATGGGGCCCTCATATGCAAGTATCTAATTGTTTTTCTCCTGTTAATCTGTTTTATGATAAATTGACTATTAGACCACCCAAAGAACCATGAAGGGCAGAGGAAACATTTTCTTCCCTGACATCTATTTTTTGAACTTACTTCATAAGTTGGTGAGTTTGTTGTTCATCAATAATACTGGAAGAAAGTGAAGAAGAACTAAAAAGCCTCTTGATGAAAGTGAAGGAGGAGAGCGAAAAAGTTGGCTTAAAGCTCAACATTCAGAAAACAAAGATCATGGCATCTGGTCCCATCACTTCATGGCAAATAGATGGGGAAACAGTGGAAACAGTGTCAGACTTTATATTTTGGGGCTCCAAAATCACTGCTTATGGTGATTGCAGCCATGGAATCAAAAGCCATTTACCCCTTGGAAGGAAAGTTATGACCAACCTAGATAGCATATTGAAAAACAGAGACATTACTTTGCCAACAAAGTTCCATCTAGTCAAGGCTATGGTTTTTCCAGTGGTCATGTATGGATGTGAGAGTTGGACTGTGAAGAAAGCTGAGTGCCGAAGAATTGATGCTTTTGAACTGTGATGTTGGAGAAGACTCAAGAGTCCCTTGGACTGCAAAGAGATCCAACCAGTCCGTTCTAGAGATCAGTCCTGGGTGTTCAATGGAAGGACTGATGCTAAAGCTGAAACTCCAACACTTTGGCCACCTCATGCAAAGAGTTGACTCATTGGAAAATACTCTGATGCTGGGAGCAGTTGGGGGCAGGAGGAGAAGGGGATGACAGAGGATGAGATGGCTGGATGGCATCATCGACTCGATGGACATGAGTCTGAGTGAAGTCCGGGAGTTGATGATGGACAGGGAGGCCTGGCGTGCTGTGATTCATGGGGTCGCAAAGAGTCAGACATGACTGAGCAACAGAACTGACTGACTGACTGATAATACTGGATAACAGGAACAAAGTTCTCCTTCTGTCTCAATTTTGTATTCCAAAAGTTTGGCTTGGATCCAGAAAGAGTTTTATTTTCAGTTTTTTATATGCCTGGAGTGAGTTGGAGGGAGACTGTCAGATCTGTGATTGGAGGTTAGATTGGGGCCAACAATTTGTAGGCAGCTGGACAGAAATGTGGGAAGCCTGGATACTCCGTTTGTGGCTGTTATCTTACTGATCATTGTCAGCTCTCTGGGATTTCTTTTGAATAAAAATAAAGGGTCTCAGCCTATAAAGACTCTTATTTCACTTCTGTTGCCTTTGCTCACTTCCTATAGCAGTGTTCTTGCTTTTTTTTCCCTTGGCTATTTTTGGGTACCGGAGCTGCATTTTTGGTGTGATTTTGGTAAAAGTATTTAATCCAAAAATAATTACTATGTTTTCCATGAACAACAGTGAAACATTACCTGGTTCTTTAGTGTTCTATTTATCAGGTTTAAGAAATGCTTTTGGGGGGAATCTCCTGGTTATCCAATGGGTGGGATTCTAAGCAGGTTCAATTCTAGGTTGGAGAACTAAGATCACACGAGTCATATGGTGCAAGAAAAATACTTATTTTTTAAAAAAGAAACTCCTCTTTACTTTTTTCATGTTATCTATAACTTACAAAAATTTAGTAGATTATAATTTTGTAAGCAGAAATGAAACATTTTCTTTTCTTTCTGCCTGATCACTTTAGAATTCAGAAACTCTGATTAAGTATTCTTACATGGCAATACAGTTATTTGCATAAATTTAGTGAGAATCTGTTCTTGTAACAGAACATAATTGGGGAAATGGATCATATTATCAAGGCTTTAACTGCAATGCACATTTGAGAAATATGTGCATAGAATCAGATGTGACTAGACAGTCTTAAGGAACTCAGATGGATTTTATGAGCCAATGTTTACAAAGACCTCTTGGGGAAAAACTCATCTGATACTTAGCATATAAGGATTCCAGACTTGCAAGTGACCATGGTAACTTCCTGACAGATTCAGGAACCTTAGGATATTTGGAAGTACATTGAGAAGAGAATAACTTATCCAAATTGCTATTACTGCATGAAAAGTATGATGATGAGTTCTTGGCATGGCTTCTAGAAGTCCAATCTAAGGCTCTCTATAAAAAATTGAAGTAAAGCAAACTTAAACAGAAGCCTGTCTTCAGTTACTATTCTTGCTCCTGATGATGATGTGCTCTTGGAGCCTGTGCTCAGTCATGTTTGACTCTTTCTGACCTGGTGAATCATAGGTGGCTGGTTTCTCTTTCCATAGGATTCTCCAGGCAAGAATACTGGAGTGAGCTGCCATTTCCTTCTTCAAGGGAGCCTTCTGACTCAGGGATCAAACTCCCATCTCTTGCATCATCTTTTGCATTGGCAAGTGGAATCTACTGCTGAGCCATTCCACTTACTTAAATATTTAGGACAAATTTAATAAGACTAGATTTTGTAATAAAAACTTTGTAACAAAAATCATCTTGCTTTGATTATCTTTGAGTAAATAAGAGTTATAGTAGAGAGAAATTTTGTTTCAGTGAAACTATAATCCACCACGTGGCTTATCAGATTTTAATCCTGTTCACTGTCTTTGAACTATTTTTCAACTCTTTGTAAATTAGATCCTGCTATTTTGAGTATTTTCCCCAGTAATTTGTCAATAACTCATGTTTCCAGTTTTTCTCCCACCCTCCTGTCTTGGTGTCACTGAGAACTAAAAACCGACTGTTCAGATCTTTATGGAAACTCTAGATTGCCCAGTCGCTGTTCCTTTTCCAAAGCCCTGAAAGCTGGACAACTTTACATAATTTCAAAGAACATACATCACAATAGTTTGGAGCAGTTGGTAAGTTCACCAGAATCCCTGAAGCTTCCATTCTTTGCACCTGAAAATAACTATGAGGATGACACTGAGATCTATGCTGTCATGGAGAGCACTCAGACTACAACTGAGGAATCCACCAGATTGCCATTGCTGTCCTCTCTCCACTATCTACGGACACATTGACCCTACTCTTCTCAACTTTACACTCTGGATTCAGAAACTAGCCTTTATCAACTGCTCCAACCACTATTCTTTCTTAGAAATCTGTTTCCATAGAAATTTCATTCATTGGATGTTTGACTGTTTCCACCATTTAGAAGCATAATTTGATGTGTGCTGTGTCTCAACCTGCATCAATGCTTCCTTAAATGAGACACAACCATTTAACTAGATTGATTTAGCCATTTCCTGGACTGGTCTATTAGGATATGGAGTAGTATCCCTGTCTCTTATACACATCTAGATGTGTATAAGAGACAGGAATTAGCCCTCCTCCCCTTTGTAGTCCCACAGCCTTATCCCACCCCTTAGCTAAAGAGAACACACAGGATTCAACTGCCTGACTGCCACTGTGTCACATATTTTCATGGGGCCCTCATATGCAAGTATCTAATTGTTTTTCTCCTGTTAATCTGTTTTATGATAAATTGACTATTAGACCACCCAAAGAACCATGAAGGGCAGAGGAAACATTTTCTTCCCTGACATCTATTTTTTGAACTTACTTCATAAGTTGGTGAGTTTGTTGTTCATCAATAATACTGGAAGAAAGTGAAGAAGAACTAAAAAGCCTCTTGATGAAAGTGAAGGAGGAGAGCGAAAAAGTTGGCTTAAAGCTCAACATTCAGAAAACAAAGATCATGGCATCTGGTCCCATCACTTCATGGCAAATAGATGGGGAAACAGTGGAAACAGTGTCAGACTTTATATTTTGGGGCTCCAAAATCACTGCTTATGGTGATTGCAGCCATGGAATCAAAAGCCATTTACCCCTTGGAAGGAAAGTTATGACCAACCTAGATAGCATATTGAAAAACAGAGACATTACTTTGCCAACAAAGTTCCATCTAGTCAAGGCTATGGTTTTTCCAGTGGTCATGTATGGATGTGAGAGTTGGACTGTGAAGAAAGCTGAGTGCCGAAGAATTGATGCTTTTGAACTGTGATGTTGGAGAAGACTCAAGAGTCCCTTGGACTGCAAAGAGATCCAACCAGTCCGTTCTAGAGATCAGTCCTGGGTGTTCAATGGAAGGACTGATGCTAAAGCTGAAACTCCAACACTTTGGCCACCTCATGCAAAGAGTTGACTCATTGGAAAATACTCTGATGCTGGGAGCAGTTGGGGGCAGGAGGAGAAGGGGATGACAGAGGATGAGATGGCTGGATGGCATCATCGACTCGATGGACATGAGTCTGAGTGAAGTCCGGGAGTTGATGATGGACAGGGAGGCCTGGCGTGCTGTGATTCATGGGGTCGCAAAGAGTCAGACATGACTGAGCAACAGAACTGACTGACTGACTGATAATACTGGATAACAGGAACAAAGTTCTCCTTCTGTCTCAATTTTGTATTCCAAAAGTTTGGCTTGGATCCAGAAAGAGTTTTATTTTCAGTTTTTTATATGCCTGGAGTGAGTTGGAGGGAGACTGTCAGATCTGTGATTGGAGGTTAGATTGGGGCCAACAATTTGTAGGCAGCTGGACAGAAATGTGGGAAGCCTGGATACTCCGTTTGTGGCTGTTATCTTACTGATCATTGTCAGCTCTCTGGGATTTCTTTTGAATAAAAATAAAGGGTCTCAGCCTATAAAGACTCTTATTTCACTTCTGTTGCCTTTGCTCACTTCCTATAGCAGTGTTCTTGCTTTTTTTTCCCTTGGCTATTTTTGGGTACCGGAGCTGCATTTTTGGTGTGATTTTGGTAAAAGTATTTAATCCAAAAATAATTACTATGTTTTCCATGAACAACAGTGAAACATTACCTGGTTCTTTAGTGTTCTATTTATCAGGTTTAAGAAATGCTTTTGGGGGGAATCTCCTGGTTATCCAATGGGTGGGATTCTAAGCAGGTTCAATTCTAGGTTGGAGAACTAAGATCACACGAGTCATATGGTGCAAGAAAAATACTTATTTTTTAAAAAAGAAACTCCTCTTTACTTTTTTCATGTTATCTATAACTTACAAAAATTTAGTAGATTATAATTTTGTAAGCAGAAATGAAACATTTTCTTTTCTTTCTGCCTGATCACTTTAGAATTCAGAAACTCTGATTAAGTATTCTTACATGGCAATACAGTTATTTGCATAAATTTAGTGAGAATCTGTTCTTGTAACAGAACATAATTGGGGAAATGGATCATATTATCAAGGCTTTAACTGCAATGCACATTTGAGAAATATGTGCATAGAATCAGATGTGACTAGACAGTCTTAAGGAACTCAGATGGATTTTATGAGCCAATGTTTACAAAGACCTCTTGGGGAAAAACTCATCTGATACTTAGCATATAAGGATTCCAGACTTGCAAGTGACCATGGTAACTTCCTGACAGATTCAGGAACCTTAGGATATTTGGAAGTACATTGAGAAGAGAATAACTTATCCAAATTGCTATTACTGCATGAAAAGTATGATGATGAGTTCTTGGCATGGCTTCTAGAAGTCCAATCTAAGGCTCTCTATAAAAAATTGAAGTAAAGCAAACTTAAACAGAAGCCTGTCTTCAGTTACTATTCTTGCTCCTGATGATGATGTGCTCTTGGAGCCTGTGCTCAGTCATGTTTGACTCTTTCTGACCTGGTGAATCATAGGTGGCTGGTTTCTCTTTCCATAGGATTCTCCAGGCAAGAATACTGGAGTGAGCTGCCATTTCCTTCTTCAAGGGAGCCTTCTGACTCAGGGATCAAACTCCCATCTCTTGCATCATCTTTTGCATTGGCAAGTGGAATCTACTGCTGAGCCATTCCACTTACTTAAATATTTAGGACAAATTTAATAAGACTAGATTTTGTAATAAAAACTTTGTAACAAAAATCATCTTGCTTTGATTATCTTTGAGTAAATAAGAGTTATAGTAGAGAGAAATTTTGTTTCAGTGAAACTATAATCCACCACGTGGCTTATCAGATTTTAATCCTGTTCACTGTCTTTGAACTATTTTTCAACTCTTTGTAAATTAGATCCTGCTATTTTGAGTATTTTCCCCAGTAATTTGTCAATAACTCATGTTTCCAGTTTTTCTCCCACCCTCCTGTCTTGGTGTCACTGAGAACTAAAAACCGACTGTTCAGATCTTTATGGAAACTCTAGATTGCCCAGTCGCTGTTCCTTTTCCAAAGCCCTGAAAGCTGGACAACTTTACATAATTTCAAAGAACATACATCACAATAGTTTGGAGCAGTTGGTAAGTTCACCAGAATCCCTGAAGCTTCCATTCTTTGCACCTGAAAATAACTATGAGGATGACACTGAGATCTATGCTGTCATGGAGAGCACTCAGACTACAACTGAGGAATCCACCAGATTGCCATTGCTGTCCTCTCTCCACTATCTACGGACACATTGACCCTACTCTTCTCAACTTTACACTCTGGATTCAGAAACTAGCCTTTATCAACTGCTCCAATCACTATTCTTTCTTAGAAATCTGTTTCCATAGAAATTTCATTCATTGGATGTTTGACTGTTTCCACCATTTAGAAGCATAATTTGATGTGTGCTGTGTCTCAACCTGCATCAATGCTTCCTTAAATGAGACAACCATTTAACTAGATTGATTTAGCCATTTCCTGGACTGGTCTATTAGGATATGGAGTAGTATCCTTCAGTACAGTTCAGTTGCTCAGTTGTGTCCAACTCCTTGTGACCCCATGGACTGCAGCATGCCAGGCCTCCCTGTCCATCAACAACTCCTAGAGCTTACTCATACTCATGTCCTTTCAGTCGGTGATACCATCCAAACATCTCATCTTCTGTCGTCCCTTTCTCCTCCTGCTTTCAATATGTCCCAGAATCAGTCTTTTCAAATGAGTCTGTTCTTCATATCAGGTGGCCAAAGTATGGGTGTTTCAGCTTCAGCATCAGTCCTTCCAATGAATATTCAGGACTGATTTCCTTTAGGATGGACTGGTTGGATGTTCTTGTTGTTCAAGGTACTTTCAAGAGTCTTATCCAACAGCGCAGTTCAAAAGCATTAATTCTTCAGCACTCAGCTTTCTTTATAGTCCAACTCTCACATCCATATGTGACTACTGGAAATACCAAAGCTTTGACTAGACAGACTTCTGTTGGCAAAGTAATGTCTCTGCTTTTTAATACACTGTCTAGGTTGGTCATAACTTTTCTCCCAAGGAGCAAGTGTCTTTTAATTTCATGGCTGCAGTCACCATCTTCAGTGATTTTGTAGCTCAAGAAAATAAAGTATGTCACTGCTTCCATTGTTTCCCCATCTATTTCCCATGAAGTGGTGGGACCAGATGCCATGATCTTAGTTTTCTGAATATTGAGTTTTAAGCCAACATTTTCACTCTCCCCATTCACTTTTATCAAGAGATTCTTTAGCTCTTCACTGTCTGTCATAAGGGTGATGTCATCTGCATATCTGAGGTTATTAATATTTCTCTGGCAGTATTGATTCCAGCTTGTGCTTCATCCAGCCCAGCGTTTCTCATGAAGTAGTCTGCATATAAGTTAAATAAGCAGGGTGATAATATACAGCCTTAGTGAACTCCTTTCCCAATTTGGAACCAGTCTGTTCCTTGTCCAGTTTTAACTTCCTGACCTGCATACTGACTTTTAAAGTAGCATCCTTAGGTTTCTTCTTTTCTGCTTATTCATTCTTGTTTCAATCAATGCTCTTTCCCCTTTGGTACATTTCTTAACTCACAGTTTCTAATTGGGATCTCTCTCTATTCCAACCAATACGGATTTTTTCAAAAAATAAAACTTCTAGGGAAGTTTCAAGTGGGGGAAATGTCAGGATCCATCTGTATTCTAGGAGTTGGAAAGATGATTGTAAAGTGAAAACATCTGAGCTGCAGAAGAGGCAGAATAATCTTATATGAATTTCCTTTATCTGACTAAATCAGGGCCTCCTGAAAATTAAGCTGCCATGAACTTCCCTTAGAGGAAATTTCCTGTGAATTTAGCTATCCAGGAAACAGACTGTCCATTGCTATCAGCATTAAAAATAATAAAGTTTATGAGAATCTTCTGTACTTTCCCATGGAAGTCCTAAGTCCCCCCTCTCCAGTTTTTGTTAATTCTGGAATACAAATCCTTATTTCTGGCTATTCAGTGAGTTGCTTATCAATGAGCAACTCCTGCATGTAATAATAATAAAGTTTATGAGAATCTTCTGTACTTTCCCATGGAAGTCCTAAGTTCCCCCTCTTAAGTTTTTGTTAATTCTGGAATACAAGTCCTTATTTCTGGCTATTCAGTGAGTTGCTCATCAATGAGCAACTCCTGCATGTAAAATGTATAAACATAATTTTCACTTCTGTTCATCTGCTTATTGTCAATTAAGTGGCAAATTCCCAAACACTGGACCTAAGTAGGAATAGGTAAAATTTGTGCTCCCAACACATCTACATATATTTCAATGATCTCTCTTGCAGTGAAAATTATACATTATTACAACAAATGTGTTTGATAATCAATTGTATATTTAATAACTTCATTCCAATATGATTTATACAGTCTACAAGCAAAATAAGTGTTAGGTTATGACAGATTAAATTCAGTTTGAAAATGGCAAACTAATCACAAATGTTTTCTTACCTATCATTCTAAGTTTTGAATTTAAATGGCAATAAGTTATTATAAAAATTACATTAATTTAAAACATAATGAAACCAGATAGCAGTGGGGAGAGGAGAAATCCCATTAGATAACTTGAAAGTTAAAAGGCATACATAATTGAATAGAGGAGAAGTCATGACAGCAAAATCTAAGAAAACAAGCTATGTACTGTCCTTTTTAAGAGAACTTGGGGAAACTATCATCTCAGAATCAGCAAATACATAGCAGGAAGCTGAGGAATAACAGCATTCAGAATAGCTATTCATTGAGCCTTTCCCCCTTTTCCATTCTTAAACCAACCATCAGGAAGGAATGGACTTTTCCTTAAGGTCTAACACTTTGTAGAACAAAAGACTCCTGGTTAAAGCTCTGAGACTTGAGAGAAAAGCAAGGCAGAACTAAGCTACTTCATCAACTTGCAGTAAATCCTAAAATAAAGGGAAAGCAAAAGAGTCCAGAGAAGAATGACATCAAAGGATACCATCTCACAAATCCATTTTAATTTGGAAATGATGGATGTCACTGATTTAAATGCCCCTTGTTGTCCATGCACTCTACAGGAAGCCCTGAACTACAAAATGCACAATCCACTTACACAAAATATACAGTCACCACCTGCTCAGTCGTGTCCGACTCTTTGCGACCCCCGTGGACTGTAGCCTACCAGGCTCCGCCATCCATGGGATTTTCCAGATAAGAATACTGGAGTGGGCTGCCATTTTCTTCTCCAGGGGATCTTCCCAACCCAGGGATCGAACTCGGATCTCCTGCATTGCAGACAGACGTTTTACCGTCTGAGCCAACAGTGAAGCTTATAAGGGAGATAACCTCTAATGACACATTAGAGGAACATTACTAGTTCCTTGTACAAATCAACATATTTTGTCCATCGAATGAAGAATTAAGGATCATAGGACCCTGAAGACTAAAAACTAATATAATGACTGTGAAGGACAAAAATGAAAAATGGAGTAAGTGATACTAAGAGACACAGAAGCACCTCAGGATACAAAGGTAAAATGAAAGTGTTAGTTGCTCAGTCATGTCTGACTTTTTGTGACCCTATGTCACCCTACTGTAGCCCACCAGACTTCTCTGTCCACGGAATTCTCCAGGCAATAGTACTGGAGTGGCTAGCCATTCCCTTTTCCAGGGGATCTTCTTGACCCAGGGCTTGAACCTGGATGTCCTTCATTGCAGGCAGATTCTTTACCATCTGAGCCACCAGAGACGCCCCAAAGGAAACATAAAGAAATCTAATTATTGCTATTCAATTAGATTTAAGATAAATTCATAAAACAAGGAAATGAATAATGGGAAAGGAAAATAAGAAAGATACTGGTGAAGAAAATTATATAAAACGTGGAAATAGACAAGCCAGGTAAAACATGGAGAAAGTAATGTGTTCTTCAGTACAGTACTGGGCTTGATTTTCTAAACTTTCTATACACTAGTCTCTTATGACTCTTAAGAGGTCTGAGATTAATGTGTGGATTGTTGACTAGAAGAAATGCAAGTGATTTTTTTTCTGTTAAAAAGTCTCCTTCAAACTTACAAGTTATGGACAGTTTGGATCAAACTCAGCAATCTAATGCTAGCATTGCCCCTAAATGTAAACTTTTTAAATGTTCCTTGATATGGTTATATTATGGTATTGCTTCCCTCATTAACTACTGGATGAATAAAATCTTCAACACATGCTTATTTTTATTTGCATGAGAATCATGTTTCTTAAACATTTAACTGTTGTGGAGGTCATTTACTTTGATGCCCAAGTGGATTTAACCAATGACATAAAACAAACAAACAAATAAAAATGCATTTCCAGAAAAGTGTACTTCATGGGCTGCCTGAATACATGGTTTTACTCTTTTGACTCAGAGTAAAGCACAGAACTTTACACTTCCTGACTCTCTAGTTGTGCTTTTACTTTTTTTCCTAGTGATTTTGTGTTTTGCTTTTGTGTCTAATTTGTGAGCTGATAAGTTTTTTCCATTGAGACCTGCGGTAATTGGGAACGTGGGTTTATGATTTGCCCATTTGAAACTCTCTGTCAGATGTATGATGGTGATCTATTTATGTCGGGTGATAGAGGCCAAACGTGTTTTGAGAGTTTCCTTATTTGTTTGTTATCTACTTATGAACCCAATCTCTTAAGAATGTTGTGCCCCACTGGGAAAGGAAATAGCTTTTCGATATCTACCTGGTGGGTTTAGTGTTTATGGTTTACTTCTGACCTGTGACTGATGTTATAGAACTAAAACTGTAAGTTCTTTAGGAGTCTGTAATTCAGAAAAGATTTTACATTTTCTAATGTAAGAGTAACATATTTTCCTACCAACAAAGGGTATTAAAATAAATTAGATGATCAGGTTTCTTAAAGTACCTCTACTCGTTTTATAAAAATTAATAAACATAAATCTAATGTTCCTAAAATTCTCAGAAAATAAGGAAAGTGAGCTTCTAATGCCTTAAGGATGTTAGACATCTTAAGAAAAGAATTCTTATGGAAACTGCAATGTCAGAAACATTTAATAATTCAAATGTGTTAAAACTTTGCCAAAGATCACTGTTTTGATTGGTTTATTTATAATAAGTCAGTCTATATTATTCATTGCCACATATTGTATTTGACTTTATTTCTGCTAAAATGGTAAATTGTATTAAAGTTACTAACATAATGATTAACGTTACTCTTTACCTTTTCTGTAACTTGTCCACATAGACATGAGACTTCATGAGTCTCCAGGATGATTTTCTCTATTTTGTGTGAACTTTGATCATATCCTTGAGTATTTAAAATAATAATAACAGTATACAAAAACACAAAGAACCAAACTTTCCCCTTTGTGAAAGACTGCTGCTGCTACTGCTGCTAAGTCGCTTCAGTTGTGTCTGACTCGGTGTGACCCTAGAGATGACAACCCACCAGGCTCCCTCGTCCCTGGGATTCTCAAGGCAAGAAAACTGGAGTGGGTTGACATTTCCTTCTCCAATGCATGAAAGTGAAAAATGAAAGTGAAGTCACTCAGTCATGTCCGACTCCTAGCGACCCCATGAATTGCAGCCTTCCAGGCTCCTCCATCCATGGGATTTTCCAGGTAAGAGTACTGGAGTGGGATGCCATTGCCTTCTCCATTGTGAAAGACTAGTGTTCCTTATAATATTGTATGTAATATTGTAAACATTCCATCACTTTGATTAAATAGGTGAACATGTAAAATTTTTTAAGCACTTGTTTCTAACTTTATTAAATGATCAAATTTAAAAAAAATAATTTTGCCTTCACCTTCCTAAAATCAGATTCTAAGCTAAAAACTAAAATGAAATAATATTTTCAGGATATATTTCACAGCTAGAACTATCTCTGAGTATTCCCAGTGGACCCCAGGAAGTCACAAAGATTTGTTATTTCTTCTTATAAAATGAGGGTGGGTTCTAAGATGATTAGGTTTGTTTAGTAGCCTCCATGAAACATTCATCTTTCCTAGGCTAAGCTTGCTCCTTGGAAGAAAAGTTGTGACCAACCTAGACAGCATATTAAAAAGCAGAGACATTACTTTGCCAACAAAGGTCCATCAAGTCAAAGCTATCATTCTTCAGTAGTCACGTATGGATGTGAGAGTTGTACCATAAATAACTGAGGGCCAAAGAATTGATGCTTCTGAACTTTGGTGTTGGAGAAGACTCTTGAGAGTCTCTTGGACAGCAAGGAGATCCAACCAGTCCATCCCAAAGGAAATCAGTCCAGAATATTCTTTGGAAGGGCTGATACTGAAGCTGAAACTCCAATACTTTGGCCACCTGATGTGAAGAACTGAAACATTTGAAAAGACCCTGATGCTGGGAAGGACTGAAGGCAGGAGGAGATGGAGGACAGAGGATGAGATGGTTGGATGGCATCACCATCTCAAAGGACATGAGCTTGAGTAAACTCCAGGAGTTGGTGATGGACAGGGAAGCCTGGCATGCTGCAGTCCATGGGGTCGTAGAGTCAAACACAGCTGACCGCCTGAATGCAACTGAACTGAGTATTACAAAAGGAACCATTCTGATAAGTATATAAAGGATTTTTCAATTTTATTCCTTTCATATAATTTCAGGGTAAGTAAAACATTACTTTGCCAGCTAAGGTCCGTCTAGTCAAGGCTATGGTTTTTCCTGTGGTCATGTATGGATGTGAGAGTTGGACTGTGAAAAAGGCTGGGCACCGAAGAATTGATGCTTATGAACTGTGGTGTTGGAGAAGACTCTTGAGAGTCCCTTGGACTGCAAGGAGATCCAACCAGTCCATTCTGAAGGAGATCAGCCCTGTGATTTCTTTGGAAGGAATGATGCTAAAGCTGAAACTTCAGTACTTTGGCCACCTTATACGAAGAGTTGACTCATTGGAAAAGACTCTGATGCTGGGAGGGATTGGGGGCAGGAGGAGAAGGGGATGACAGAGGATGAGATGGCTGGATGGCATCATGAACTCGATGGACATGAGTCTGAGTGAACTCTGGGAGATGGTGATGGACAGGGAGGCCTGGTGTGCTGCAATTCATGGGGTCGCAAAGAGTTGGGCACAACTGAGCCACTGAACTGAACTGAACTGGAAATTAAAAGCTAGCTGATGGGTCAAACAAACTCTTAATATGTCTTGCATAGGAAGTTGGCACCTTTGGAATGAGGGGCCACTTGCACCTATTGTATTATATTTGACCTTAGGAATCTCTGCCTAAACTGAGACAATAGAAAAATGACAGTTAACATGCTGCTACCCTAATACACATTAGAGCTTATCACAAGCCACGCAATTCTAGAAATACTCTATGTGTACAAACTCATTTAATCTTCAAACTGCTACTAAATTTAGCTCATTTTATCCTCAATCTTACTTTAAGTTCATATAAATATTCCTATTTAAAGGTAATCAGGTCCTTTTGAATGAAAATAACTGCCATGCCATTCCCTGGAAAACTGTGACTGTTAGAAAAGTGACCAAATAACACAACTCCACATGTTTAAGAACAGAGTGAAGTAAGTCAGAAAGGAAAACAGCAATACAGTATATTAATGCATATATATGGAATTTAGAAAGATGGTAATGATGACCCTATATGCCAGACAGCAAAAGAGACACAGATATAAAGAATAGACTTTTGGACTCTGTAGGAGAAGGCAAGGGTGGGATGATTTGAGAGAATAGCATTGAAACGTGTATATTACCATATATGAAATAGATTGCCAGTCCAGGTTGGATGCATGAGACAGGGCATTCAGGGCTGGTGCACTGGGACAACCCTGAGGGATGGAATGGGGAGGGAANCATATATATGGAATTTAGAAAGATGGTAATGATGACCCTATATGCCAGACAGCAAAAGAGACACAGATATAAAGAATAGACTTTTGGACTCTGTAGGAGAAGGCAAGGGTGGGATGATTTGAGAGAATAGCATTGAAACGTGTATATTACCATATATGAAATAGATTGCCAGTCCAGGTTGGATGCATGAGACAGGGCATTCAGGGCTGGTGCACTGGGACAACCCTGAGGGATGGAATGGGGAGGGAAGTATGTAGGAGAGAGGTTCAGGATGGGAGACACATGTACACCCACGGCTGATTCATGTCAATATATGGCAAAAATGACTACAATATTGTAAAGTAATTAGCCTCCAATTAAAATAAATAAATTTTTAAAACAAAATAATTTTTTTTACGTTGAGAGAAATCCCCAGTGATATTTATGGCACAGTGAAAATACATGCTGCCCAATATGTAGGGATCTGGCCTGCACTCTAGCCCACTTGGCCAGTCACAGTGTAAGTAGGAATGGTCAAAACCCTGAGAAATCCTATTGTATGAAAAGGTTTCAATTTCTCTATCAAATGTGGAAGTAAAAAAATATGTAATATACTAAGAAATAAAAATGAAAAAATAATAATCAAACTGTGATACAGAGACATAAATTAACATGTGGTTTCATGCTTGATTTCTTTCCGAATATTTGTAAAAGAACCGTTCTATATGTTTTCCTTGCTGTTGGAGTTCTCTGACGGTGTGTCTGCTTTCATCATTGGTTTTGATTTCCTGTCTCATCCTGTTGTCTGCTTAGTTGTCGTCAGTGCAGACCCCCCTCCCGCATCTCCCCTCCCCCGTCCCTCCACTTGCTCTGGTCATAGCAGTGCTGTGGTCCACAGGGTGTGTCCCCTTAGTCGGGTTTGTGCTTTGTCTTCATGTCTCATTAAATGGTGATTTTCCCCCATAGCAGTAAGTTGAATTGGTGTATCACTATGCAGTTACAGGAGAAGGCAATGGCAACCCACTCCAGTACTCTTGCTGGAAAATCCCATGAATGGAGGAGCCTGGTAGGCTGCAGTCCGCGGGGTCACACAGAGTCGGACATGACTGGAGAGACTTGGCAGCAGCAAAGTAATGCCAGGGTTTAATTTAAAAGTTTCCCTATACTGAACCTAAGGACAAGGAGGTCATTATATGATTAAAAAAAGAAAAAATAAGATGAAACTATCATGATTTCCTGTGGCCTAATAGAATAATCTTAAACACATGTAACACTAAAAAGTAGAAGAAATTTATAGTGGAAAAACATAGTGAAAAATATTTTAATGCATACCTTAGAAACTGATAGACTAGATACATTAAAAATTAGGAGGGATATAAAATATTTGAGAGAAATTACATATTATAGTCAATCCAAAGCATGTCTTTTTTTCTTCCTTAACGGTGGTCCAGAAAAATATACTCCAATTACTGGGAAGAACATATATGTGAGAAGAGAGGACAAAGAATGAGATGGAGAGAGCCAGGCTTTAACATACTTGTAACATTTTATTAAAAAAAAAAAAGCTATCAGAAGTAAATATGATAAAAATCTTAACATAATAAACCTAAATGATTGACACATTAGTGACTGCAACCTTATGCTTTTTCATATTTTTGGCCTTACTATATATTTAAAATATTCATAATTCTGAAAACAATAACAACAAAAAAATCTCTTGAGACAGACAGATTATCTTCAGTGTTTCTGACAACTAAGAGAAACTTCAGTTCTAAAACATATTGCTTTTCTTTGACAAAGTGCATCCTATTTTCTTGTTCAGGAAAGTAATTTGCATCAGTTTCTTGCAGTTGTTACCTCTGCAGTGGTCTCCTCAAGGAGACTAAGTCTTTTACTTTTTTATGCCTAGCCAAACAATTCCATTTCAGTGCTTAAGGTCCCAGACTAGCGTCTCAATTTGTTGTCCTTTTTGAAAATACAATGTGTATCCAAGTGTGTCTGTGTGTCTGTGTATGTGTTAGATAGGGAAAGCAAGTGTGTAGGATAGAAAATAAAATTAATCATTGTTGTATCATTCTTACAGTAAACATATAGTGATATAATAACTAATTTAAAGTAATTGTGATAAGTTAAAGACATATGTTTTCAACCCATAGAAACATATGGAAGACAAATAGATATCAATATCTCAAAAGTTATTGGAGTAAATAGAATGGAATACTGAAAGATACTCATTTAGCTCAATTAAGTGCATAAAACAAGGCAAAAGACATAAATAGAAATGAGAAAAACTTGTGAGTGTTCACTCATGTTCGACTCTTTCAACCCCAT
>SJYX01014311.1:115306-137880 GCA_006410675.1 Oreotragus oreotragus
GGGTGGTTTCATCTGTGTATCTGAGCTTATTGATATTTCTCCCAGCAATCTTGATTCCAGCTTGTGTTTCATCCAGCCTGGCATTTCACATGTTGTACTCTGCATATAGGTTAAATAAGCAGGATGACAATACACAGCCTTGACATACTCCTTTCCTGATTTGGAAACAATGTGTTGTTCCATGTCCAGTTCTAACTGCATCTTGACCTGCATACAGATTTCTCAGGAGACAGGTCAGATGGTCTGGTATTCCCATCTCTTGAAGAATGTTCCACATTTTACTGTGATCCACATAGTCAAAAGCTTTGGCATAGTCAGTAAAGCAAAAGTAGATGTTTTTCTGGAACTCTCTTGCTTTTTTGATGATCCAGCAAATGTTGGCAATTTGATCATTGGTCCACTGCCTTTCCTAAATCCTGCTTGAACATCTGGAAGCTCATGGTTCATGTAACTGTTGAAGTCTGGCTTGGAGAATTTTGAGCATCATTTTGCTAGTGTGTGAGATGAGTGCAATTGTGCAGTATTTTGAACAATCTTTGGCATTTCCTTTCTTTGGGGTTTGAATGAAAACGACCTTTTCCAGTCCTGTGGCCACTGCTGAGTTTTCCAGATTTGCTAGCATATTGAGTGAAACACTTTCACAGCATCATCTTTTATTATTTGACATAGCTCCACTGGAATTCCATCACCTCCACTAGCTTTGTTCATAGTGATGCTTCCTAAGGTCCACCTGATTTTGCATTCCAAGATGTCTGGCTCTAGGTGAGTGATCACACCAAAGTGGTTATCTGGGTCATGATGATCTTTTTTATATAGTTCTTCTGTGTATTCTTGCCACCTCTTCTTAATATCTTCTGCTCGGTTCGGTCCATACCATTTCTGTTCTTTATGGTGCTCATTTTTGCATTAAATGTTCCCTTGGTATCTCTAATTTTCTTGAAGAGATCTCCAGTCTTTCCCATTGTATAGTTTTTCTCTATTTGCTTTCATTGATCACTGAGGAAGGCTTTCTTATCTCTCCTTGTTATTCTTTGGAACTCTGCATACAGTTGGATAAATCTTTCCTTTTGTTCTTTGCCTTTAGTTTCTTTTCTTTTCTCAGCTATTTGTAAGGCCTCCTCAGACAACCATTTTGCCTTTTTTCATTTATTTTTCCTGGGATGATCTTGATCCCTGCCTCCTGTACAATGTCATGAACCTCTGTCCATAGTTCTTCAAGTACTCTCTCAGACCTNTTTGCCTTTAGTTTCTTTTCTTTTCTCAGCTATTTGTAAGGCCTCCTCAGACAACCATTTTGCCTTTTTTCATTTATTTTTCCTGGGATGATCTTGATCCCTGCCTCCTGTACAATGTCATGAACCTCTGTCCATAGTTCTTCAAGTACTCTCTCAGACCTAATCCTTTGAATCTATTTCTCATTTTCACTGTACAATTGTAAGGGATTTGATTTAGGTCATACTTGAATGGTCTAATGTTTTTCCCAACTTTCTTCAATTTAAGTATGAATTTGGGAATAAGGAGTTCATGATCTGAGCCACAGTCAGTTCCCGGTCCTATTTTTGCTGACCATATAGAGCTTCTTCATCTTTGGCTGCAAGGAATTTAACAATCTGATTTTGGTGTTGAACATCTGGCGATGTCCATGTGTAGAGTCTACTCTTGTGTTGTTGGAAGAGAGTGTTTGCTATGACCAGTACATTCTCTTGGCAAAACTCTTGTTAACTTTTACCCTTCTTTATTTTGTACTCAAAGGTCAAATTTACCTGTTATTTCAGGTATCTCTTGACTTCCTTCTTTTGCATTCAAGTGCCCTATAATGAGAAAGACATCTTTTTGCAGTGTTAGTTCTAGAAGGTCTTGTAGGTCTTCATAGAACCATTCAACTTCAGCTTCTACAGCATTACTGGTTGGTGCATAGACTTGGATTATTCTGATATTGAATGGTTTGCCTTGGAAAGGAACAAAGATCATTCTGTCGTTTTTGAGATTTGCATCCAAGTACTGCATTTTGGACTCTTTTGTTGACTATGATGGCCATTCCATTTCTTCTAAGGGATTCTTGCCCACAGTAGTAAATATAATGGTCATCTGAGTTAAATTCACCCATTTCAGTCCATGTTAGTTCATTGATTCCTAAAATGTTGAAGTTCACTCTTGCCATCTCCTGTTTGACCACTTCCAATTTTCCTTGATTCATGGACCTAACATTCCAGTAGTGTAAAAAAAATTTTCCTGGGGCAACATATACTTTTCTTTGCTCTGCCCTCCCCCCAGCTTCTCTTTTCTCATCATGATAGTGGAAGTTTTGGGGTAGTGGATTCTTAAGCCTCCTTCTACCCATAATATCTTATAAACTCTGCTATTTTCTTTAAAATAAATTCCTTGGCACAAGTGTTCTTGGGTAAAGTACATGAAACACTAACCTATTTTGGAATATATAATGTCATGATAATGTTAAATATGATTAAATATTAAAATTTAATATTACATATTATGTATTTCTTAATTTTTACTAATTAGATTCTCAATTATCATTAAACAATTAAACTTTTAGTGTGTATTTATAAACTAATATGAAAATATTTATATGTCTTAAAATGATATAAATATCTCAAATTGAATTAAACTTATAATTTCAATTCTAATTGCAAATTATCAATTATAATTAAGATTAATTGCAAATTATTGCAAGGAATTTATTTTTAATTGCAACATTCTTGGTAGTTAATTCCAGTTGCTTTCAATTTTCTGTGAAAGTATTTATTTGTAGAATTTATTTGTTTTTACTTCTACTTTCTGTAGACTATGAATTTATTCTGAAACATAGGTCACTGTTTCTCATTCAAGATACACTTTTCTTGAAGATTTTTGTCAATAGGATTGGGGACAGTATTGAGAAATTTCCTTTAACAAATGACTGATGCTTGTTGTCCTCAGGACAGATTTTGAGAAACACTGTCATAGAATGCCACAAAAGAGGAATCAAAATCCTTTCTCAAGCCCAACAAACAATTGATGTAATCTTACTTTAATATATAGATTTATGATTGTATTAAATGGCATTTTTGCTGATATTGAGGTATCACAACTAAAAAAACAAAGTATTAATATTGAACTAGACATTAATATTTATCAAATGAATACCCTGGAACATGATTGTCCCTGGTTAGGCTAATATTTGTTTAAAGAAAAGGCTTTCTATTTTTTTTTCTTTTAAGAGAGCTAAGGCTATATCTGGTTCATTTTCTTTAAGTAACAGTCATTGATTTTTGTTTGGTTGTTATTTTTAAATTGAAAGACAGATGAGGAATCATATTGGATTGAGTGTAGTTTCTGTATTCAATAGTGTAATAAATCAGATAAAAAAGACAGAATAAAGATTTCCATTTCTCAGCAGAGATACATATAACTGAGTATTTGAAACACCATAGTATATCATGTCAAACATAATCCATGAACAACAGTGGTCTCCATTCATATTTTCTATCTTGTCTACTATTTGATGTAGCTGGTAGATGATAAAATGTATCTAATAATGCCAACAACTACTGAGACATTAAAAAGATAATTTTGTAAAATTGAAATATATCTATATTCTCATGGCTGTCTGCTTTTCTGCTTTAAGATTAGTCTTAATCTTTTCCAAAAGTTGCTGAATACCACTGTATACTAGCTTTAAAATTTGAATTGTATTCCTAAGAAAAGAAAAATGAAATGACTCATATTTTAAAAATGTATTTTCAAGAACTAAATTTAGCTCCCTTGATTTTATACCTATATTCTGTTTAGGTTTACTAGTATTCTATATCCTTCTTTTGCAAGCAACTTCAAAATGTGAGTTGAGATTCAGAGTTGGATTAAAGAGCAATCTAAGGTTTTACTTAAGGTCCATCTAGTCAAGGCTATGGTTTTTCCATTGGTCATGTATGGATGTGAGAGTTGGACTGTGAAGAAAACTGAGCGCCGAAGAATTGATGCTTTTGAACTGTGGTGCTGGAGAAGACTCTTGAGAGTCTCTTGGACTGCAAGGAAGTCCAACCAGTCCATCCTAAAGGAGATCAGTCCTGGGTGTTCATTGGAAGGACTGAGGCTGAAGCTGAAACTCCAATACTTTGGCCACCTCATATGAAGAGTTGACTCACTGGAAAAAACCCTGATGCTGGGAGGGATTGGGGGGCAGGAAGAGAAGGGGACAGCAGAGGATGAGATGGCTGGATGGCATCACCTTTCAATGGACATGAGTTTGAGTAGACTCCGGGAGTTGATGATAGACAGGGAGGCTTGGCGTGCTGCAATTCATGGGGTCGCAAAGAGTTGGACACGACTGAGTGACTGAACTGAACTGAAATGAATGTTGGAAAAAATAACTATGTGAGACATTCATTTCAGTTCAGTTCAGTTCAGTCGCTCAGTCGTGTCCAACTCTTTGAGACCCCATGAATCACAGCACACCAGGCCTCCCTGTTCATCATCATCTCNATAAAATCAGATGTTCTGGACCTTTCTAGATGTATCAATAAATTCATCTGTAATATGACCACTGATGGGCTTCCTGGTGATTCAGACAGTAAAAACTCTGCCCGCAAAGCAGGAAACCTGGATTCAATCCAAGTAGGGAAGATCCTCAGGAGAAGGGAATGGCTCCCACTCCAGTAGTTTTTCCTGGAGAATCCTATGGACAGAGAAACCTGGTGGGCTACAGTCTATGGGGTCACAACAAGTCAGAAAAGACTAACAATTTCACTTTTTTCGTGAATACTGACAATGACAAAGTAGGAGGAGCAGTAAGTATGTTTATCTGGATATTTCGGGTTGACAAAAGTAGAAATTTAAGGATGCCAATTTGAGAATTCAGCTGCATATAGATGAGTTCAAGAAGGCAGACTAAAATTCTTTCCATGATGCTTTTAGAGAGATAGAAGTAAGTCAACTGAGAATAACACTTGGGAATAATGTAAAGAGTTTGCCTGAGTTTAGACTGTGCTCTCTGAAACAGTCTTCAGTGTCTGTGATTTCCCATGGGAATAAAAGTCTAAGTAAATTTATTAGGTGATCATTTATTTTTGAAAACAGAGACAAATTTTGACTTTCATACAAACATAAAATGAAAAGTGTCAAGGATTTTACTTAACTTATTAATAATGAGGCAACTAATAAGATGCTAAAAACTTGTTCAAAGGATAATGGAAAGAGCAGGCAATCAATGATGCTGAAATGAGTTTGTGCAACNTTTTGAAAACAGAGACAAATTTTGACTTTCATACAAACATAAAATGAAAAGTGTCAAGGATTTTACTTAACTTATTAATAATGAGGCAACTAATAAGATGCTAAAAACTTGTTCAAAGGATAATGGAAAGAGCAGGCAATCAATGATGCTGAAATGAGTTTGTGCAACAGGTGCAAAATTGACTTATGACACGGGCACAAGGTTATATGAATTTCATCTCCACAGGAAGAAAATTTCATTTTAATTTCTATGAATAAGAAGGCTTAGCATTAACATCTGTTTTCTAAACTGATTGAAAAACAGCTCCAAGTCAATGAAAAATGCAGTCTTCATAGAATCATATAGCCCAGAAGGATACATACTAAACAAAGTTTACCTTTCTTTTGAAAAGAAACTCAGGAATCTTCATGGCATATTTAAAAGCCTTTCACAATTTTTCCTGACCAAGTCTTACTGTCATCTCTGATAAGAGAACAGTTCAGTGGTTCGGGTACATTTGGCGATGTCTTCTTCCCCATTTAGGTGACCCATGTATAATCTAATTAGAAACATCAGCCATGCCTCTGGGAGAAGACATTCAAGTATGCAAATTTATGTCTACAGACATGTGCAAAAGCAGTGCAACTAGCTGCACGGGGGTGAGCTGAATCAGAGGATAAGTAAGGTTCCTGGTTTGAGTGACAACTCCAACCACAAGAAGCCAGGAATAGTGCTTCTCTTAACACAGAATTAGCAAATGACTCTAACAAACTAAAGAGAGTACTCAGAACTTTATTGTGCTAATCAGTGAAAATGGTAGTCAGGAGCTAGAGGATGCAGTCCAGGGAAAGAAGAAGAAATAAATTAAAGCAGGAAGCCACGCAGTCTCAAGTACTGTGTTGTGCACGGTGGTAGGAGTTTGAGGAGAGCTAGTTATACCCCACAGTACTGAAAGCAACTTGTTCACATGTGGTGAATGGGAACAAAATCAAGGGGACTGATTGGCACAGAGGAGGGAAGAATCGACTGTGAGCACATGTGACAAACAGATTTCTGACTCTGACATATAATAAGCTAAATATGGAATATGTTATTATATAATTACACTATTATTATACAACAGAACTGGCAACATGCTGCTATGGTTCATAAATAAGGGTATGACACGCAGGTAATCATAAACACCTCCATCTCTATAGCATTTTGTATGTGAATGTTCTTATTAATAACTCTTAGATGTATATGCTGTTATTTCTGCATTTCAGTGGAAGAGCTAAAGCTCTTGTTAATGGGAGGCGGAGGCAGCACTTACACAGCTTCTTCTGGTTTCCATCAGAAGAATGGAAAAGCTGCTTCTTCTGTTCCGTGAGCCAGTCCTCCTATTGCGCTGCCCCGGCCAGATCCCACATAGATTTCTATGTAGAACCAGAGGTCAGGCAATAACTACCAAGAAGCCCAAACTATAGGAAAGCAAGACCCACCAACAGTGTCTAAAAGATCTATGACTCTACTATGTCCTTAAGAGACCAGAAAGCTGTGGGGAACAGAGCAGGTACATTGTGATGAAGTGCTGAATTTAAAGTAGTGGCCAGAAGGGTGCCTGAGGGAAGATGCAAAAATGAGAATAAACAGCAAACTTCTTGGGAGAATTGACCAGGCCGGGCATTGGCTATGTAAGTTACATCGGCTTTCCCCTTTGTTCTTTACAACACACCTACAGGTAGGTACTATCTCCATCTGTCAGATGTAGAAACAGGCACAGAGATGTTAGAGGAGACCCCAAGGTCCCTCGGGGCTTCCCAGGTGGTGCTAGTGGTAAAGAACCTGCCTGCCAATGCAGGAGACATAAGAGACGCAGGTTCAATCCAGAAGATCCCTTGGAGGAGGAAATGGCAACCCATTCTAGTATAATTGCCTGGAGAATCCCATGGACAGAGGAACCTGGTGGCCTACACAGTCCATAGGGTTGCAAAGAGTCAGACACGACTGAAGCAACTATAGCATTCACATAGCAGAAGCTACAGGCAGATTTGATTTTTTAATGCTTTTCTTTCGGGGGGGGGAGGGGAGATGAGTGCTTCCCTGGTGGCTCAGCTAGTAAAGAATTCACCTGCAATGCAGAAGACCTGGGTTCCATCCCTGGGTTGGGAAGATCCTCTGGAGAAGGGAATGACCACCCACTCCAGGAGTCTGGCCTGGAGAATTCCATGGACTGTGTTGTCCATGGGGTAGCAAAGAGTCTGACACTACTGAACAGCTTTCACTTTCAGTTTCAAGGTCCCTACCTTGTAAACGTTAAAGTGAAAGGTAAGTCGCTCAGTCGTATCCGACTCTCACGGACTGTAGCCTACCAGGCTCCTCCATCCATGGAATTTTCCAGGCAAGGATACTGGAGTGGGTTGCCATTTCCTTCTCCAGGAGATCTTCCCAACCCAAGGATTGAACCTGGGTCTTCCGTATTGTAGGCAGACGCTTTACCGTCTGACCCACCAGGGAAGTAAATGTTAAGGCTGATACTAAAACTCAGGTCTGTCCGATCGTAAGTCTGCCACTGTTTTCCAGTCAGCCTTATATACTCTTTGCCATAAAAGTGATTATGGTTAATTGGGGCTTTTCAGGCTTCCCTGGTGGCTCAGAGGGTAAAGTGTCTGCCTGCAGTGCGGGAGACCTGGGTTCGATCCCTGGGTCGGGAAGATCCCCTGGAGAAGGAAAAGGCACCCCACTCCAGTATTCTCGTCTGGAGAATCCCATGGACAGAGGAGCCTGGAAGGCTGCAGTCCATGGGGTTGCAAAGAGTCGGACACGACTGAGTGACTTCACTTTCACTTTCAGGGTGAGAGGAAATGTCTGAGAGAATTTGGAAAAAAATTTCTTTGGAGTAAAATCAATTATTGGACCCAAATCTTGTCTGATATATTAGTAGTTTGCACGAAGTGTACAATTAAAGATTACAAAAAAAAAAGAAAAAAGATTATGTACGATCTAAAGAGAAAATTCAGAATGACCTAAAATCGCAGCTATACTTGCTATGGAAGGTCAGGGTGACAGTTGAGGAGGGAATGGTGTAATTGAGTGGGAAGTGTATTCTACCAGGTTTTAAAGTAGACTGAAAACTATTCTGAAAAAAGATTATGTACGATCTAAAGAGAAAATTCAGAATGACCTAAAATCACAGCTGTACTTGCTATGGAAGGTCAGGGTGACAGTTGAGGAGGGAATGGTGTAATTGAGTGGAAAGTGTATTCTACCAGGTTTTAAAGTAGACTGAAAACTATTCTAGGTTAATGTGTCAGTCACTCAGCTGTGTCTGACTCTTTGTGATCCCATGACAGTGGCTCGCCAGGCTCATCTGTCTGTGGAGTTTTCCAGGCAAGAGTACTGGAGTGGGTAGCTATTCCTTTCTCCAGGGGATCTTCCCGACCTAGAGATTGAACCAGGGGTCTACTGCAATGCAGGCAGATTCTTTAGCATCTGAGCCCTTAATAGCCATTAGATGAAGTATAAATAAATACGAATATGGATGGTATTTAATCAAATAAGAAAACAGAATTATTTCTATTCACAATAAACTATGTTGCACAAAACCTATGAAACCTTGTGAAAAACAAAATTCCTTTTAAAACAGCTATTAACTTTAGATGGAATTCCAATGAAACACGAACAGCTTAAGGATTTCCAAAATGCTGTCTTTGAATGCTACATTGGCCTTCACTTATCATCTATTCTGAGTCAGCGGCATCTGACTTGAGGAGATAGTACCATTTTCCCACAAATTGCCTCAGATGAAAATCTAATGCAGTCTTTAAAAAATGAAGTTCAGAAAGGCCAAGCTGCCAGAGATTGCTTCTATTTCCTTTGACTTCAGTTGGATCCTCGTCCCAGCTGGCTCTCCAGGCTTGTTCAGATCTCTCATTTATCCACTTCACTATCAATACTGACTTTGAATTCAGCTCTTTGTCCTCAGATCTGCTTAAAACCATTTTGGGGACCAGGGCTCCCAGATGTTCTCCACTGAAATACCCTACCTCCAGCTAGCACTGTGGGTGTGTTTTCTATAATATCCCATCCTCCATGGCACATTATTAAGCAAAACACAACATCATCAGAGAAAAACCTTGCATCTGGATTACTTTATGGAAGCCCAATAGTAATACCAAGGATAATGAGAACTTAATTGACCAAGAGGCCTCACAGAAGCAGCTAATGAGACTGCCTGACCTAGAATTTCTGTTTCTACCTTCATAGTCAAAAGGGGAATTTTTTTCCCTAGCAATTTTTGAATAGCCTTCTGTCTTTCCCTCCAGTCATCCAAGTTTTAGAAATATTGAGATAGCATCATGCTGAAATAACATCATAGAGCCTTGAAAGACTGAAACGACATCATAGAGCCTTGGGCCTCCCAGGTGGTGCTAATGGTAAAGAACCCACCTGCCGATGCAGAAGATATGAGATGTGGGTTTGATACATGGGTCAGGAATATCCCCTGGAGGAGGGCATGGTAACCCACTCCAGTATTCTTGCCTGAAGAATCCCATGGACAGAGGAGCCTGACNGGGCCTCCCAGGTGGTGCTAATGGTAAAGAACCCACCTGCCGATGCAGAAGATATGAGATGTGGGTTTGATACATGGGTCAGGAATATCCCCTGGAGGAGGGCATGGTAACCCACTCCAGTATTCTTGCCTGAAGAATCCCATGGACAGAGGAGCCTGACAGGCTATATAATCCATAGAGTAAAAAATAGTCAGACAACGACTGAAATGACTTAGCACAGCACAGCACAAAGTCATACAGTCTAGCCTGAAATGGGGACATTTAAAATTTATATTAAAAATAAGATTTATATGACCCATTTTCATAATTTTACTAGACCAAAAGTTAAAATATCAGTTAGTCCAACTCAGTTGAAGGCATGGAGCCACTCTAGTGACAGATGGCCTACAGTTCCCCATCAGGAAAGTCCCCCTTACTAGCCTTGATCTTGGGAAAGAGCTCTCCTCCCATGGTGGAACTTTGCCAGGGAAATTATGTTCCAGCCAGTATTAGTTGGGAAATCCACTTGTTTTGAGAATTTGGCTCTTCCTGGAGGCAGGGCGGTTGGTCAGATCTCCCATTCTTCATTTTTTTCTGTGAGTGATTCTTTGCTTTCCTTCAGGGTAGTTCTTGCTTTTTCTCGAGCACTCTCTGCTTTCCCTAGTGACTGATTAACGTGCTGGCGTTTTGCCTTTAAAATTTTCTGAGATGTTGTCATGGCTCAAAGTGGCAGTAACTATTTTATTTCATTTTCAAAATCATCTCTGAGGGCAATGGAATGGTTTTAATTCGACTCATCCACAACTTTTTTCCCAATAAACTTTTTTTTTTCTATTGCCTTGTTTGGCACAATTCCTGATTTACTCTTGGCTAATTTCAAGGACAGGCAAGAGAGATGTTTACAGGTATCCTTAAGTTCAAAGTTGATAATAAATAATGTAGTTATTAAACTTATCTTGCTGCCAAAAGCAAAATGAATAAAGATGTTAGCTCCAATGAAGATAACTGTATTTCTAGTATTTTCAGAATCTTGCCTGGATCTGTAGAACATTAGCACATTAGAGAAAATCTTTAGCAGTGACTAAAGATCTCCAGCCCCAAATTATCCTCAGCCTATTGCTTAATCACTGCTCCTTGGAATCAGGGCTCAGAGGAGAAGCACACTTAGGAAAGATTTATAAATAGAAAACTACTGAAGACAACTTAATGGAATGAGCCAAACCATCCCAAAGTAAAAACCAAACAAAAAGAAATTATTTGGGGGAAAAAGCTATAATCCAAGGACTTATTTATTTTTGATAGCATTGGCCATTAGCTGCATATTTTTGCTTTCTGTTTGATTTCCTTTATGATACAGATATTCCTCCAAATTCCAGAGGTCCCCATTCTTCTTCTTATGCAGACTTTTTATATGTGCAGACTAATTCTACCCACTCTCCAGGTTTCCCTACTGCTGTTTAGCCAACTCCCCTTCTCTCTCTTAGTTCCAAAATCTCTGGAGGAAACCTCTATGATGGTTGGTTCAAGACAGGGCCTGGAGAAAATGACAAACAAGGGGAAATTTTCTTTTTAGTTTTCTGGTTCCCTTTCTAAATCTCCAAAGCTGGTAATGATGTAGTCTTACTGGCAACACTGTGCAATCTGTTAGGAGTTTAGGTATGTATATAGTATTCTTGGAAACTGTTTTAAAAAATATGCATAGATAAACTTATTGCATTCATACATTTTGGCTCAGTAATTTTAACTTTGCATATTTATCCCAAGGAAATAATCTGAACAACAGCAAAAGTTTTGTACAACAAGATGTCAACTTCTTCATTGTTTACATTAGTACAAAATTAATAGCAATCTAAATGTCTAACTGTCTAACACAGAAGAACTGTACAAAAAAGATCTTCATGACCCAGATAATTATGATGATGTGATCACTCACCTAGAGCCAGACATCCTGAAGTCCAAAGTCAGGTGGGCCTTAGGAAGCATCACTATGAACAAAGCTAGTGGAGGTGATGGAATTCCAGTTGAGCTATCTCAAATCCTGAAAGATGATGCTGTGAAAGTGCTGCACTCAATATGCCAGCAAATTTGGAACACTCAGCAGTGGCCACAGGACTGGAAAAGGTCCGTTTTCATTCCAATTCCAAAGAAAGGCAATGCCAAAGAATGCTCAAACTACTGCACAATTGCACTCATCTCACACGCTAGTAAAGTAATGTTTAAAATTCTCCAAGCCAGGTTCAGCAATACATGAACTGTGAACTTCCAGATGTTCAAGCTGGTTTTAGAAGGGGCAAAGGAACTGTAGTTAGAATTGCAAACATCTGCTGGATCATGGAAAAATCAAGAGAATTCCAGAAAAACATCTATTTCTGCTTTATTGACTATGCCAAAGCCTTTGACTGTGTGGATCACAATAAACTGTGGAAAATTCTGAAAGAGGTGGGAATACCAGACCACCTGACCTGCCTCTTGAGAAACGTATATGCAGGTCAGGAAGCAACAGTTAGAACTGGACATGAAACAACAGACTGGTTCCAAATAGGAAAGGGAGTATATCAAGGTTGTATATTGTCACCCTGCTTATTTAACTTACATGCAGAGTATATCATGAGAAACACTGGAGTGGAAGAAACACAAGCTGGAATCAAGATTGCTGGGAGAAATATCAATAACCTCAGATATGCAGATGACACCACCCTTATGGCAGAAAGTGAAGAGGAGCTAAAAAGCCTCTTGATGAAAGTGAAAGAGGAGAGTGAAAAACTTGGCTTAAAGCTCAACATTCAGAAAATGAAGATCATAGCATTTGGTCCCATCACTTCATGGGAAATAGTTGGGGAAACAGTGGAAACAGTGGCGACTTTATTTTGGGGGGCTCCAAAATCACTGCAGATGGTGACTGTAGTCATGAAATTAAAAGACGCTTATTCATTGGAAGGAAAGTTACGACCAACCTAGACAGCATATTAAAAAGCAGAGATGTTACTTTGCCAACAAAGGTCCATCTAGTCAAAGCTATGGTTTTTCCAGTGGTCATGTATGAATGTGAGAGTTGGACTATAAAGAAAGCTGAGCGCCGAAGAATCGATACTTTTGAACTGTGGTGTTGGAAAAGACTCTTGAGAGTTCCTTGGACTGCAAGAGGATCCAACCAGTCCATCCTAAAGGAGATCAGTCCTGGGTGTTCATCGGAAGGACTGATGTTGAAGCTGAAACTCCAATACTTTGGCCACCTCATGTGAAGAGCTGACTCATTTGAAAAGACCCTGATGCTGGGAAAGATTGAGGGCAGGAGGAGAAGGGGATGACAGAGTATGACATGGTTGGATGGCCTCACTGACTTGATGGAAGTGGGTTTGGGTGGACTCCGAGAGTTGGTGATGGACAGGGAGGCCTGGCGTGCTGCGGTTCATGAGATCGCAGAGTCGGACACGACTGAGTGACTGAACTGAACTGAACTGAAATGTCTAACACTGAGAGAATTATCTGTAGGTTGTGATATGATCACATGGTAGAATATTATGCAGCTTTTAAATGTGCTTTAGCATGCAGAAATGTGTATCATAAGGTTACATATTATGTTAAGTCAAATGTGCAGTATGAGCTCAACACATAATTTATATGGAAAAAATAAAGGAAGAAAATACATAACAGAGAGGATAAGACATTTCTGGGTGATTAAATTGAGTACAATTTTTTGATTTTCTATTATTCATCAGTTTTGCAAAGTGATATAACAAGCATATAAAATATTACAGGTAAGAAAATTAAAGGAACATGGGGTTTTTACTGCTTTAGCCTACAGAAAGAAAAAGAAAATCCACATGGTAGCTGCCCATGATCCCTCCTAGAAAGGGGATAGATGGAGGAAGTTATCCTTCTCATTGCAACTCTTTAGGTGTCTAACACCACATCCTCAGCCTGGACTTAAAGAGCTCTGTACTCTGATGGAAGGAGACCTACTGAGACCCTGAGACTTACCAAGTTTAGAATTAAGCCCATCTGGATAAGAGCCTTTATTAAACTTGCAGGAGAAAAAGGGCCTCAATGTATATAATTTGGAGGATTCCCTTGGGTGAACAGTTGCCAAAAAGAGAAAGGAAACCCAAGAGTGTTTTTGCTCTCTTCTGTATCTCTTTGAAGTCTTGGGTTTTATTTTTTTTTTTTACTTTATTTTACTTTACAGTACTGTATTGGTTTTGGCATACATTGACATGAATCCGTCATGGGTGTACATGAACTCCCCCCTCCCACCTCCCACCCCAAATATACCCCTTCCAAACTTCTTCAGCTTTCAAAGTATAAGTTCTACAGTCAGCATATTGCCTGTTTTTAAGTCCTGGTCTCAACCCCTAACATCTATTAAACTTTGGGGAAGTCTCTTAACATTGTTGAGTTTCAGTTTCCTCACCTATAAAAAAAAGATAATAATTGTCCTTATTTCATAAAGTTTTTCTAAAGATTAAATCCACATAAGGTGTTGAGGATGGTGAATGTAGAAAACAATAAATTCAGACTTTTACTATTGCCTGGTATTCATTCATTGCATGTTTTTATATTAGTTATATGAATTTATCTTATTAATTTTTAGTTTATTTGCTTATTATCTACTTCCTTCACTCAAATATGATTTCCATAGAGGCAGGGGCCTTATTTATATTGTTAGTAACTTGTTTAAATAAAGCCTGATAAATAGTGTGTGCTCAGTAAACAATTATTTGATGGCAGAATGATCACGTGTGCATCTGATGAGGATCAATCTTCTTCCCTGGGTCAATGGGCATGGCTGAAAGTGAAAGTGTTAGTCTCTCAATCGTGTGTGACTCTTTGCGACCTCGTAGACTGTAGCCCACCAGGCTTCTCTGCCCATGGAATTTTCCTGGCAAGAATACTGGAATGGGCAGGGGATCTTCCTGACCCAGGGATTGAACCTGAGTCTCCTGCATTGCAAGCAACTTCTTTACCGTATTAGCTACCAGGGAAGCTCATTTCATATAGACCATTGGGAATATGCTCAAGGCAGGAGGGTCACTCAGCAGAGGGGATCCATCAAGGAAGTGCAAGGGATTACAAGGTGATAGACTGGCGAGGATAGATGGGACGAGGGTGAACAGTGCTGAAGTAGGGGATTGGAGCAGAATCTGATGCTAGAGAAGCTAAGGCATCCAAGGGCCAAGGAGACAAAAGCGGGGAATGTGGTTCTAATGCAAAAGATGGGGAGCAGTCTAGGCAAGTTGTGGAAGCAGGCTGACTGCATGTGAGGCAGGCTTTGGTAGCACTCCCAGCAAGGGCACAAGCAGACAGGCCAGCTCTATTGCAAGCATTAAATGCTTGCCTGGATGAAGTGATTTACAAAGCAGAAATAGAGACACAGACGTAGAGAACAAACCTATGGATATTGTGGAGGAAAGGGGGTGGGATGGACTGGGAGATTGTGATATATATATACACACACTGTGTGCGTGTGTGCTAAGTCGCTTCAGTTGTGTCCAACTCAATGGGCTTCCCACGTGGCACTAGTGGTAAGAACTTGTCTACCAATACAGGAGACTGGAGACACGGGTTTGATCCTTGGGTCAGGAAGCTCCCCTGGCATAGGAAATGGCAACCCATTCCAGTATTCTTGCCTGGAGAATCCCACGGACAGAGGAGCCTGATGGGCTATAGACCACAGGGTCGCACAGAGTGGGACATGACTTTAGTGACTTAGCTTGCACATGTATAAAATATGTAACTAATAGGAAATTACTGTATAGCACAGGGAACTCTACTCAGTCCTCTGTGGTGTCCTAAATGGGAAGGAAATCCAGAAAAGAGGGGGTATATCAGTGCAGTTGATCCACTTTGCTGTACAGCAGAAATGAACACGAAATTGTAAAGCAACTATACTCCAATTTAAAAATGCAATAAAATGTATTAGAGAAACAAACAAACAAACAAACAAACAAAAAACCCCCCAAACAAACAAACAAAATTCTTGCCTGGAAACATGGCTTGGACTTTTGTTGCCAGAAATTGGTTAAGGAGTAAAATAAAATTGAAAGATTAGGAAAATTAAACAGCCATCCCCCAAATGATTCCCAAGCCCATATCAAATATTACAATACTTCTATTAAATTTTCTCTAATCATTCCAGCTAGCTATTTATATGGCGTTTAGCTTTCACTGACTTGTGTTTTGAATAATTTTTGTTTAGTACTTACCTGGACTACTGGACTGTAAACTGAACTTTTCTCTACCAAGGATGGTTTTCCTAATTTGGTGAAACCAATACCATGAAAGAAAAGGTACATGAATTATAACATGTTTCAAATATCATTTGCAAAATGTTTCTGAGTAATAGTAAGTTGATATATTCTTAACTCAACCTCAGCCTCAAACTGATTTCCCTGAACAGTTCTCAATTCCAACTTTCTCCTTTTTTTTTTTCTTTTTCTCTGTCACACACTATTACCATTTTTGTCCTGAATTGTTATGCAATGTATGTTATCTTAATCTTGGGTTTTTTTTTTTTCATATATTTATGTGGATTGCTGTTGTCTAAAATTGTAGACTGTTAGGAGATTGACCGCGGGTCTCATTTGTACCTCTCTCTTTTGAGTTAAAACAGTCATACCAAGCCCAAATTTTGCAATATCCTGGAGGTATTTGTTAGTGATATCCACTTTTTCCTCTCTGGTATCTATATCCTAATGACTAAATTCTTAAAATAATTTTCAATTAATCTTAATCTAAAAATGTAGTGTTCCAGAAAGTACTTCTTAAAGAGTTGTTGGGAAAAAATACACACATTTGCCACAATTCCCCAGAGGTGGAAAATGGATTAAAGAAAAGATAACAGACCTAATAGTGGTATTATACACCTACATAAAAGTGACTTAACTGAAGTTTAGCAGTAGGACAGGCTAAATGTTTCCTTTGAAGAGAACTGTTGTTTCCTGACATGCCTCATTTTCAAGAAGTTGATCAGACTAGAAGTTGAATTATGACTTCATTGCCTGTGACTCACGTGGAATGCACCCATTCTGTCCAAACCCTGTGTTCCAGTAAGATTTCAACTTCCAAACTCTTGGCAATGATGAAAACCAAATACAGGCATGTAACACAGTGTGCCAGGCATCACAGTATTTATGCTCTCTCTCGCTCTCTTTTTTTTAGTGCTCTTTTTTTTTAACAAAAGTTGCTTTTGACAAATTTTGACTTTGTTCAAGAAAGGCACTAAGTCTTAGAAAAAATATGGTGTTGTGAAATCAAGGACTTTCAGTGGAAATAAATCATTTGTTAAATGATAGCAGCCAAATGGCATCAATTGGTACTCCTAATATGGAAGTAATGTTTTTTCTCTCTGAGGAAGGATTATCCATAGAAATGCTAAAGCCAAACTGATTAGTGCACTCTTATTTCCTTGCCCAACCCTGAAATATTAGGTAACCAATCAACCTTAAGGTCATGAGGGGCCAATGCAACTATGAGCTGCTTTGCTGTGACAATAATCTCAAATCTCTTATGTGTGCCTGCGTGTTAAGTCGCTTCAGTTGTGTCTGACTCTTTGCAACCCTATGGACTGTACCCACCGGGGTCCTCTGTCCTTGAGATTTTCCCGGCAAGAATACTAGAGTAGATTGCCCTGCCCTTCTGCACCCACAGATTGAACCTGCATCTCTTGTGTCTCCTGCATTGGCAGGAGTGTTCTTTACCACAGCTGTCACCTGGGAAGCCTAAATCTCTGATAATCTACAAACACTCGTGTATTTAACCTCACTTGATCCTAGTAGAGATCCCTTGTGATGGGCAAGGTTGATATTCTTGTTGCTACATCCAGATTTCTCTCAGTGCCTACTCCACACATAGTTACCACTTTATAGTTCTTTATAGAGTAGAAGTTGTTGAATCCATATTTTTATAATAGTAAAGAGTATTTGATGATTTCCCCAAACTCAACCATACCAGATAAAATTTCTAGAACTTAAAGCCATAAATTATGTATTATGTTTAATGCTCTTGTCATTGGTACCTGTGAAAACATTTCTGTTTCTCAATTGACTGTTTACACCATTGCAAACAAACGATTCTTGGTGTCCCTGGACTGCAAAGCTCTGGACTTCAGAATAGGCTTAAATCTAATTAGCTACATGCTAAAGAGAGAGAGAAAAAAAAGAAGGAGCTGTGAAGGAGCAGAGTGATGATAAAAAGTTTTGGGCATGGACCAAGTGGTATTTAAGATAAATACAATAAAAGTTATCATGTAATCAGTAAACAGCAATATAATTAGAATTTTCCCCCTATTTACTTCCTTTAACATGCAATGGGGGGAAATGAAAAAAAAAAGTCAAGGACTCAATCAAACAGATGGTTCTTGAGTTATTATCTTCCCCTTGATGTTTACAAGAATAAGAAGCTCATTTAAGGAAAGGTGACTCCCGGGTTCTAGTGAGACAAGCAGTTCTTTACAAGGACAGAGGCAAACAGTGGGAAGAAAAATTCAGATTATAAGTTTTTATTATGCACATTATTATGCCTCATTAATTAACTCAAGCACTGTCCTGGTGACGTTCTGGTCTCACTTCACAGGAAAAAATTCATCTGGATTGCCAAGTCAAACAGACAATTACAGGAAGATCAAATTACGCCTACATTGCATTCTGTCGGGGCATCAAGCCAAATTCATGTTGAATTCATAAGACTGGAATATCCTCACTCAAAACAGTTCCGAAGAACCAACGTCACAAGACATTTGACGTCTACACAGAGGATGTATTGATCTTGCTGAGTTTCCTTTCTCAGCATCATATAATAGACCAAGAGAGAGGGGGCTTTCTGAGCATCACCAGCTGGTTAGCTCCTTTGTTATGTCCGATCCAGCACAATGTGGCAGGGAAACACCCCCACCTCAGGAGCTCGTCTCCTGTCCTGGCTGGCAGCTGTCACAGCCCTTAGCGACAGCTGGAACATTTGAAGAGAACGATGGGAACTCCTAGTGTAGGTTTTCCACTGTGGAATCCTTTGTTCTGTCTGTAATCTTGAGGAAAGCTTTGCCAAGGGAGAATGGCCAAAACAGGAGAAAAAAAAAAGTCCACTCACTGACCTGGAACGTCTGATGTTTATAGCATCAGAGATGTCTCTACACTGGGATAAATAAGAACAATAGCTAAAATGCTGTTTGTTTTTTTTCTCTCTCTCTTTCTCTTTTTTTTTTTTTTGTTTATTTTTTAATTGGAGGAAAATCGTTTTACAATATTGTGATGGTTTCTGCCATACAACAATGCCAATCAGCCATAATTATACATGTCACCTGCCTCTTGAACTACCCTCCTCTCCTCCTAACCCACCTCTCTAGGTCATTGCAGATGCCAGGCTGGGCTCCCTGGGTTATATAGCGACTTCTCACAAGCTATCTATTCACACATGGTAGTGTATATAAGTCGATGCTACTTTTTCCAGCTGTCCCACTCTCTGCTTCTCCCACTGTGTCCACAGTCCATTCTCTACATCTGCATCTCCATTCCTTCCCTGCAAATAGGATCATCAATGCCATTTACAGATGGCAAACCAACACAGGAAAAGGATGTTCAGCATCACAAAAGATTAGAGAAATGCAAACCAAAGCTACAATATTTTAAATTAGAGTTGATTTACCAGTGGTCCAGGACTCAGAAAGACAGAGTAAAGCATGCTTTATGAGCACTAAAGAGTAAAAAATTTTAAGAAAATTTAAGTTTAGATGTAACTTAGAAAGCTGCTCCCTGATCACATTCAGGGCATTTCTCATTTGTAATTGAAGGCAATTACAAACCCAGGCTCTTTTCTAGATTATTTCCCTTTTTAGGCAGAAATTCTTCCACTCAGAGCCTTTCATTTCTATTTTCTAGTATATGTGTTGAGTAGATAGATACAATTTTTGACTTTACATTGGAAGCAAAAGTTCTAATTTTCTCTTATGACCATTCGTCCATTGGATGAGCATTCACTATATATACACTATATGTACATTCACTATATGTACATTTATAAGGCACAAGATACAGTTCCCAGGTGGTGCAGTGGTAAAGACTCTGCCTGCCAATGCAGAAGACACACGAGAAGTGGGTTCGATCCCTGGGTCAGAAAGATCCCCTGGAGAAGGAAACGGCAACCCACTCCAGTATTCTTGCCTGGGATATTCCATGGACAGAGGAGCCTGGCGGGCTATAGTCACAAAGAATCAGACATGACTGAGTGACTAAATAGCAACAACAAATTAATTACTTAGGCTTGTATCTGGTGGAAAGAAAAATCCAGTCTCTGCTATTCCATTTTCATTACAAGTAGAAATCCACGGGAAAATGAATAACTGTTTGGTATGGGTTTGTCATCCAGAATACGGATTTAAGTTGAACACAACCTAAAATCTATGACTTGTTTGGCTTTATCTTCTGATCCTCCCATTTTTCTCAATTTGATTTACACATTGCTTCTTTTAGCTTGTCCCAGAAATTGTAACATCAGTCTTGCTCCTTCAAGCTATGAAAGGATCTCTTTGGAGATTCCAAACTCTCCATAGCTTCAGGAATTGGTTATTCTCACTGAAGCTTATTAATTCAATTATTTAAATGAATCAATGATACATAAATGGAAATGTATCTATCTGCCTACCTACCTACCAAAATATATATATCATTCAGTCTGATGGCAACCCACTCCAGTATTCTTGCCTGGAAAATCCCATGGACAGAAGAGCCTGGTAGACTACAGTCCATGGGGTTGCAAAGAGTCGAACACAACTGAGTGACTTTCTTTCTTTCTTTTCAGTCTGCTAGTCAGCGTAGTATAAAGAATATAAACTATCTGGCATATGTATTTTCTCTCTGATTGACAGAGATGTCTAAAAGCTTTTATCAACTAGCCATAAAAGATTTAATGCTCAGTCTTCTTCAGAGTATTTCTTTTGAGAAACTATGATATGGTCTGAGATTTCTTTCTCAAAAGAATTCTGTCCTGCTGAGTGGTTAGATTAAGGAAAGTTATTTACAAGACTTCTGTGAAGGTACTAGATGGAAGGGATGCTGCTATTTCACAGCATATCTTTGTCTAGCACACTTGTGAAAGCCATTATGGTGCCTGTCACATGCTTGGAGGAAGAGGTAGTATCAGAGAGATGATAAAGATGCTGTCTGCAGTAAGAGACCTCCAATAATCTAAAAACATCTGCCACCAATATTTCTACTTTTTATGGCAATTGCAGCTTTTCTTCTCTTTGTGTATATTACCTGCAGACTTAGCTTCACTTTTTTTTTTCTCACCTGCTTAAAATATAGACATTCTGCAGCAGGATTAGGACATGTCTAAGTGTGCCGTTGTAGGATTTAAATTCTTGGCCTTACCATCTGAACCCACATTCTAACCAAGACAAGCAAGCCACATACGTTCTTACATTATTTTTAAAGCCACAACTTTATCTTCCCCTTCTGAAATACTTTCCTCCTTCACTGCTTCAATATTATCACCCTATAAACTCCCGGACTTCTTCCTAAATTCCATACTTGACACTGTGTATTATCTGTCACCAGAGGAAAGCTAACATATGGAATCACATTATAGCTGATGTTGTGTTAATAGCTAAAACAAACTAACTATGGTGATCTGCTGCTGCTGCTGCTAAGTCGCTTCAGTCGTGTCTGACTCTGTGCGACCCCATAGATGGCAGCCCACCAGGCTCCCCCGTCCCTGGGATTCTCCAGGCAAGAACACTGGAGTGGGGTGCCATTGCCTTTTCCAATGCATGAAAGTGAAAAGTGAAAGTGAAGTTGCTCAGTCGTGCCCAACTCTTAGCGACCCCATGGACTGGTGATCAACCTCATTCAAAGAATTATGGATCAATAGTCATCCTACATTTTAAGGTTGAAAGAGTCATAGCATAAAGAAGGAGAAAAAAATACCAATCAAAAAGCCCAGGAGTTTTGGCCACAGCAATCAGAACAGAAAAAGAAATAAAAGGAATCAAAATTGTAAAAAAAGAAGTAAAACTCTCACTGTTTGCAGATGACATGACCCTCTACATAGAAAACCCTAAAGACTCCACCAGAAAATTACTAGAGCTAAAGATCTTCACGACCCAAATAATCACGACGGTGTGATCACTCATCTAGAGCCAGACATCCTGGAATGTGAAGTCAAGTGTGCCTTAGAAAGCATCACTACAAACAAAGCTAGCAGAGGTGATGGAATTCCAGTTGAGCTATTTCAAATCCTGAAAGATGATGCTGTGAAAGTGCTACACTCAATATGCCAGCAAATTTGAAAAATTCAGCAGTGGCCATAGAACTGGAAAAAGTCAGTTTTCATTCCAGTTCCAAAGAAAGGCAATGCCAAAGAATGCTCAAACTATCGCACAACTGCACTCATCTCACATGCTAGTAATGTTTAAAATTCTCCAAGCCAGGCTTCAGCAATACGTGAACCATGAAATTCCTGATGTTCAAGCTGGTTTTAGAAAAGGCAGGGGAACCAGAGATCAAATTACCAACATCTGCTGGATCATGGAAAAAGCAAGAGTTCCATAAAAACATCTATTTCTGCTTTATTGACTATACCAAAGCCTTGACTGTGGATCACAATAAACTGTGGAAAATTCTGAGAGAGATGGGAATACCAGATCACCTGACCTGCCTCTTGAGAAATCTGTATGCAGGTCAGGAAGCAACAGTTAGAACTGGACATGGAACAACAGACTGGTTCCAAATAGGAAAAGGAGTACGTCAAGGCTGTATATTGTCACCCTGCTTATTTAACTTATATGCAGAGTACATCATGAGAAACCCTGGACTGGAAGAAACACAAGCTGGAATCAAGATTGC